>CM045938.1:10503125-11013125 GCA_025177825.1 Aechmea fasciata
TAGCGTATTTGAAGTTTCTAGAAAATAATTTTTGCAATTTTTCGATATCATTTACCTAAGAATCGAAAGAATTCAAAATCAATAATTTTTAACGACTAAAAATAAAAATTCTATAAAAAGTGGTGGTGTAGCACTAAAATTTTTGATCGAAATATTGATCTTGTTGTAGATAGTATAAAAATTTTGTATCAAAATTTCATCCGATTTGAATGCTTCTACACCGTTAAACTTTAAAATCAGATATCAACCTTTAAAAATTATTGATTTTGAATTCTTTTGATCACTAGGTAAATGATATCAAAAAATTATAAAAATTATTTTCTAGAAACTTTAAATACGTCCAAGGTGAGCCGATCTCGTCGATTCTAAGCTCCATCATCGAAAACGGCTTAGGGTATATATATATATATGTATATATATATATATATATGTATATATATATATTTATATATGTATGTATCTCTATATATATATATATATCAGTATTTATATATATATATATGTATATATATATATATATATATATATATATATATATATATATATATATATATATATATATATATATATATATATATAGAATTGTTCTATGCTTTTTAAAAAGTACCAACTTATTGGTACTTGTAAGTTTTTATCTCTTGGATTAATAGATGTGTACTATGATGTGTCTCTTGGTTATGTGGTTTGGCTGAAGATAATTTAACTGGTTTAAAATGATTAAAGATGTAGATCTAATCTAAAAAAATCGCAAGCACCAAATGCTTGTGTTTTTATATAACTACATTTAATATATATATATATATATATATATATATATATATATATATATATATATATATATATATATATATATATATATATATATATATATATATATATATATATATATATATATATATGGTTCTATTATACTATATTATTAGTACGATCGCCTCGTACTCATAAGTTGTTTTCGATGATAGAGCTTAGAATCGACGATCCACACCATTAAACGTTATTTACAAGATTTAAAACTTCTAGAAATCAAATTTTATAATTTTTCGACATCATTTACCTTGCAATCAAGAGGTCACAAAATTGACAATTTTTAACGCCAAGATGAGATACTTCCTAGTTTAAGGTAAAAGAATCGAATTTATTGAATTTTTGATAGAAAATTCTATTCACTACATAGATAACGATCAATAACTCCGATCTTGAATTGAAGGAGCCGATCATCTTTTTTTAGGACGTCGTTCGATTTTGACCGTTCATTTTATGCCCGCTTGATTGACTTTATTATGATTTCGAAAATTTACGAAATTTATTTTCTACAAGTTTCAAATACTTTAGATCATATTTAACTGAGTGGATCGTCGATTCGAAAGCTCCATCATCGAAAACAACTTATGAGTAGTAGGACTCAACACTCATAATAGTATAGTAGCCATGGCATATATATATATATATATATATATATATATATATATATATATATATATATATATATATATATATATATATATATATATATATATATATATACACACCTAGGTATACTATCAATAGCATCAAGCTGTTGGTGCTATTGATTTTTTAGCCCTTGGATTAAGAAATGAATGGTTAGGATGATGTGGGCCCCTAGGGTTGAGTAAGTGGTTGGTTGAATAGTATAATCTAACGGATAAAAATAATCTAAGTGTTAAATCTAAAAAACCCGATAGCACCAAATCCTTGTGCTATCGATAGTACCAAATCGACTCTCTCTCTCTCTCTCTCTCTCTCTCTCTCTCTCTCTATATATATATATATATATATATATATATAATTGTTTTCAATGATGCGGCTTTCAAATCAACGATCGAAGCTTCGTTAGACTTGATCTATACTATTAAATATATTTGTAAACTAAATTTCATAATTTTTCGACATCATTTGGCTAGTGATAAAGAGGTTTCAAAATTGACAATGTTAATAGTAGATGTGAGGCGTTTGTGAATTTAATGGTCTAAAACAATCCAATTTTGATGAAATTTTTATAGAAACTTCACTTCACTATTTAGAGTAAGATCAGTACCTCTGATTTTAAATTCAAGTCTTTTATTATCATTTTTTATGAGAATTTTATTTTCAGCTGTTTATTTTTAGACTATTCGCTTGATGGTAAATGATGCTGAAAAATTATAAAATTTAGTTTCCAAATACTTTCAATAGTGTAGATCAAGTATAATGAAGCCGATCGTCGATTTGAAAGCTAGATCATTGAAAACAATTTGGTAGCACGGAGGCCTCTGTAGTATCGATAGTATACCAGCCTAGCTCTCTCTATTATTTGCAGTAGCCAACTCCACCTTGTAGGAGAGTCCTAGACCATTCAAAAGCTCCAAAATCTCCTCCAATCTCCTCTAATCTCCTCCTTTCCACCTTGGGGAAGAGCTCCTAGAGAGAGAGAGAGGGAGAGAAATGAGAGAGAGATATGTTCTCTGCTGTGAACAAGAGAGAGGAGAGGTTGGGGTATTTTATAAGTTGCTACAATAGCAAATAAACCCCGCAATTTCTGTTATTTGTAGTAGCCAACTCCTGCGGTTCGCAGAATGGCTTAACCGGTGACACGGGATTGCATCACCGATTAAGCAGCTTGATAGAGGCTAACCCGTGAGCCTGCTTTCGGTTCTTGTCGTACTGCACTGTACTCTGTGGTGCTTAACCGGTTAACCGGCACGCGAGGCCAAACCCGAGAGCAACCTGTTCTCGGTTTGCTACCTGGTACTGGTACACCCGTGCTTAACCGGTTAACAATGCTCTAGGCTTGAGTTTTCTATTGTTCCGACTCCAATTCGCGCCGAGCAATGCTAAAACTTGTCTAACTCACTTGGAACTCAACTTTAACCCTTCCAACATTGTTGGAATGTCAAGTGGACTTTGTCCAACTATTTCTCTCGCATACTTTGGTCGATTTGACTAAAGTTCGATTTAGCCTAGAAGTTTCGGTATATTACGATTAACATAGGTTGAAGCTCTCTTGGTCGGTGATGATTGGGAGGGGGGGGTTATTCATCAGGAGCTCCATGATTTGCTCTAGCTTTTTCGAGGTATTTGCAGATTCCTTGTATAATGCATCGTAATGTTTTTGCCCTTCGATTCGAATGGCCTCAATTCACCCGCTTATCAACTCAAATTTCTTCTCATATCCCACTGTTAATTCGTGGAGTTGCTGCTCTAGCGTGTGGACATGCTCATCCAACATTTTTAGTTGGGTTCCCTCAGCCATGGTTTTACTGATAAATTTGAATTTATTGTTTCTTGCTAACCCAATTTTGCTGTGCTCTGGATTGCTAGACCCTTCTGTTCAAGGTATTGCAAGCACTAACGGGATCTTCCTATGGATGAACCGGAACCGTACTTTCCAGAATTGCAAGCTCAAGATCCAAGAGGGTTCCCGCCATGGCCCCCTTTATCGAGATTCAACTCAAGCCGATTCTCCAAGCACGGGTAACTGCGTTGCTATAGGATGTTACGGATTTTATGTTGGCATATTTCGTGAAGTTAGTCCGGAGTCTTGAAGGTTTAAAAAGAAGAGACAAAGATCGAAGACTCGTAGACTCAAAATATGAATCGACAATGCTCGGTAATTTCAAATACTATTGGTGATGATTTATAAACATTAACACGTGTTTGGAAGACTTAGAACAGTTTTAAATGTATCAACCGGACAAAACTGAACTTTTCAAGGTTCAGGGACCGGGGTCCCCAAACAGAGGGACCGGACCCCGTAGGTCCTCTCTACATGAAGACTACGAGATACCGGTCTGTGGTAATGAGGGACCGGTCCTCGTAAGTTGGTATTCATGTGCGCATTGAGGGACCGAACCCTAGAATGAGAGACCGGTTCCCGTAGCTTGGTTTTACTGATATGCAGAGAGAGACCGATCCCCGAAACGAAGGACCGGTTCCCGTGGCTTGTGTTTTCAGCTACGCAGCAAGGGACCGGTCTTTGGCTTGAAGGACCTGGCCTTGAAGGACCAGTCTCTGGCTTGGAGGACCGATCCCTGAAACCGTATTTGTTTCCAAAATTCAATTTTTCAAATCCTAGTCTATCTCTAAGTCTTCTAATTGGTATTAAAAATCAGGTTTTCAAATCCTAGTCTATCTCTAAGTCTTCTAAACTGTATATGTTACATTTCCTATTTGCATTTAGAGTACCCTCGTGACAGAGAGAAACCTCCGAGATCGGTGATGGTAGAGGGAGATAGAGTCCTTCTCAACGAGGTGATTTGTCCGATCCTCAGTAACCCTAGGTTCGTACTTTGTAGCCCCCCCTCTCTCTCTAGATCTTGGTCAAATACGCTTTGATCCCTTCTTGGTTTCCGATCAGTTCTTGTTTTGATTAGACTCTTAAAAGTTTGCCACGTTCTTCAGCTTGATCTGTTGATCTCGCCCTTTATTTTTATTTTTTTTTCTCTTTGTGGGATCATAATCAGGGGTTCGTATTGATGGTGTTATTTTTCTCTGAAGGTAATTTGAATTTGGGACGATTTGGGATGAATTGGGGGTTTGTTTGGTGTTAGATGATGTTGTTTGAACGATCGATGCGGGTAAATTAGTTTCAGGGAGGAGAATCTGTAATAACCCGGACAATCAACCGCCAGATGATGAGAATGTTGGGAACCGGATGAATCGTCCGCCATGCGTTACCAACAAAGATGCACGAAAAATAGAGAAAACACCAAACGAACGGTAAAAGAAATAAATGCAGAAAGAAGAAACCAAGATTTACGTGGTTCGGCAATTGCCTACGTCCATGGGGAGAGCGAGAGAGATGTATTCCACTATATGAAGAAAAAAAGTAATACAAGCTTACACCTTATGTCTTCTTGTGGATAAAAAACCAAAAGTCGTATGGTGAATTCCACCGTTCTCTTGTTCCAACGAAAACTCCAAGAAAATACCGAAAAAGCTTTCGTAAAAACGAGAAGACCAAATTAGAGAAGTATAGAAACTCTAACCAAATTCCTTTATGTCGTTGAAGGATCCGAACCGCTCGGACAATTTGGTCGAGAACCGTCGCTCCGCCACTTCAATCCGTCGCATGCGTGCTACCGCGCATCTCCTTCTCTTGCTACCGTCGTACGGGCTCCCGGAACCATGAATTAATTAGTCAAGGAAGCTAATTAATTTTCCCCATGACCCTCCGTACAGTTCACCACCGCATGAATATATATATATAGTGCTAATTAGCCCGGTCAATGCATTCCAATGTTAATTGGACTCGGATTTAAGAAATATAAAGCATATATGATTCTGATGCATGCAATCCAATATTAAATAGATTCGGCCTCATCTGTTACTCCGACATGTATCATCTTTAATAACTTAATATATTCCATAGACCTGGTGCATGGACCAAATTAAAAAAAGGAAGGCATATCTTTAACATTCTCCACCTTGACTTCTTTTTTACTTCATTGGTCTCTCTCATCTTATCGCCCCCTCTCCCTGAGGCATCTCAGTCACTAGCAGTCGTGCAAATTAGCTAAGTTTAAACAGTGCCTAAACTTATCCGCTGTTACCGGCTTTGTCATGATGTCAGCTACATTATCCTTTGTGGAAACCTTTATAAGCTGAATTTCTCCATCATCCTCATTAGTGAGCTCCCGTAATTTGTGATACTTGATTTCTATATGCTTTGTCCTCCCATGGTAAACTGGATTCATGGCGAGACATATAGCACTCTGACTATCACAACCGATAATCACTTTTTCCTGTATGATCCCGAGTTCACCAACCAAGCCTTTAAGCCAGACTGCTTCCTTAGCTGCTTCAATTGATGCCATATACTTCGCTTCTGTAGTTGACAAAGCTACAGTGCGCTGCAACGTAGACTTCCAACTAATAGGTTCGCCGCTTAGCAGAAAGACGTAACCTGTAATAGACCTACGCTTGTCCAAATCACCCGCATAGTCGGAATCTACAAACCCCTTTACTTCATCATTACTAGAATCTTTTGAGTAGAGAATACCTTTATCTGATGTGCCCTTCAGATACCGCAAAATCCACTTCACGGCCTCCCAATGTTGTTTTCTTGGATTTGACATGTACCGACTGACAACACTAACTGCATGTGAAATATCAGGCCTAGTGCAAATCATAGCATACATCAGGCAACCGACTGCACTAGCATATGGTATCTTTGACATAAAAATAATCTCCTCATCCGTCTTGGGACACATCTCCTCAGAAAGTTTGAAGTGTTGGGCTAATGGAGTCTTGACCGCCTTCTCCTCTGACATATTAAATTGCTTTACAATAGCTTGTATATAGGTCTTCTGCGATAGCCATAACTTACCCTGTATGCGGTCGCGTCTGATCTCCATACCTAGGATTTTCCTAGCATCTCCTAGGTCCTTCATGTCAAATTTTCGGCTCAACTGATCCTTTAATTGTTGCACTTCATCCGGATCCTTAGCTGCAATGAGCATATCATCTACATATAGCATAAGCAGAATAAACGAACCATCTTCAAGCCCCCGATAGTAAACACAACTATCATATAAACTTCTACTATCATTAACCATGCTCGATCATAAACCCATCAAACCGTTTATACCACTGCCTCGGTGCCTGTTTCAATCCGTAGAGAGATCTTTTCAGTTTGCAAACCAGATTCTCCTTCCTTGGCTGAACAAAACCTTGAGGTTGTTCCATATAAATTTCTTCTACTAGATCCCTATGAAGAAATGCGGTTCGAACGTCAAGCTGCTGAAGCTCTAAATCAAACATAGCCACCATAGCTAGAAGCATCCTGATTGACGCGTGTTTTACCACCGGTGAGAACTCATTGAAATCAACTCCCTTTACTTGCGCATAGCCCTTGGCTACTAACCGCGCCTTGAATTTTTCTGGTTCTCCATCTGCACCCTGCTTCCTTTTGTAGATCCATTTGCAACCAATAGATCTCTTCCCTTCCGGTAATGGAATCAGATCCCATGTCTGATTCTTCTGTAGAGACTTCATCTCTTCTGTCATAGTCGCCATCCATCCGCCACTACCTCTGTCCTGCATCGCCTCCTGATAGGTAGTAGGATCATCTGAAGTAATTAATAAGGCATAAGATACTACATTCTCCAACCTGTACCGTAAAAGTGGACGAATCTGTCTCCTTTCCCTTCCTTTAGCGATAGAGTAGGGCTCCTCCGAAGTGCTTTCAATCGGATCACTTTTTGTACCGCGATCATCCTGATGGTGGGACTGCTCCACCTGATCATCTACACCTTCTTGCCGCTCTACCTGGATCTGCGTAGTTTTCGACTGTTCTTCATGTTGAGCCTCCTGATAATCCTTATGCGGCATAATTTTTTCATCAAAAACTACGTCACTGCTAATCACCTTCTTTTTGGCGATAGGGTCCCACAACTTGTATCCTTTAACACCCATATCGTACCCAACAAATATGCAAGGCTGTGACTTCGAATCTAATTTTGTATGCTGATTTTCCTGGATATGGACATAAGCAGGACAACCAAAGACCCATAAGGAGGAATAATCTGCAAGTTTACCTGTCCATACTTCCTCCGGTGTTTTGAGTTCGATTGCTGTGGCGGGAGATCGATTAATAATATAGCACGCCATATCTACTGCTTCAGCCCAGAACACCTTTGACAAATCTGCACATAACCTCATGGATCCGGCACGTTCTAGCAATGCCCGATTCATCCTTTCAGCTACCCCGTTCTGCTGTGCAGTACCTGGAATCGTGTAATGGCGTACAATACCTTCATCCTTGCAGAATTTCTTAAACTCCCGAGAAGTGAACTCTCCACCATTGTCTGTTCGAAGAACCTTGACCTGCTTTCCAGTTTGTTTCTCCACTTCATTCTTCCAATATCTGAACTTTATAAATGCCTCAGACTTTTCCTTCATGAAGAATACCCAAACTTTACGGGAGAAATCATCGATAAATGTAATAAAATATCGCGCACCACCTTTCGAAGTCACCGGAGCCGGTCCCCACAAGTCCGAATGGATGTACTCAAGTATACTTTTGCTTTTATAACTGGAGGTCCTAAAACTCAACCTTTTTTGTTTTTCAAATAAACAATATTTGCAGAAATTAAGTTTACAGGATTTAATACCTTTGAGTACTCCCCTTTTATGCGGTTCAACATCCTCTTTCACTTATGTGGGCAAGTCTCATGTGCCAGAGCTCCGTATCATCAGCATTATGATCTTCTGAGGATGTTACCGCAGCACCTCCAATCACCGACTCGCCGATCAGATTATACAAATTTCCTTTCTTCTCTCCCTTCATGACGACCATGGCACCCTTTTTTACCTTGACGACTCCACCTGAAATGCTAATAGAACAACCAATAGAGTCAAGAGTACCAAGTGATATGAGATTCAACATGAGATCCGGAATGTGTCTCACATCCGTCAACGTTCTCACCACAGCATCAAACATCTTTATTTTTACTGTTCCGATACCGACCATCTTGCAGCTAGTGCGATTACCCATCATAACACTACTACCTTCACAAGACTTATAAGTATCAAATAATGACCTGTCCGGAGACATGTGATAAGAACAACCAGAATCTAATATCCAGTCACTGTGAGAGTCAGAATCTGTTGTAACCGTCAAGACGTCCCGACCGGAATCACTAGCGACGCTTGCCGTATCTACAGAGAAATTCTGATTTCGCAGCCAAGCCTTCTTCTTTTCGCAGTTCTTTTTTATGTGACCCTCTTTCTTGCAGAAGTAACACTTCACCTTTTTCGATTTTGACTTGGAACGGGATCTTCCTTTACCTGCATCACGTTCGCTAGATCGTCCCCTTCCTCCACCTGTATCATTTACGACCAAACTCGCATCGCTTTCTACTCGCTTGCAACCTGATCTCTTCAGATAAAAGTGTCGATGTAACATCTTCCATCTTTAGAGTTTGCTTCCCGTACAGTATGGTGGTCACTAAGTGATTGTAGGACAACGGAAGTGATGTAAGAAAAATCAAACGCCTTATCGTCCTCGTCAACCTTGACATTAATGCTGAGCAAATCTGCAATAATTTTATTAAAGGTGTTCAAGTGTTCCGTTATTGCCGTACCTTTCTTCATGCGTAGCCCATATAATTTTTGCTTTGGGTACAGCACGTTCGAGAGGCTTTTTGTCATGTACAATTTCTCCAGCTTGTCCCACATGCCGACTGTAGTTTCTTCATTCATGACGTTATACATCACCTCATCTGCTAAACACAATATAATTATATTCAATGCCCGTAGATCAATCTCCTCCCAATCTTCGTCGCTTATCGATGTCGGCTTTTTCGATTTTTCAAGCAACGCCTTATGAAGACCCTGTTGAACCAGAAGGGCTTTCACTCTTCTCTGCCATAGACCGAAGTTTTCTTTACCGTCAAATTTCTCCACCTCAAAATTAGAAGACGAGACTTTCGACATTTCTGATGTAGCGCGAACCTTAAGCTCTGACACCACTTGTTGGGAACCGGATGAATCGTCCGTCATGCGTTACCAACAAAGATGCATGAAAAATAGAGAAAACACCAAACGAACGGTAAAAGAAATCAATGCAGAAACAAGCAACCGAGCTTTACGTGGTTCGGCAATTGCCTACGTCCACGGGGAGAGCGAGAGAGATATATTCCACTATATGAAGAAAAAAAGTAATACAAGCTTACACCTTATGTCTTCTTGCGGATAAAAAACCAAAAGCCGTATGGTGAATTCCACCATTCTCTTGTTCCAACGAAAACTCTAAAAGAAAATACCGAAAAAGCTTTCGTAAAACCGAGAAGACCAAATTAGAGAAGTATAGAAACTCTAACCAAATTCCTTTATGTCGTTGCTTCGAAGGATGTGAACCACTCAGACAATTTGGTCGAGATCCGTCGCTCCGCCGCCGACTTCAATCCGTCGCATGCGTGCTACCGCGCATCTCCTTATCTTGCTACCGTCGTACGGGCTCCCGGAACCATGAATTAATTAGTCAAGGAAGCTAATTAATTTTCCCCATGACCCTCCGTACAGTTCACCACCGCATGAATATATATATAGTGCTAATTAGCCCGATCAATGCATTCCAATGTTAATTGGACTCAGATTTAAGAAATATAAAGCATATATGATTCTGATGCATGCAATCCAATATTAAATAGATTCGGCCTCATCTGTTACTCCGACATGAATCATCTTTAATAACTTAATATATTCCATAGACCCGGTGCATAGACCAAATTAAAAAAAGAAGGCATATCTTTAACAGAGAACTCGCTGGGGCCGGTATGGCGGAAAGGATGATGGTGGCTCTCTGTTGCGGATCCGAGGCAACCGAGGCTACGAAAGGTAAGAGAAAGAAGGGTAGAAGTAGAGGTAGCATGAGAGAGAAAGAGTTGAGTAGAGAGTAGAGATTAGAGAGTAAGGAGTAGAGAGACAGAGGGAAGTAAGGAGTGAGATTATGGTCGGAGATGAGTAGGGTTTTAGAAGAAAAATAGAGTAGAGATGAGAGGGGAAAGGAGAAGATTAGAGAAGAAGGAGGAGGATAATATGGGAGAAAGAAATACTAATTGATTTCCCTTCCTGTTTACATGATATTGGTATTTATACTACTTGGTAATTGTACTTGGTACTGAAAGAAAAATAAACTATCCTACGAGGGGTTCACTGCAAAATAGTATTTAAAGAGTGGGCCTGGCGGGCTGATTTCCGGCAGTAGTTGGGCCTCTCGCTGGGCCTTCCTAGTCCAGAACACCGGTTATCAGGCAAGTGGGAGTCGGTTCCTCCCTTCTTCTTCGCACTATCCGCAACCCGGCGGGGCTTGGGTCCGCTTTTTACGCCCGATCCGGAAAATCCGACCGCCCGCTATCCGCTATCGAATTTCCTCTGCGGAATCCTCCGCCCATTTTCTACCTCTTTCTCCTTGGGAGCACCCAGGATGCCCTAGCTCCGCCGGAGTTCCACCCGAGCTCGCACCTTCCTCAACCTGCTGCGGCCCTTATTTCTTCTCTTACTATAGTTAGTATAGTAAAGTCAACTTTTTTACTAACCTCCTCTGTTACTACTACTTGTACTATTTATTTTAGGTCGTTACAGAATCCTTTTTTAGTTTTGGTCGAATTTTGTCCACACCGCCTCTGATTCTTCGTTTCTGGCGTGTAGAAATTACTCGTTTATCTTTTAACTGATCGGGGGGGGGGGCTTGTGGTGCTGATTGCTGTTTTTAGTGCTAAATTCCTGGTTATTGTTACTCTTTGCTTTTGTTTACGATGCTTCGAGGTTTATTTTTGGATACATCCGCTGTCATATGATGTTAATAGCTGTTTTTGTTAATTGAAATAATAGAGAACAAAAAGGCGATTGTCGCAAACTTGCATGCATGTATAACATTAGTTGCTAATGCCGTGTAAGCGATCCTTCTACTGAAGGGGGTTCCAAAGTTGCAGCTTTTACAGTCGTCCGAGTATTTGACGTTTTTCTTCAAATTAGATGGTTAATTGTTCAATTTCATAGATTACAAAAGTTTTTAAATGTTTTGCAAATCACAGTCTATTGTTTTATGTTGTGTGTGTTCGCATGCTGCAGTAAGATGGGATGCGGTGGATGTGCGTTTTTGGGCGTGTGCCCGCCGCGTGTGCACATGAGTGCACCTGTGACCCGCTTGCACACACTCATTTCGCCCCTTTCTTCAAGGGTTTATTTTAGGTATTATTATAGGCACCTATATTATCACCCTCTTTTTTCCTTATTTAATGAGCTGATTTGTAGCTGGAAAATGCTTATATTTAAATTTGTGCTTATTTTTGCAGTGTCGCCCTGTCACTTGTCTTTTCTAACGCGAGTCTTTTGCTGACGCGGCTTGTTTTGGATTCCCTAACTTACTATAAACTGCAAACTTCGCGGAGAAAAGTTTGATAAGCAGAATTAATCAATCGTTTGTGTTGACTTTCGTTAATAAATATGGTGGTGAGGAATAAAAAGGCACTGAATAAATGTGGGAGAAACACAGGATATCTTAACAGGAAGCGAGACTCAGCCGAACCCAACCCAACCCAACCCAACTCAACCCAACCCAAACTGAACTCTTTTTTTTTTTTTTTTTTTTTTGCAAGGTCAAAGATTTCGTGATCTAAATTTTAGTTGAAGATAATTAGCTCGTTTCTGATTTAACTTTACGGACTCGCGTACGTTGTTCTATTTATCTTGCAAATAGAAACTGATCAAGAGTAGAAAATATCCTGTTGTTACTCTCAGTTTTGCAGTGTTTACAATCACTGTATTTGAACAGTCGCTTTAGTCATTTTTCTTTTCCTAATTTCTCTGCAGGAGTTGATATCAAGCAACACCAGTTACGGTGAAAATGGTTGCGGAGTTGATAAATGCTAACCCTGTGGTATATGAGAGGAAAGAGAGACGGGTTCATAAACTGCCAGCAGTTGTAGATGAATATGCACAAGAGCCCATTGATCAGCAAGAAATTTTTGATATCCTTTTTTTGCAAAATTTTTATCTATGATCTATCATATTTTGTTGAACAAGGTTTCATGTGGTTCTTCTGAGATTTTCGGTAAATTAGGAGTCTTTCTGACATATTGTGCTTCCATTTTTTTTTTTTTGATTTTTTGTTGTGTATGTTGTCTGCTTAATTTCAGCTCCTTATGCTGTGATATGAAACCACTAAACACGTTTTAAGTGCGAGTCTAAGTTCATATAGCTCTAACGGTCCCTTTTTTCTTCTTTCCATTGAAAAGCAGTTAGGAAATTTAGTAAAACCTTTCCCTTTGTGAACTTATAAGTCTATTGAAGTCCATTCTGTGTAGTGTATGGTATATGCAAAAAATTGGTTTCTTTATCTGAGAGGTTTCTAGGGATTGTATACTTGGTTTGGAAATTGGTCCTTAGGTCAATAAGCTTGAACAGATTTCAAAAAAATGTTCATGGGCATATTGTTTTGGAAAAAAGTAACACAAATTTTGCAACGGGACTTGGTGATATGGAGTCCTATGCGTTTGAATTTCTCTCTCCTTTTCTTTTCGCCCTGTTTGTTGAATAGCATTATTCTCCTTTTAAGCGATTCTTGCCATACCTGGATCATTTATGAAGGTGGCCTATTGCTTATCTGTAACTGCACATGTTTAATTCCTTAATATTTCACAAATCATATTAGAGATATAAAGGATCCAGAACACCCATACTCTTTGGAGCAGTTGAATGTGGTCACTGAGGATGCCATTGCAGTGAACGACGAGAAGAGTCATGTTAGGTACACATACTTATTGTGAAACCTGGTCGACACTTTTCTTTTGTCTTGAATTTTCGGACTTCCGTAGTTTACTCAAGAGCTACTTGCGTTGATACAGGGTCACTTTTACTCCGACAGTGGAGCATTGCAGTATGGCAACTATTATTGGGCTTTGCCTACGTGTAAAACTCATACGCAGTCTTCCATCTCGTTACAAGGTATGCTGGTCCGGCGGCAAATGCTATCCTCCTTAAAGCACCTCTTTTAGCTGGTCTGTTTTGATGTATTTCAATTAGGATGTGTTTTTCCCCCTCAGTTGCATTGTGTGGATTTTCTCAAAAGTAAATTTCTGTCGACAACCAAAGATCTTTCATTGTGCCTGTCATTTGCTGAGTTTTTTTTTTCTCCCCATATATCTACTGCCTAAGTAGAAGGTGTTATGCGAGGGAGGAAAATAGTAGAACACGGAGAGAATGGGTAAGAAATACTTGATATGATAGCACCTGAAATCGTAGGGTCCATGTGCGCGGAGTAGTTAGAACTAAAGGCTTTTTCGGTTTGTGTTGTTTGATGTTGAATTCTCATGCACTTTTGTCATGATTGGGCAAAACATGTAATAAAGTAGGCATTTAATTGACCACTTGCAATTTCCAGCTTATGTTATCCGAATGTTAGTCTCTATGATGTTAGGCGGCCTCCAGCTTTTCATCGTGTTTGTCCAGTTATTTGTTGTACATAATTTATTAGGATTCTATCATCCTTGCATTAAATCTTCTCTGCATATTTGTGTAGGTGGATATAAGAATTGCACCTGGAACCCATGCAACTGAAGCAACTGGTCCACTCTCATTTCTTATTAATTTCTTCAGTACCAACCCTGCCCGTTTCTATTCTTGGTAAAACACTAATATTGCTCTAGTGTTGATACTTTCTCTGCCTATTGCAGTGAATAAGCAATTGAGCGACAAAGAACGGGTCGCAGCAGCATTGGAAAACCCTACCCTGTTGGAAGTAATCGAGGATTGCCTGTCACCCACATTTGCCTGATGCCTGGACTGCAGCGGGTCTGTTATCGACTACGCTCGTTGTCATGCTTTGCAGTCTGTACTGATAACGGAATCTGAGTGATATAGGGTGGCCTACACTTTCCCAGAGTGCACTGCAAAGTTGTTTATGGGTAATTTTGGTGTGCTCGCTAGGAAAAAGGAGTTTCGGCGACTGAGTATTTTGCTGGATTAGGTTGACAAGTCGTTAATTGTTGGGTCAACATTATTTCCTAGCTTTCTGGATTATGAATAGATTGTGAATATCAGGGAAATGAAAAGCAACGATGAAGAAAAATTTTCTGCGCTTCATTTGTGTGATCTGGGCTTATGTATTGGTCAGCAGAGGTAACTGCATGCTTATCGGGGCATATCGTTTACAAAAGAACTCATGTAGCTTTTTATATATATATATATTATAAAAACTAATCGTTTTTTATTAACATTTTTTTAACTCTCAGCTTTTGTATGCTTCGCGATGATTACGGAGAAATAAATAAATAAATAAAATAAAATAAATAGTAAAAAAAAAGAGTTAAGGAATTATATGAAAAAATAAAAACCAAAAATAAAAAAACTATTGCTGTAATAAAAATATAAAAATAAATTATAAGAAGGATTAAAAAAATAAGGACAAAAATCATACGAATAATAAATGATATTTATAACATCAATAAACGATGAGAGCTAAAAAGATATACCTCATATTGCAAGTTAGAAATTACAAGGATGAAAGTGTCGTATGCTTCATAATTTATGCTTCATAATTTAAATCATAATTTATGCTTCATAATTTAAATCATAATATATTAAATTTCGAGAATTAAAGTGTCACTTGTCTTATAGTTTGAAGGACGAAAAGTGTAAATCCAATTTTTCAAAATTTGTTTTGATTATCTAATTTTTCGATATATTAGATTTGAATTCAAAATCTGAATGCATCGCTTAATTCTACAAAATTAGGTAGTATATTTTATGCGATTCTCGCAACTAAATTTTATAAAATATAAAATTAACTTAAATACCATCAAATTTTTTATTTTTATTTTTTAATGTATAATCTATATCTAAATGCTCAATAGTAAAAAATTAAAATTTATATTTAATATAAACAATCTATTAAAATATTATTTATATATTTTAAATTTGTATAGTAAAAAATAAAAAATTAGATTTGACTTTACAAAAAAATTATAAATCTTCTTCTCCATACATCAGGAGAAAAAAATTGAAAAGAGTGGAAAGCAAAAACTCTCTCTCCCCTCTTCCCCGGCTGGACCCCACCAGCACTGGACCCACCCTATGCGCTCGCATCGGCTCGTGTGTAATATACCGAAACTTTGGTAGGTTGTACTGAATTTTAGTCAAACTGACCGAAGTGTAGAGTGGCACTGGTTAGAGAGGTCCATTGGTCATTCCGAGCGATTTGGAATGTATATTGTGAGTGGTTTGGACCTTGGAGAGCAAGCTGGGAATTTTAAGCTCAAAAAATGTTGGAATTGCTCTCGGGGTTCGGATCCTGTGCAGGGTCCGGACCCTGTACCAGCAAATTCATAGGTTGGTTTGGTATAGTATTTTGGAGAGGGGCTTATGTGTAATTATGTATGACGAGTGCTATTTGAAGGTTCTACACCCTTCTCTTCTTCACTTCTCATTTGTAAAAAAAAGAGAAAAGTTCTCTCTCTCTCTCTCTCTCTAAGTTTTCTCTCTCTCTCACTCACTCTCTCTCTCTCTCTCTCTTTCTCACTCTAGGGTTTGTTAGAGTGTTTGGTGGAGAAGAAGATTTCTTGGTAGAGAAGTAATCTCTTGTGAAAGAGATTTGAGGAGCAAAAGCTTGAGCTCAAGGTGAGTTCTTGTGGTATTAAGCTAGGGTTTTGGTTTATCTCCTCTAATTGTTGCTTTGAGAGGATAGTATGGTAGTTTATCTCATATTTATCCATGTATAGTGGGTATTTATGGATTAGTGGAAACCCTAGGAGTCAAATTGGGGTTTTACTAAGTATGAGATCTAATTAGGATTTGATCTCTTGTAGCCCTACTCAGCGAGAAAACCAACACGTTGGAAAACTCGGATTGAAATTCCGTCGAGTCTACGCCGAGATATTGAGAAAAAAACCCGGTTTCGGCTTCGTTTGCCGTGGTCGAGGGGAGTAGGCGATCATAAATCACCAGATTTGAATCGTACCTTTCCAGCATCCCTACGAGGTGATCATGTGGTGCTATCCGAAATCATCGAATCTTCTTTTATGTCTAAATGTCACCTTTTGAGCATGTATGTATATGTAGGATTCATGCATTGTAGGGTTTAAATGGCTAAATGGTGATATATCTTGCATGCTTTTGAGTATAAAGATGCATACGAGTTGGTTATGGGACATGTATATTATGCTTATGAACTGTCTGCCACCACGAATGACGTACCTCGCACGGTGAAATTTATCTTGAATTTTCCGTGGGGTAGTATTCATGATTCAGATTAATATTTGTATATATATTATTATCAGGTATTGCGGATCCATGGCTTCCAATAAACGCAAGCGTCTATTGTTAATTACCCCTATAGAATGTTAGGGTACCCTCGATTAAGAGACCAAATATAAGTGCTGATATTAAAAGAGACAAAACGGACAAATAAAATTTTATTAATATGATTTGCCGTTTACATGGCTTAAGCAGGGGCATACCCCCACTGTACATTTATAAAAGTAGGATAGTCAATTTAGCGACTTGATGGTCGATAGGGATCAAATTACTCAGTTTAACGACATGGCGGTCAAAAGGAGTTTGGGTTGCTCAGTTTAATGACATGGCGGTCGGGTTTGATTTTGTTGCTCAGTTTAATGACATGGCGGTCGGGTTTGATTTTGGTGCTCAGTTTAATGACATGGCGGTCGGGTTTGATTTTGGTGCTCAGTTTAATGACATGGCGGTCGGGTTTGATTTTGATGCTCAGTTTAGTGACATGGCGGTCGGGTTTGGTTTTGTTGCTCAGTTTAATGACATGACGGTCGGGTTTGATTTTGTTGCTTAGTTTAATGACATGGCGGTCAGGTTTGATTTTGGTGCTCAGTTTAATGACATGGCGGTCGGGTTTGATTTTGATGCTCAGTTTAGTGACATGGCGGTCGGGTTTGGGTTTGTTGCTCAGTTTAGTGACATGGCGGTCGGGTTTGATTTTGGTGCTCAGTTTAATGACATGGCGGTCAGATTTGGGTTTAGTGCTCAGTTTAATGACATGGCGGTCAGGTTTGAATTTTGGTGCTCGGTTTGATGACATGGCGGTCGGGTTTGATTTTGTTGCTCAGTTTAGTGACATGGCGGTCGGGTTTGAATTTGGTTTTGAGTTTAGTTTAACGACGTTTCGGTCGTTTGGCTGAGATGTTTATGAAAATTGAATTTAGGTTTAGTTTAACGACGTTTCGGTCGATAGTGAAATTTGGGTTTAGCTTAACGACGTTTCGGTCGGAAGTGGAATTTGGGTTTAGTTTAACGACGTTTCGGTCGGTAGTGGAATTTGGGTTTAGTTTAACGACGTTTCGGTCGGAAGTGGAATTTGGGTTTAGTTTAAAGACGTTTCGGTCATTTGAATTTGGGTTTAGTTTAAAGACGTTTCGGTCATTTGAGTTTGATTTTAGTTTAAAGACGTTACGGTCATTGAATTTGGGTTTAGTTTAAAGACGTTTCGGTCATTTGAATTTGGGTTTAGTTTAAAGACGTTTCGGTCATTTGAATTTGATTTTAGTTTAAAGACGTTACGGTCATTGAATTTGGGTTTAGTTTAAAGACGTTTCGGTCATTTGAATTTGGGTTTAGTTTAAAGACGTTTCGGTCATTTGAATTTGGGTTTAGTTTAACGACGTTTCGGTCGAAATTGGGTTTAGTTTAACGACGTTTCGGTCATTTGAATTTGGGTTTAGTTTAACGACGTTTCGGTCGGAGGTTCTGGACTTGGGTTTAGTTTAACGACGTTTCGGTCGAGCTTGGGTTTAGGTTTAGTTTAACGACGTTACGGTCGGCAGTGGATTTAAGTTTAGTTTAACGACGTTACGGTCGATTGAGTTTAGGTTTAGTTTAACGACATTACGGTCGAAATTGGGTTTAGTTTAACGACATTTCAGTCGGGGTTTTAGACTTAGGATTAGTTTAACAACGTTTCGGTCGAGGTGGGTTTTAGACTTAGGATTAGTTTAACGACGTTTCGGTCGAAATTAGGTTTGGATTAGTTTAACGACATTTCGGTCAAATGAGTTTAGGTTTATAAGGTTTATGGTATTGGGTATTTGAGATTTGGTTCATGAATTTAGGCTCTTGGGTTCATAGATTTATGGTTTATGAACTTGGGTTCATAGGTTTATGGTTTATGAACATAGGTTCATAGGTTTATGGACTCGGTGTATGGATTGGTCCATAGTTTGTGGACTCGGTGTATGGATTGGTCCATAGTTTTGGTTCATAGTTTGTGGACCTGGTGTACGGGTTTACGGTTCATGGTTCATGGACCTGGTGTACGGGTTTATGGTTCATGGTTCATGGACCGGGTGTACAGGTTTATGGTTCATGGTTCATGGACCGGGTGTACAGGTTTATGGTTCATGGTTCATGGACCGGGTGTACAGATTTAGTTTAATGGGTTTATGATATATGGGTTTGGTTATAATGGGTATGGATATGGGTATGGGTTAATGGTTTTATGATATGGGTTAATGGGTTTGTGTTTATGGGTTTAAATCAAGTTTGATTTTCAAAAGTGAATGAAATTCCAAACGTTTAAAATTTCATGTAGCTTTAAATCTAATTTTAGTCCCATAATTTAAATTTAAAATGTAGGGCACTTAATTTGATTTAATTTGATAAATCAAAGAGTTCAACGTTCTATTTTGAACGGCATTAAATCAGCTTGATTTGATCGGCATTAGTCAAGCGGTTTTGTTGACATTAAAGTCAAGCGGATTGATCGGCATTAAATCAAGCGGTTCGATCAAGCATTCCGTCAGCGATTTTGTTGACATTAAATCGAGCGGATTGATCGGCATTCCGCCAAGCGGATTTATTAAAATTCCGTCGAGCGGTTTTGTTGACATTCCGTCGAGCGGATTTATTAAAATTCCGTCGAGCGGTTTGTTGACATTCCGTCGAGCGGATTTATTAAAATTCCGTCGAGCGGTTTTATTAATAATCCGTCGAGCGGATTTATTAAAATTCCGTCGAGCGGTTTGTTGATATTCCGTCGAGCGGTTGGCTAACATTCCGTCGAGCACATGACTTAAGCATTCCGTCGAGCACATGGATTAAGCATTCCGTCGAGCACATGGCGTGCACATCGACGAGCACATGGCGTGCATTCCGTCGAGCAATTTGGCGTGCACATCGACGGCATGATTTTTAGAGAGGAGCACCGCTCCCTCTCTTTCAATCTCGCCGTCGACGTCTCTCTTGGGCTTTCCGTCGAGCAGGTGGCGTACGTCTCGCCTCCGATACAGCAGCAGAGAACTTTGTGACGACGGAGCTCCGCGGACTGAAGAAGCCTCACAACAACGGGGGGGTGCAGGTTGAGGTCCGCGACGTGAGCAGAGCCCGATGATGACGGGGCTGCATGAGATGCTCGGCGACGACGGAGCTGCTGCGGGATGGCTCGGCTAAGGGTGGCATTGCGCTGCTTTGAACAGCACGGTGCTGCTTCACAACGGCGAACTCGACGGAGACCGGCCGAGGGGTTCAGCGAGGAGCTCGGATGGCGGCTTCCTGCACGGTGTCCGAGGGCAACCGAGGGCACGGCTTGTCCTTCAAGGCGCAGCCAAGGGTGCGGCGAGGGCGGCGCGGGCACGGCTCGATGAAGGTGCGCCGCGGGCATGGCTCGATGGAGGTGCGCCGCGGGGGCATTGGTTAGCTCCAAGGCTCGGCGAGGCATGGGGACTCGAGTCGGCGAGGCGACAAGGTGCGCCGCGGGCATGGAGGCATGGGAACTCGGGTCCGGCGGCGCGGGCACGGCTCGATGAAGGTGCGCCGCGGGCATGGCTCGAGTCCGGCGAGGCGCCAAGGTGCGCCGCGGGCATGGGGCTCGATCATCAAGGCGGAGCTCGCGGGGCTCATGGGCGGCGAGCTTCAAGGCTCGGCTTCCATGGCGGCGCGGACGAGATGAGGAAGGCGGCGGCGAGGCAAGGCGCGTCGCGGGCGGATCCGGCGAGGAGCTCGGGCGCGGGCGAGGTCATCAAGGCGACGGCGGCATGGGCCTCGCTAGGCGGATCCGAGTCCGGCGAGGGTGGCGCGGCTCGAGGATGGCGCTCGCGGCGAGGCATGGCCGCGGGTGGCTCGGCGAGGCGCGGAGATGGCCGCGGCTTCGATCGGCGAGGTGCGCGCGATCCGAGGACGGCGCGTCGCAGCGCGGCACGGCTCGTCGGAGATGACGTCGGGCGATGCGCGCGGCCGAGGACGGCGCGGCTTCGACGGTGGCCTCGGGCGACGAGGTCGAAGAAGGTGCGGCGAAGTCGAGGCGGCATGGCGTGGCCTTCGTGCGGGTCGGCCGAGAGGAAGCGGTGAGGGGTGGCTTCGGGATCACCAACAGAGAGAGAGAGAGAGAGAGAGAGAGAGAGAGAGAGAGAAGAGAAATTTTGTTTCTCTTCTTTTTTTTTTTTTTTTTGTTTTTTTCTTTTTCTTCGACAGAGAAAGAGAGAGGGAATTACCTTTCTTTTCTTTCCTTCTGTGAATGGAAAAAAAAAATAGGGATTGTATGGGAGATTTTGAGATCAGCCCAGGAAAATATTTTTCGGTGGGATTTTTAGTAGTCCTTATTTGATTCTTCTCCTTCCTTTTTTTTTATCGCGCACGAGAGAAGGAATGTGGGAAGTTGGCGGCGCTATCGTGGGATGTCGAGATGCGGATGTGGGGAGTTGGAGGAGTTGGAAAAAAATCGTGGGAGCGTGGGAGTTGGGGCGATCGTGCGAAGGAAGTTGGGACGATGGGATGGTGGTTATTTGGTCGTGGGGATCGGGATTTTGGGATTTGAAATTGAGATATTTGTGAATCTCAATCTCAACTAACTCCCCATTCATAATAATATCTTATTATTATTATTATTATCAATATTATTATTACATATATAGGCCACGGCTACTATACTATTATGAGTATTGAAGGCCTACTACTTATAAGTTTTCGGTAGTTCGGATGAAAAATGAGTGATTGGGATGATAGTGGTTACGGTTAGGTTGATAGTGGGCCCGCTAAGGTTGAGTGGGTGGTTGGTGGAATAGTATAATCTAACGGGTGAAATTATTTAGCGTGTAGATCTAATGGCAAAAAACTTATGAGTACAAGAGGCTCTATACTCATAAAAGTATAGTAGGACTCTTCATATATATTTATATATATATATATATATATATATATATATATTTACTCCAACAAATGCCCCCCGGCTTTTCAAACTTGTGGATTTGAACAAGATTGAAAAGGCGATAATTTCCTCCCGTAGTCTCCACTTTCGTATCGCCATCAGAGATCTTTGGTAATTTTCATGTGAATTCCTCTACGCGATTTTCGTTTTCCGATTGCCATCAAAAACCCGAGGTGAGTTTACCATGGCTAAATCTTTTATCATATTGATCATCGTTTTTCGATCTCATATACATTCATATCTTCTTCTTCCTCTCTTTTGTATGAATCTGATCCGCATATAAAGTAGATAGTTTTGGATTGCGGATTTTACTTATCTACATGTAATCATCTTCTCGTTCTAGATCATGTGGAAAAGGAGCGAATCGTTAATTCATCCAGATGATAAAACCTTAGGCGTGTTTAGAGGACTTTCTTTAACACGTTCACCTCCAATACATGGTTATCCCACCGAACTTGTAATCCCTTATGAGACACCCACGTTCAAAGAATGGGCGATATTTAAGCAAAAACAGTTACTGGGTCATTTTGGAGGCGATTATTATGCTTCTGATGGTGACGGCGATGTTATATTGTTGCCACCGTTAGGTCCTCCGAAAGAAAGAGATACATTGCAATCTCTTGGATATAAAATACTCAATGATCATTCAGGTTGGTGTGGAATGATTAGATCTTTTGGAGATAGCGTTGAAGTAGAAGGTCTGATTGAATGGGGAAATTATATTCTTGCTCATTATACACCTCAACTACGTCGTGCTGGTATTTTGGGAGGTGTTGTAGCTTCGCACGGGAAGTACAATAAAAATATTAATATCATTAAAGCATTGGTGGAACTGTGGTGTTCAGAAACGAACACCTTTCATCTTCCATATGGCGAAATTGGGATTTCTCTATGGGAAATTAGAGAACTTAGTGGGCTTCCTATTATCGGTGTGTCTGCCACCACGAATGACGTACCTCGCAGGGTGAAATTTATCTTGTATTTCCCGTGGGATAGTATTCATGATTCAGATTAATATTTGTATATATATGGTTATCAGGTATTGCGGATCCATGGCTTCCAATAAACGCAAGCGTCTATTGTTAATTACCCCCATAAATGTTAGGGTACCTTCGATTAAGAGACCTTTGAAATGCTGAAGATGAACTAGAATTGGACAAAAAGAAAATTTATAATTTATTGCTCAATTACATGGCTTTAACCAAGGGCATACCCTCAGTGTACATGAATAGAGTATAAAAGAAAATGTTTAATTTCATCTTAGTTATATGTTCTAAGATGGTCAAATTAATTTTGTTGGACTCTATATATTTTGGAGCTCAACATGGTTCACCCTAAGATGAAAGATTGATTAAATTCTTATATGTATTGGGATTTAATCGAATATTCAAATTAAACTCTAATTATATGTATTAGAGTTTGATTTGGTTTATTGAACTTTAACTGTATATGATAAAGTCCAATAGAGTTTGATTTGAGCTGTAATCCCATGTATGTATTAGGACTAGCTCAAAAATTTGAATTAGACTCTAATTTTATATTTTTAGAGTCTGATATAATTAGGCTCTAAGTTTATGTATTAGAGCTTAATCATATTTGATTTTGATTCATCTTAGGATGAAATATTAACTAAATCTTAATTATATGTATTAGGATTAGTCAAATTTAAATTAAACTCCAAGTATATGTATTGGAATCTAATTTAACTTCGTTTATTTGAACTCCGAGTAAATGTATTAGAGTCCAATAAGTTTAATTTGATTAAATGGTTTGATCAATTCTAAGCATATATTTAGAATTTGATCGAGTATGGTTGTGATTTGGCTCTAGTTTTATGTGCTAGAGAATTGGATGATTTGAATTTGGTTTGAGTTTGAGTTTAGTTTAACGACTTTTCGGTCAAGTTTGGGTTTAGTTTAACGACATTTCAGTAGAAGTTGGAATTTGGATTAGTTTAACGACATTTCGGTCGAATTTGAAATAGGATTAGTTTAACGACGTTTCGGTCGAAATTGGGTTTAGTTTAACGACATTTCAGTCGGGGTTTTAGACTTAGGATTAGTTTAACGACGTTTCGGTCGAGATTAGACTTGGTACATAAGGTTTATGGTATTGGGTATGTGAGATTTGGTTCATGAACTTGATTTGGTTCATGAATTTAGGTTCAAAGGACTTGGTTCATGGACTTATGTTCATAGGTTTATGGTTCATGAACATAGGTACATTGGATTATGGTTCATGAACATAGGTTTATGGGTTTATGGATTATGAACATGGGTTCATAGGTTTATGGTTCATGAACTTAGGATCATAGGTTGTAGACTCGGTGTATGGATTGGTCCATAGTTTGTGGACTCGGTGTATGAATTGGTCCATAGTTTTGGTTCATAGTTTGTGGACCTGGTGTACAGGTTTACGGTTCATGGTTCATGGACCTGGTGTACAGGTTTACGGTTCATGGTTCATGGACCGGGTGTACAGGTTGTGGGCTTTAGTATTGGGCCTCTATTTTGGATTGGGCTTAATGGATGGGCCATTTGAAATGGGCTTTTGGATGTGGACTTCTTTAGGTAAATGAATTTTGGGTATGTGGGTTTTGGATATATGTTAATGGGTTAATGGGTTTATTATAGGTTTATAGGTATAATGGTTTTGGTTAAATGGGTTAACGGGTTTATTGGGTTAATGGGTATAAGTTATATGAGTTAAATGGATTTATGGGTTAGATGGGTTTATGGGTTAAATGGGTTTGAATATATGGGTTATTGGATATATGGGTTAATGGGTTAAATGGGTATAGGTTAATGATATGTGGGTATTGGTTTATGGGTTTAATATGGATAGGCTTAAAGTAAATGGGTTTGATATGGGTTTAATACAAGTCCTAATTTTGAAATTATTTGAAATTTGATCAAAATTAGGATGTTAATATTAGAAATCTCATGTGCAATTTTGTTTTCAAATTCTCAATTCGAATGGAGTATGAATCAATATTTCAATTTAAGATGAATTATGAATCATGTCCAATTCGATTTAAACAAAGCTCCCTCTCTCTTTAATTGGAATACTCTCTCTCTTTGGCTCGCCGTTAGCATTGATTGGTACGTCGACGACGGAGTAACATATTGACGACGAAGTATTTCGTCAAATGATTGAGAGCATCGCTCTCTTTACGATTCACTGTCGAGCAATTTGAGAGAAGAGCACCGCTCTCTCTTTCGGGTTCGTCGTCAAATGGTTAGTAGGCGAACTTGACTTGAGATGAGAACATTGTTCTCTATCTCAAGTTCGCCGTCGAGTGCTTAGCGGGCGGTCTTCATTTGAGAAGAGAGCACCGCTCCCTCTCTTAGATTCATCGTCGAACACTTGGCGGGCGATCTTTTTTTTTTTTTTGAGAGGAGAGCACCGCTCTCTCTCTCTCGGATCCGCCGTCGAACACTTGGTGGGCATGTTGTATTTGACTTCATTTGAGAGGAGAGCACCGCTCTCTCTCTCTCTCAGTTTCGCCGTCGAGTGGTTGGCGGGCGGACTTCATTTGAGAGGAGAGCACCGCTCTCTCTCTCAGATTTGCCGTCGAGCACTTGGCGGGCGGTCTTCGTCGGAGCGTCTCGATCGTCGTCGGATCGGAGCCGAGCGGGTGGCGAAGCACCACGCTCGGCCGTCGTCGGAGCGGCTTCGTCGTCGTCGGATCGGCTTCGTCGTCGTCGGATCGGAGTCGAGCGGGTGGCAAAGCACCACGCTCGGCCGTCGTCGGAGCGGCTTCATCGTCGTCGGATCAGCTTCATCGTCGTCGGTCGCCTCCGTCGATGGCTAAGCATCAGACGGATTCGTCGTTGCCGGTCGCCTCCGTCAGACGGAGACTAGCTCCATCGCCTTCGTCGTCGCCGGTCGCCTCCGTCGATGGCTAACCTTCGTCGTCGCCGGTCACCTCCGTCGATGGATAAGCATCAAACGGAATCTTCGCTTCATTGCCTTTGTCGTCGCCGTTAGCAGCGACTCGGGCTTTTCATCGAACAGGTGGCGTACACATTGACAGCATGGTTTTTAGAGAGGAGCACCGCTCCTTCTCTTTTAACCTCGCCGTCGACGTCTCTCTTGGGCATTCCGTCGAGCGGTGGCGGGCACATCTTGGTCGCCGGTGTAGAGCGAGGCGGGTGGCGGAGCACCACGCTTCTGTCGGCGTCGAAGCGAGAACCAAGCCGAAGCGGGTGGCGGAGCACCACGCTTCTGTCGGAGTCGGAGTAGAGCCGCCGCCGACGTGGGTGGCCGAGGGCGCGGCGTGGGCGGCGAAAAGGAGCGCTACGGGTGTGCGGCGGTGGACGTCGAAGCTTCATCTCGGCCGAGCTCGACGGCGAGCATTGTGAAACCGAGCTCGATTGCGGCGAGGTGCGTCGATGGTGGACGTCGCGCCGGAAAGGATGCGCGCAACGGGAGTCGCGCCTCGTCGGTGTTAGCCGCGATGATGGTCCTCGACGGTGATGACGAGCGGCTCGTCGACGGCGATGGAGATGGGCCTCGAGGTCGTTGGCGGCGGCGGTTAGCGCAATGGGGCCTCGAGGTGTCGGGGTGCGGCGGCGACATGGGCAATTGGCGCGACGCTAGCGGCATCGGGGGTTGAGGCGGATGGCGGCGGAAGGAGTCGGGAGCGCGCCGCGGGGCTCGGCGGCTCATTGAAGTCGGACCGGCGGCGACGAAGAAGAAATCTTCGTTCCGGGCGGCGGAGTTGTGAGAGGCGAGCGCGCGCGGCGGGTTCGGTTCGGGGAGCGGCGTCTGCGCGGCGCGGCTTTAAGGCGGCGGCTCGATTTTGGGGCGGCGCGGTGCGAGTTCGAGCGAACGTCGGCGACGATGGAGCGGCATCGGCATTGATGGGGCTACGGCCTTCATAGATGGAGCGGCGCGGTGGGGTCTGCGCGGCGCGGCGTTCGGGTCTGCGTGCGGTGCGGCCGACGAGCAGACGACGGCGATGACGGCGCGGCATCGACGGGGCGGTGGCTCGGCGCGGCCTTCGAGGGATCGGCCACGGAGGAGGTGCGCGAGGCGGCAGCCGCGGCAGGCGACGCGGTGCGAATCCGAGGCGGGTGGCGGAGTTGAGGAGATCCGCGACGGGTCCGGCCGAGGCGAGTGGAGGCCGAGAGCACGCGTGGGCGGCGAGATCCAAGGCGCGCGCGGTGTTCGAGGTGGCGGCCGAGGCGGCGGGCTCGACGGAGGCGCATCAAACGAGAGAAAGAGACAGAGCGTTTTTTTTTATTTTCCTCTTTTTTTTTTTTTTTTTTTTTTCGAGAGAGAGAGAGAGAGAGAGAGAGAGAGAGAGAGAGCTTTGGGATTTTGAGAGAGATGCTTTGATGGTCTTTGCATCAATGGGGGACTAATTACCTTAGTTTTTTTTTTTTTTTTTCTTCTTAACGAGGGGGTGGGTGGAAGGTTTCTTAGTTAAAAAAAGTGGCTCTCAAGTGGTTTTCAAGTGGGTATTTATGGGTTGGTTTTCTCTTCTCCTTTTGATCATGTAGAAGGTGGGAAGTTGTAATGGGGGTAGTGGGGATCGTGTGTGTAATGAGGGAAGTGGGAAGTTGTGGAGGAGGTCATGGGAATTTAGATTCTATTTTGTCCATGCAGAGTGCATGGACCACCTCATTCTCTCTCTATATTTTTTTTTGTTTATATTATATATATATATATATATATATATATATATATATATATATATATATATGTATATATAAATGTATATATATACATATATATATATATATATATAAATATATATATATGTATATATATATATATAAATATATATATGTATATATATATATATATGTATGTATATATATATATATGTGTGTGTGTATATATATATATATGTATATATATATGTATGTATCTATATATGTGTGTATATATATATATATATGTATATATGTATGTATATATATATATATATATATATATATATATATATATATATATGTATGTATATATATATATATATATATATGTATGTATATATATATATATATATATATATATATATATATATATATATATGTATGTATATATATATATATATATATATGTATGTATATATATATATATATACATACATATATATATATATATACATACATATATATATATATATATATATATATACATACATATATATATATATATATATATATATATATATATATATATATATATATATATATATATATTTTATGCCTCAACACGATGATATGTATGATGAGTATATCCCGCTAAATTCTGAACTTTATAACAAAAACAGTTATCCTAATTGTGTTAGGGAGCTTTTTGATATTTATCAATGGCTTGTAGCTCGATCTTCGAACAAGCGTGTACGGTATGACTTGTGGGTGAATTTCTTTTATACAAGCTGTAAGAAGTTGAGTCGATCGAGATCTCAAAACATAAGTAATAGAGAGCGCGCTCCATCATATACAGAAGATACAACTCTAGCAGCCTTCATTTCTTTATGGCTATGCAATTTTGTAATGCCTTCCGGGTTAGATCATTTTATCAGACATGAAACATTTGTTATGGCTTCTACGTTAGCTTTAGGTGAGAGGGCCGCCTTAGCTCCTGCTATCCTTTGTGCCATTCATATCGGTTTGTCTTTTATGAGCGATCATCCTGAAGGTCCTACGCATCCTGGGCCTCAATTTCCGTCAATTTTCTGTATGCGTGGATTGGTCTTCACTTTGAGCAGACTTATTCTAGACAGATGATTAGCGACAATATCAAAAACATCGGCTTACGAAGCCCTCCTCGGATGGTATTTTTTATGGATGCGCGCTTCTCCCTTTAATGCTAAGCGAGCACGAATTCACCTAAGATCAAATGCCTATTTTGTGTGGCGTCCCCTGCCATATTCTTATTCTTTTGTCAATGATGGTTGGCTTTATGATGTGAAATTATCTACCGGAGAGTGCAAATATCCAAAAGAGGTCTATGAATATATCATTTCCATCAGACAGAGCGTGCTTCCACTTCGTTTAGGGAATAAGTTACACACACAATCATATAACCCTTATCGTTTTGCTCGACAATTTGGCTTTGACCAATCTTTCCCTGAAAGTATCAATATTCCTAAATTAGCCGATCATCTTGGGACACTTGCTGGATGCTGGAATCATTTCATTCGACATGGAACTTCTATCAATTATTTCGTACCGAAGAAAGATCGGATTGGCAGACCAACTTTATATTATGCGCGTTGGTGGTCTAATAGCGTGCATTCGAGCTTCAAGCATGGAATATGCTATTTACTAACTGCAGATGACCCCCGCAAGAAGAAGAAAAAAAGTGTTGCTACTTTAGCGGAAGATTCTATTCCTGAGAAGAAATCGACTTCGTCACGTGTTATAGGCGAAAGAGCTCTAAATCCTCCAGAATCAAAGGGAAAACAACTCGCCTTATTCCCCGAGAATATGATCATGTTCGAGTGATCTTTAGATGACTCTCCTCAACGTGAAGTTCTCAGCCTCAGTTTTCCGATTCACGAAGATGATAGATCTAAGGTATGCTCATTAGCAAATTTTTTCTTTCTCTCCTTTTTACTGAACTTTTTTTTATTTGTAGGGAGTGCACTTTATGGATTCGATTACCACAGGTGGAATGCATTTGTCAGATTCTACAACAAAACCAAAGGTACGATATAGAATCCAAATGATTCGAATGTATTTGTTAAGCATTCTTTCCCTTTCCATATATACATATTAACCGTATATATATATATATAGGTGTGCACTGTGGAACCATCTTTAAGAAGTCCAGAAAATCCATCTCCTGGAGCTTTAACCGAAGTAGCTCGGGGGAAACTTCCTTTTACCGTGCCTCCGATGATAGGTGACTCCTTCATTCATGTTGTATTCATAACTAGCATATTTATGAATAACATATTCTATTTATAACTAGCATGTAGTGTACACCATATTTATATGTTGTACTTATTTTGATAGAACCGCAAATCGGAAAGAGTGGGTCCATTGAGGATGATATACCTTCGGACGATGTGAATTTGACCATGTTTCAATACCTTCGCCGTCAAAGTATCTTGAGGTAATTTCATTCATCTCCTTTCTTTAAATCCATATGCCTTCTTTTAGTATTAAATTGAGCATCTACTTCTAGACTAAAGAAGGGAATAAAATATGGATAATATTGTGTGATTTTTCGTTAGAAATCCGTGGCCACAAAAATTTTGTAAATCGGAGCTATAACGAAAATGTTATGGCCCGTTTACATTTTGGTCCCTGCGTTTACAGAACAGTCCCTGCGTCTTTATTTTTTTTTTTTTATTTTTGACGCACATCTATATTCCGATCTTTTTCCTTGGATAACAATATGTAATTTTTCGTCAGAAATCCGTGGCCGCAAAAATTTTGTAAATCGGAGCTATAACGAAAATGTTATGGCTTGTTTACGTTTTAGTCCCTGCGTTTACAGAACAGTCCCTGCGTTTACAGAACAGTCCCTGCAGCATGTATCTTTTCTTCTTTGCTCTGAATATCAGCATATGGTCTTCCTCCTTTTTTTAATTGCAGGATCCACTCACGGATGTTGCAGATATTGGAGTGTCTCCTTTCAGCGAGGCTTCCCCATCTTGTCATGAGGTATTTTATTTCAAACTTCATCCACATATCAGGCGTATTCACTATTCTTTTACACCGAAACTTTTATATAGGATAAGGGTGCTAAAGAAGATGGTGGAAGTAAAGACGAAGCTACAACAGAAATGCCTCCACTGGGTAAAAGAGAACGGGTCAGCGATATATCGACCATGGAGCCGCATAAAAGAGCTCGTTTGGAGACCAATTTGGATTCAACTGGTAAAACCTCGCTCTGCCCCTTTTTTAGTTCATGAAAGCACTCTTTATATTATACATATTCTTGTACAGATTTGCAGGTAGAATCAAAACCGACTGATGATCCAGAAGATACTCTCTCACCTTATGGGGATGAGGTGGATTACGAACCTACGCCTTCGCCACCAGAAGTTAAAAACACGGTGATTTTTTATTTTATGGTTGTGTATTTCTTCTCATTCTTTTTATTCTCTCTTTTTATTTCTTTCTTCCTTTCCTTTCAGGATGTATCATTTGACGAGAATGTCGATGTTTGCTTCGATAGTGGCGCAGGAGGTTTCCGAATTATAGCAAAATCATTTTTAACCGATCGCATAATAGATATTATAAAGACATTCGATCGTCGCCAATTTAAGTCGGCTCAAGGAGAAGTATCGAAATACTGCCACTGTCTCTCTGCACTTGGGTTTGATACATCTGAACTGGAAAGGCGTATAAAACCCATATTCGACCATTCAGAAGCCATTGAAGGACTGGCATCAAGTCCGGATTTTGCTCCAATTGTTCGATTAATGGATGCTGATGAAAATTTGGCATTGAATAAGAGAAAACTTGCTTCCCACATGGCTACTAGAGATTCTCTCCTTCAAGCTACTAGAAATGTCTCTTCACAGCTCCAGCAAACCAGAGAGAAGATGAAAGAACTAGAAGAAAGTATGTCACATTTGAAGAGCACTGAAGCGGAGTTGTTACTCCAACTTGAAGTGGCCGATGACTCTTTGAAGAAGCTACAACCGTCCCAGGAGGAATTGCAAAAGGATATTGCTGATGTAGAAAAAGAGCACGCTGCGGCTACTGAAGGTTATAATGATTCTACGAAATCCACTGGTCTTCGAGAATTAATAGAGTTGTTTGAGGAACGTCGTCAAATATTTGAGATCTGACTTCTTTTCTCTCTTTTTCTTATGCTTGTCTCTAGTAAGAAACAATATTATGTAGTCCAATTTGAAATTTTGAATGCTTTAGATTATGCTTTAATCTCTTCTATTTTGCTGTGTGATGTTAAGTTGTGATGATGATCATGGTGTGGGTTTGTTTGTTCATTTTGCCTTAATAAACAATTAAAACCCTCGCGTATAACCAACAAAGTTTTCTTGCACTGTAGAAACTCAAATCCGCCAGTGGCTCATATTTTACCCATATTATCTAAAAAGTTTAGACAATATGTCCTCCCCTCCTTTTTTTTTTTTCTTTTCTTTTTTTTTCGTTTTTTTTTCTTCTTTTTCTTTCGTTTTTTTTTTCTTTTTTTCTTTTTTTTCTTTTCTTTTTTCTTTCGTTTTTTTTCTTTTTTTTTATCTCATCCGAATAATATATTCTAATGAAAGTAAAGTAGGCAAAGTTATATTTCCCAAAAAGAGAACGAACATATGCCTTCAAGATGAAGAAAGGTTGATTGCCCCCTGAACGTTTTCTGTGACAATTGAGTGATAGAACATTCTCCGTTATATCACCAAATGGAAAAGTGAATGAGCTGATATCTTCAGAAAGACGAAGGATTGAACGCCCTTGAAGAATAGTCAAGATATGCATTTGGGAGGAAGAAGACCACGATCATCAGCAAGAATCGTCTTGCCCCCTGATGATTTGGCCGCATAACGTCCTTTGTGGCGATGCCAAATTGGAGAAAAATCAAAATTCCTCATTTTGATCTCCACCGAGGTAGAGGATATGGTGTTGTTAGAAGCCATTGCCCATCTTAGCGGCGAATAGCCAAGATATGATGTTAAGAGGAAGAAGACCACGGTTCTCAGTCAGAATAATCCTGCCCCCTGATGACTTGAGTGGCAGACCAAAACATGATCGTAACCAAAACGTCCTTTGAAGGAAAACTGGAATTCTGCCCCCTGATGACTTGATTGGCAAACCAGGACAGGATGGTAGCCAAAACATCCTTCATGGTGCTGCCATATTGGAGGATGACCAACATGCCTCGCTTTGATCTTGACCGAGGTAGAAGAGACAATATTGTCGGATTGCATTGCTCCGCTTGAATGAAGTCATATTCATTGGTCACATGTTTATTCATTAGTCTCTTATCAGCATTATTAGATTTGGTCTCAAAGATGGAGGGTGAAGCCAGGTCCCACCGGGCGTGCCATTTTCTGACGTACCTCGCACGGTGAAATTTATCTTGAATTTCCCGTAGGGTAGTATTCATGATTCAGATTAATATTTGTATATATATTATTATCAGGTATTGCGGATCCATGGCTTCCAATAAACGCAAGCGTCTATTGTTAATTACCCCTATAGAATGTTAGGGTACCCTCGATTAAGAGACCAAATATAAGTGCTGATATTAAAAGAGACAAAACGGACAAATAAAATTTTATTAATATGATTTGTCGTTTACATGGCTTAAGTAGGGGCATACCCCCACTGTACATTTATAAATGTAGGATAGTCAGTTTAGCGACTTGATGGTCGATAGGGATCAAATTACTCAGTTTAACGACATGGCGGTCAAAAGGAGTTTGGGTTGCTCAGTTTAATGACATGGAGGTCGGGTTTGATTTTGTTGCTCAGTTTAATGACATGGCGGTCAGGTTTGATTTTGGTGCTCAGTTTAATGACATGGCGGTCGGGTTTGATTTTGATGCTCAGTTTAATGACATGACGGTCGGGTTTGATTTTGATGCTCAGTTTAGTGACATGGCGGTCGGGTTTGGGTTTGTTGCTCAGTTTAGTGACATGGCGGTCGGGTTTGATTTTGATGCTCAGTTTAATGACATGGCGGCCGAATTTGGGTTTAGTGCTCAGTTTAATGACATGGCGGTCGGGTTTGATTTTAGTGCTCAGTTTAATGACATGACGGTCGTGTTTGATTTTGTTGCTCAGTTTAGTGACATGGCGGTCGGGTTTGAATTTGGTTTTGAGTTTAGTTTAACGACGTTTGGTCGTTTGGTGAGATGTTTATCAAAATTGGATTTAGGTTTAGTTTAACGACGTTTCGGTCGATAGTGAAATTTGGGTTTAGTTTAACGACGTTTCGGTCGGAAGTGGAATTTGGGTTTAGTTTAACGACGTTTCGGTCGGTAGTGGAATTTGGGTTTAGTTTAACGACGTTTCGGTCGGAAGTGGAATTTGGGTTTAGTTTAAAGACGTTTCGGTCATTTGAATTTAGGTTTAGTTTAAAGACGTTTCGGTCATTTGAATTTGATTTTAGTTTAAAGACGTTACGGTCATTGAATTTGGGTTTAGTTTAAAGACGTTTCGGTCATTTGAATTTGGGTTTAGTTTAAAGACGTTTCGGTCATTTGAATTTGATTTTAGTTTAAAGACGTTACGGTCATTGAATTTGGGTTTAGTTTAAAGACGTTTGGTCATTTGAATTTGGGTTTAGTTTAAAGACGTTTGTCATTTGAATTTGGGTTTAGTTTAAAGGCGTTTAGGTCATTTGAATTTGGGTTTAGTTTAACGCGTTTGGTCAGTTGAATTTGGGTTTAGTTTAACGACGTTTCGGTCGGGGTTGGGTTTAGTTTAACGACGTTTCAGTCGAGCTGGGGTTTAGGGTTAGTTTAACGACGTTACGATTGACGTGGATTTAAGTTTAGTTTAACGACGTTACGGTCGATTGAGTTTAGGTTTAGTTTAACGACATTACGGTCGAAATTGGGTTTAGTTTAACGACATTTCAATCGGGGTTTTAGACTTAGGATTAGTTTAACGACGTTTCAGTCGAGGTGGGTTTTAGACTTAGGATTAGTTTAACGACGTTTCGATCGAAATTAGGTTTGGATTAGTTTAACGACATTTCGGTCAAATGAGTTTAGGTTTATAAGGTTTATGGTATTGGGTATTTGAGATTTGGTTCATGAATTTAGGCTCTTGGATTCATAGATTTATGGTTTATGAACTTGGGTTCATAGGTTTATGGTTTATGAACATAGGTTCATAGGTTTATGGACTCGGTGTATGGATTGGTCCATAGTTTGTGGACTCGGTGTATGGATTGGTCCATAGTTTTGGTTCATAGTTTGTGGACCTGGTGTACGGGTTTACGGTTCATGGTTCATGACCTGGTGTACGGGTTTATGGTTAATGGCTCCTGGACCTGGTGTACTGAGTTTATGGTTCATGGTTCATGGACCGTGTACTGAGTTTATGGTTCATGGTTCATGGACCGGGTGTACAAATTTAGTTTAATGGGTTTATGATATATGGGTTTGGTTATAATGGGTATCGATATGGGTATGGGTTAATGGTTTTATGATATGGGTTAATGGGTTTGTGTTTATGGGTTTAAATCAAGTTTGATTTTCAAAAGTGAATGAAATTCCAAACGTTTAAAATTTCCTGTAGCTTTAAATCTAATTTTAGTCCCATAATTTAAATTTTAAATGTAGGGCACTTAATTTGATTTAATTTGATAAATCAAAGAGTTCAACGTTCTGTTTTGAACGGCATTAAATCAAGCGATTTGATCAGCATTAAATCAGCGATTTGATCAGCATTTAAATCAGCGGTTTTGTTGACATTCTGTCGATCGGATTGATCAGCATTCCGTCAGCGTTGATCAGCATTCATCAGCGATTTGTTGACATTAAATCAAGCGGTTGATCAGCATTAAATCAGCGATTTGTTGACATTAAATCGAGCGGATTGATCAGCATTCCGTCAAGCGGATTTATTAAAATTCCGTCGAGCGGTTTGTTGACATTAAGTCAATGATTTATTAAAATTCGTCAGCGGTTTGTTGACATTCCGTCGAGCGGATTTATTAAAATTAAATCGGCGGTTTGTTGACATTAAATCGGCGGATTTATTAAAATTCGTCGAGCGGTTTTATTAATAATCCGTCGAGCGGATTTATTAAAATTCCGTCGAGCGGTTTGTTGACATTCCGTCGAACGATTGGCTAACATTCCGTCGAGCACATGACTTAAGCATTCCGTCGAGCACATGGATTAAGCATTCCGTCGAGCACATGGTGTGCACATCGACGAGCACATGGCGTGCATTCCGTCGAGCAATTTGGCGTGCACATTGACGGCATGATTTTTAGAGAGGAGCACCGCTCCCTCTCTTTCAATCTCGCCGTCGACGTCTCTCTTGGGCTTTCCGTCGAGCAGGTGGCGTGCACATCGACGGCATGATTTTTAGAGAGGAGCACCGCTCCCTCTCTTTCAATCTCGCCGTCGACGTCTCTCTTGGGCTTTCCGTCGAGCAGGTGGCGTACGTCTCGCCTCCGTCTGACGGCGAGAACTTTGTGGTAACGGAGCTCCGCGGACTGAGGAAGCCTCACAACAACGGGGGGGTGCAGGTTGAGGTCCGCGACGTGAGCAGAGCCCGATGATGACGGGGCTGCATGAGATGCTCGGCGACGACGGAGCTGCTGCGGGATGGCTCGGCTAAGGGTGGCATTGAGGCGCTTTGAACGACACGGTCTTCTTCACAACGGCGAACTCGACGGAGGCCGTAGGGGTTCGGCGAGGAGCTCGGATGGCGGCTTCTGCACGGTGTCCAGGAGCAACCGAGGGCACTGCTTGTCCTGCAAGGCGCAGCCAAGGGTGCGGCGAGGGCGGCGCGGGCACGGCTCGATGAAGGTGCGCCGCGGGCATGGCTCGATGAAGGTGCGCCGCGGGGGCATTGGTTAGCTCCAAGGCTCGGCGAGGCATGGGGACTCGAGTCCGGCGAGGGTGACAAGGTGCGCCGCGGGCATGGAGGCGTGGGAACTCGGGTCCGGCGGCGCGGGCACGGCTCGATGAAGGTGCGCCGCGGGCATAGCTCGAGTCCGGCGAGGCGCCAAGGTGCGCCGCGGGCATGGCTCGGGCATGGCTCGAGTCCGGCGAGGCGCCAAGGTGCGCCGCGGGCATGGGGGCTCGATCATCAAGGCAGAGCTCGCGGGGCTCATGGGCGGCGAGCTTCAAGGCTCAGCTCCCATGGCAGGCGCGGACGAGATGAGGAAGGCGAGCGGCCGAGCCAAGGCGCGTCGCGGGCGGATCCAGCGAGGAGCTCGGGCGCGGCTGAGGCTTGGTCATCAAGGCGACGGCGGCATGTGTTAGTTATATGCCCTATAAGCCAATCTCAATCATAACTTAAAGGGATAATATCAATGTACTTTTCTTTAATGATTAAATCTGGCATTCTTCATTCATATTATTGCCAAATGCATATTTATGAATCGTCCATAGAATTAATAGTAGAAGAATTAACTTTCTAAGAAGTTGGAACTTTGAGACTTGTATTCTTCTAATTAATTCTTAAATGCTCCCGATCATAGGATTATCACGAGGGCGGTGGTAAATCCGGATAGATCAGTGTATGCTGTACTTCCTTTATGGGATGATGAGTCTCAAGTCATTAGTGTGGTGACACTAGAGTAAGCATACAGGTGATTGTTGGAGAACAATTTCACTGAGCGTGACCAACTATAAACAATCACATGGATGTCTACTCACTCGTCAGTGAATTGTTCCATACTGTAGTAGTGTGAGTGATCCTTTGACCTGAGGCACTACGGTTATCTTGCGTGTGGGTTATTGTAGTTTGACTGTGTAAATACTTATACCCTAATCATGGGTTAAGTCAACACATGTTGGCTGCAGTGGGTCATACGTGGAGGTAGGTGTGTGTCAAGATGGAATCTATCACCCTCGGTAGAGGTAATTGTCCTATGCTATCATTTTACAAGTCCTTGGCCAAGGCGGTATGATTTTATGGAAAGGAGTTTCCATATTAAGTGTTAATCAGATAAGACATATGATTGAGTAATGTGGTTTGACGAGTTATCCATAACCTCGACTCAATCGGGATAAGTGATAGAAGGATTTTACCACACGGTAACTACACTTAGAGGTTCTGTCTATTATTAATTCTAATTGGATTGCCACGATATACTGCTAGGTGTCACTCGTGGATTGTGGGACCCATGAGAGTAATTAAGACAGTTAATTACACTCAATTGGGAGAGCCAAAAAGGTTTTGGTCCATCGAGAAGAGTTCCGATAGTGACACTAAAAGAGTTTAGTGTCACATCTCACTACCAGATAGATTGAACCTATGTGGTCACACACAATAAAGGCTGCGTGTGATCAAGTGCTTGGAAATTAATAGAGATCATTTTGCTAAAGTAGCAAAGAAAGGATTTACTTGCTAAGTTGGTTAGCAAGAGGGACCAATTTGTGAAATTGAAAGTTGTTGAGTTAAATGCAATTGTTGCATGCGATGCACTTGCACTTAAATTATTCTCTCATCAACTCAATTAAATTTTAATTGAGGAGTTATGAAGTGAAAGGAGAAGAGGATGAATAATACTCTCTCTTAGTTAATTCTCGTACAAATTTGTTGGGAGATGAAAACGAGTAAAGATTAAAGAAAGAAAAGTTTTCTCCGTATTAATTGGCGTATTAAGTGGAGGAGAGTTTTCGATTTCTTTTCACTCTCTCTTTCCGCTTCATCATTAAATGAGAGGAGTTTACTTTCCTCTCATTTATGACGACGGTTTTCTTTCTTTTCTCTTCACTTGTTTTCTCGCCATAAGGAGAGTTTATTTGCACCTCATTTATGGGCCTTATGCCTATAAAAGAGATTCGAAATAATCTCTCTCATTTACAACAACGCAAAAGCGAAGTGCGAGAGAAAAAGAGAGAAAATTCTCCCAATCATATAAAGCTCTCTTTTAATCATAGGAGAGTGGCCTCCTATATTAATTGATCTCTATAGTTAATCATCTTCGAATTGCTAGCACAATTTTGAGGATTAATTTTTCTCCACATTGACACAAGATATCACGAAAGAAGTTTCGAGATTACACTGTGATTGTGTGAAGCACAGATCCCGGAGCAGCCTTGTGTGGATACATATAGAGGCCGAACATTTGTGCGGCTCAAAGGACCAGTTCGGATCCACATCAACCGTGAAATAATTTCGGTAATTTGCACAGGTTGAAATTCAAACCCTTCTTCTAATTAGATTAGAATAATAATTTTGTGTGTCACACGAGATGATCTTGGTACATATATATATACTAATATCATAAATGTTATGATATTACGGTACATATGATTGGATCATATTTTATAAATAAAATTTATTTCGCATTTGCATTAAATGCACATGCGGATGCATATATTTTCTTCTGACATGAACCTCGCTGGGCCAAAATCGGCGAGGATAGCCATAACTCGAGATAGCGCTTCTTGTGGCGTATGACGGTGTGCGGTGGCTCGTGAGTGGACGAGCTGGTCGTGACGGTGCGGCGAGGTGCGGCGCGAGGCGCCCAGATGGCTCGCGCGGCGTGTGGCACGTGACTTTGCTGCAGCATGCACGGCATCGTGGGAGATGACGTCGGGCGATGCGCGCGGCCGAGGACGGCGCGGCCGACGGTGGCCTCGGGCGACGATGTCGAAGAAGGTCGCGAAGTCGAGGCGGCATGGCGTGGCCTTCGTGCGGGTCGGCGAGAGGAAGCGGTGAGGGGTGGCTTCGCGATCACCAATAGAGAGGGAGAGAGAGAAGAGAAATTTTGTTTCTCTTCTTTTTTTTTTTTCTTTTTGTTTTTTTTCTTTTTCTTCGAGAAAGAGAGAGGAATTACCTTTCTTTTCTTTCCTTCGTGAATGGAAAAAAAAAAATAGGGATTGTATGGGAGATTTTGAGATCGGCCCGGGGAAAATATTTTTTCAGATTTTTAGTAGTCCCTATTTGATTCTTCTCCTTCCTTTTTTTATCACGCACGAGAGAGAAGGAATGTGGGAAGTTGGCGGCGCCTATCGCGGGATGTCGAGATGCGGATGTGGGGAGTTGGAGGAGTTGGAAAAAAATCGTGGGAGCGTGGGAGTTAGGGCGATCGTGCGAAGGAAGTTGGGACGATGGGCTGGTGGTTATTTGGTCGTGGGGATCAGGATTTTTGGGATTTGAAATTGAGATATTTGTGAATCTCAATCTCAACTAACTCCCTATTCATAATAATATCTTATTATTATTATTATCAATATTATTATTACATATATATATATATATATATATTATTATTATATTTTTACTCCAACATGAACCTATATGCTTGTGAACCCTATATATGTATGAATTGAGATATGAACCTAGTTGAGGTAAAGAACATGGTGACATTGTGACAAGTGAGTGAAATAGCACCTTGTGGCATTAGTGAGCATAAAGATCGTTAGAGAATGAGAATGGAACACTTATGTGTATTGGCATTAGTAAACATGGCATCCTCTTAGTGAACATGGCATCCTCAGAGTTGTGGATTGGATCATACTCACCTGTAAGTCTTGGCTTGAGGGCTGTTGTGGAATCTAAAGACTTGCGTCCCGAGTATCACTTTCTGTCGTTAATTATGTGCTACAACGTCCAGCCCGCTATTGGAACCAAGAGGATTCGTTGGGATCGACTGGTATTACTATATCTTCTTGGTCACCCTGAGCAGACTTATGGATTGAATGTCAACATACCATTCCTGATCTGGCAGCGGATGGTACATGTTATTCAGTCTTCTGTGTGGTGAGATCTACTTCCGTTTTCGTTGTTCATCACTCGAATTTTACGAGGAAACGGAGTAGATACTAGATGTGACAAATATGATTTTGGACTTGGCTCGATCAACGCTGTTACTTGGGCAAAGTCTGTGAGCACATTGAAGACGTTTCAGCAAGCCAAGGCAGCTCCACCGCATCGCGCATCGAGTTCAGCTGCACCTTCTCCACCTCCACCGTCACGACGAGCAGAGCGTGCAGAGCGTGAGGGATCTTCTAGCTCAGGAGGAGTTGTCACTTTGGACTCACTCCATCGTGAAGTGAGTTCGCCGAAGAAAGGCTTTAAACGCCTTGAGCAAGGAATCAAGAGAATTCTGGAGAAGATAGCCTGTAGGCATGACGACATCTTCACGCAGCCTACACATTCGACCTATCAGCGGTCAGCCTCACAACAACCGTTTCTTCCAGCATCCACGAGATGCTCCCGAAATTTGGAGGTTCTGGATCTCACACAGGAGGCGATGATGACGACGACGAGGCAACTGAGTGATTTCTGCCTCGAGCTTCCCTTCTTATCTTAGGATTATGTTTTAGTTTCATTTCAGCTTCATGTTTGCTTTTACTTTGTTTTCTTAAGCATCTAGGTCTGTAACTATGATATGACTACTCTCTGTTTAGTTTGTTTTTCTCTCTATTTGTGTTTCTTTTTGACAATTTTTGACAAAAAGGGGGAGAACGGAGAACAGGTACAGAGGGTGAAGGTATTTGATGCATACACGAAGGGGGAGACTTGAAGAGATTTGATGCATACACGAAGGGGGAGACTTGAAGAGATTTGATGCATACACGAAGGGGGAGACATGAAGAGATTTGATGCATATACGAAGGGGGAGAAGGAGTTGTGTTAAGAACTGATGTCACAGCTCGCGACCACCCGCCAATTTGGCCGAAGTCGCGGCGCCGCCGATAGACCGCCGAACGGACAGAGTTTCCCCTGTACGTCCTAGGCATCGCAATCAATACAATTACAAGAGGTTCCAAACGGGAACAGATATCACAATCAAATTGCATAAGGAAGTATCATAAACATAAATGCAGCTACTTGCTATTACAAACATTCGTCTCAGTTTATAATTTTTACATTTTCTTCAAACTCCCTAATACAATCTAGTCATTTCAAGTTATTACAATTTTATTACATCTTGCACTTTCTTTTCCCCCGCTACCCCTAGGCTATGCCGACTCTGGGTACTGCTATCTCTGGTCTCCTGGTAGGGCGCTATCTATGCAGCTACGCCCTTGCCTCGCGCCGCTGCTGCGCCGCTCACGTGCGTACCTGGAAAATACCCCAAAACAACGTGGGGTGAGAACTATTGTCCATAGTTCCCAGTGGGTACGGCCACCCAAGAAAAAAGCTCGACCAATAGGTCCAAGGAGGCACTGCAAATATGTTAATCCAAAAATATCTACAGATAGATAATATGCAACTAACATAAAAACATGCCTCGCAATATGCAATATGCAAAATATGCAATAGTTCTTAGCTTTTCTTTATATTAGCCATTTCATTCTTACATTTAGCTATCTATTTAAGCTAACTATTCACATTCTTTACTTTTTGGCACTTATGCTATTTAGCAATCACATCTAAGGTCCACTCTACCTCAGCTCACTATGCCACTCGACTCGGTCTTGAGTCAATCTCTTGCGGATAATCCGCCAGCTGTCTAGCCCGAAGCGTTAGACGTCTCACAACCACCTCAGCTCTCAACAGCCTGCCGCCCTCTGTGACTCAGCCTCATAGCGGTGAAATCGTCGCACACGCTGAACCCGGCTTGAGTTACTTGACATAGCCATTCTGGTGGCGAACATGACGTACTTACCCAGCGCGGACTAGAGCCGTGACCTAACCATCTGGCGGCGAACTAATCGCACCACACCCAACAATGGTTCAAGTCACGTCTCAGCCACCTGGCGGCGCACGTATCATACTTACCCAGCAATGGTGTCAGTCAATCCTGGCGGTCTGATCCTCAACCTGGCTCAACCGGTATAGAACTCAGCTCGACTCACCCACCCGGCGGCGAAATCGTCGCACACTCCATGACAGTAGAATAGCCCTGGACGGCGAAATCGTCGCACACGCCCGACACCCTCGGTGGTGTCCAAAACTCGGGATTCCGGAATCCATTCCACTTTGCTTGAGGGTTGGCTTTAACCCTCAAGAGTCGACCCACTAGGTCCATTGTTCTTTACATCCTAGGTCTACTTGACTCTAGGGTTCATTCTTTGTCACATAACCTAGGTTATCTAACTCTAGGTTCAATGCCATTCTATTCCGACCTATGTTTACCAACTCTAGGTCCATTATCATCGTTGCTCAACCTATGTCCTTGACACTATATTCAATGTCACTCACCTAGATTCATACGACTCTAGGTTTACTATAACATACGTTCTTTACATTAGGTTAGATGCCACACTCCTAGGTCCATTGACTCTAGGTTTACTACAACCTATGTCCTTTAACACTAGATTAGATGCCACTCGATCTATCTGTGCATTTATGTCCATATTACATTCTTTACTTAGCATTCTTATACTTACATTTTCATAGCATGTTCATCATGTATTTAATATGCTAAGCATGCATTCTTACCTCATTACATTTTCTAACATTATATACGTCATGCCATTATCATGCACCTACTTAGCATTTTACACTATGTTCTTTAACATGCATTTCTACACATGGATCACATGCATCAACATGAAATTATGTCGCTCTTAGACATACAGGCGACCTAGTCGCTTCGGTAAACACAACCCACCTTAGCTTTGCTCTCCGATTGCTCGTCGACCTTTGCAATCGGCCGCCCGCGGCACTCTCGACCCGGTTCGGCTCGAACTCTTGCTCGACTCACCGAACGGCCACAAACTCCGATTCGAAGTTTCCCCGCGTTATTCCACGGCCTCACGATGCCCCGGATCCGATCTCATGAATTTTGGGCTTCTATCTTGCGTGCGGCTACTATTACGTTAAAACCTTCAATCTTCAATATCTTCGCAATGGCTCGACGGATTACCGAACCGACTTCACCAACGCGTTTCGTTACCTATCAATTAGGTTTACAAGGGTCTAAATGGGATCAAACCCATCTATTTACAAAAAACCAATTTTGGAGCCCTAACATGGCATTTGTCCAATTCCACCATTTCGATCCCTTGAACAAGCAAAAGAAAGCTTGATCAACATCTAGAACTCATCTAGGAGTATTGGAACCATCCTTAGGGTGTTTAGAACAAACCCTAGAAATCCACTATTAGAGCACTACGAAGAAAACATGATTTTCATGTGTTCTTCGGTTGCTACGGGGTTTCTACTCTTGTGAGGAGATCAAAACAATAGATCTAGGGTTTAGAAACCCACTACAAAGGGATCTACCATGAGAGGGGGCAAAAGCTTACCTCTCCATGAAGCTCTCTTGCACAAGGAAGATGAAGAGGATGGCCACCAGGATTTCCATCATGATCTTCTTCTTTATTTCCTTCTTTTTCTTCTTCTTCTTCTCTCTTTTCTTTCTCTCTTTTCCTTTCCTTCTCTTCTTTTTCTTGCTGTCGATAGAGAGAGAGGGAGAGAGGGTGATCTGAGTGAGGGAGAGAGAGAGAAGAGGATTTAATCCACTCTATACACTCATTTCATGCCAAAATTGCACCTTAGCCTCTCAACAATGCCTCTCTTGCAACAGCCCAAACTGGGCATTTTCGGGCTACTGGGACCGGTCTTCACCATGGAGACCGGTCTTGAAACTCAAGACCGGTCCCCACAGGGACCTCCAGCCAGCCCTAAGGACTTAGCCAATTTTTCAGCTTTCGTCCGTTTCTTTTCCGTTTCAACTCACTTTTGACTCGTTTGGCCTCCGATTCTTTTCAAATCGAACCGAGACTCTCCAAACATGTTTTCAAACATGTTTTCATCATCTTTTCATCCACGCTAATGCCTGATTTATCTCACGGCCCAACATAGCCTCTAGGGTTCCGTTCTCGCACCTACGCGCACCGAAACGCCCGAACGCTCCTGAACTTCACCGGAACCATTCAAATGGCTCTCTAAGCTAACATACCTCGTAACTTCAAGACTTTAGAAGTTCGATATGTGATAACTGAACTGGAGAAAATTGGAGAATAAAGGGGAGAAGGTAGAAGGTATAAGAATTTAATGTTTATCATTTTTGGAAAATTATTTTGCAGGAAATCAAGACTTCAAAACTCCTAGTTGTGTCTAAGTCGTAGAGTCTGTTTTAGGAGTTTTGAGTTCTAAGATGTATTTTTGAGTTTGAAATTGTATTTGGATTACACACGAGAAGTTTGATGTTTTGGTGATGACATTGAACTTCGTTTTTCTTTTATGATGTAATTTTAGTTAGCTTTTGTGTTTTGTCACGAAATTGCCAAAGGGGGTGATTGTTAAGGATTTTGTGTTGGCAAGTTTCGTGATTTGAGTTGGAGTCTTGAAAGATCAGAGCGGATCGAAGATGGTCGAAGAATCCTAGACTTCGAAGAAAGAGACGATGTGAATCATGACGTCCAGGTAAGGTTTTAAATCATAATATGGTGATTCATACTTAGTTGTAGGCATTAGAACCATAAAATTATTGTTTAACGGATTAGAAATTGTATCGAAACTTTGTAATTTTCAGAAATTGAAAAAATCAGAAAAATTACAAAGTGTACGAGTACAAATTGAAAACTGTACCGGTACAACCATCAAGGCTATACCGGTATAACCATCAAGCCGTCACCGGTAACAATGCTTCGAAATTTCTATCTTAGTCGTTGTGCGTCATTGTGTTACCTTTTTGTTGGATGGAAATTTTTCTAATCCGAATCCAATTGATTCTAAAGTCTATAAATAAGGTATAGGGGTTCTCTACCTTTGTGTGCTTCATGAAAATACATGTTTGAGAAACCCAAGAGGCTAGGAATTCATCTAAAACCTATTATCTACAAATTAGCCTCTTTTAGGTCAAATCGAGATATCGTATTGAATATCTATATGTCGATTTGATCTTCTCTTCGCTCAGAGTTTTCTTCTTTGGTTTTCTACGATACTCCTAAGCGAAGGATTACCATACTCATGATGCTTCTCATGAACGGCGTCGTGGATTCGGCGTGATTGAAGGCGATTCGTGGATTCGGATCGTTGGCTCGTGGATTCGAGTGGCGTCGTGGATTCGGCGTGTTTGAAGCTTCGTGGATTCGAAGTGGGGGCGTGGACAACCCGAAGGATTGCGCGGAGATTCATAGAAGGTTAAGAGAGGTTAAGTCCGTGGAGTCGGTAATTACCTTGTAATCTTTTCTCGTAGTGGATTGATTATTCGCGTGTTGGTCCCGTGGGTTTTTTACTCCGAGTTGGAGTTTTCCCACGTAAATCTCGGTGTGCTTTTTATTTTCCGCATTTACTTTATTGCATTGAGATTTGTGGTTTTTGGCCGTTACACCTATTCACCCCCTCTAGGTGTTGGATACAATCTAGATAGATTTTTGGGCACCCCATAACTTACAGTAGCATCATTTTATGTTTTGAGTTATTGTGTTATTTCTAAAAAACTATTTTTAGATGTTATAGTTTTTTTTCATTTTATTGATGTTGAGAATGTAAGAAACAATTAGTATTTTGGTTTCATTCGATACTTTTGGTTTATATATGAATGAAACAAATTTTTTGCTATGAATGTGTCATTTTTGTATTGTATTTTCCATACAACTACTATTCCTAGCGAATATACATATTAAAAAGTTCATATATTTTAATAAATTGTAGCTTTATAAAAAGCCATTGTATATGTATATTAACAGCTTCCAAAAAGCCACAACATAATTTTTATTAATAGCATCAAAAAGCCACAAAAACTATAGCATTGTGGCACACTAAATGCCACTATACTAATTAAAGGCGGCTTTTTAATTGCCATACCTCTTAAAAACGGTAGAAATTGCAGTATTGTGGCAAAAAGCCACTATAGATAATCAAAGACACCTTTACTACAAAATGTTTGCACCAACTTTTTTTGTGGCTTTTTCAGAAAAGTCGGTATTTTTTATTGCGGCTTTTTAAAAAGCCGCTATAGGTACCCATAAAAGCCACCTTTAATACAAAATGTTGTAGTGCGGATTGCTCGTTTTCTCAGGCACGCTAACAGATCCGCCGTATACAAAAAAAATTTCATGTATATGAAGCGATAGCTGTACCTGTATCTGTAATCATATAATACTACAAGCAGTAGTATAGAGCGGCTAAGAAGAAATACATAGATAAATAACAACGGTTCAACATACATAGTATCCTAGTACAAAAGTCGCTCGCTCCAGCGAGACACTAACATCAGTATGTATAAGAACCCAAAACCAAAACTACCTGTAGCTGGTATACCTCTAGATCAGCAGCAAAACGGGAAGGTATCTAACTCGCGACTCCTTTTCCACGATCTGTCTCCGCAACAGCAGTAGCCGAAGAATGAGGCTCTACAAAAAGAAGTAGTCCTCAATGGGTACCGCTACCAAACTCATCAGCTCACCCACTAAGTCTAGAGAAGGTATGCTCAATGATAATAAAGGAACTGGAAATAATCTACGGCTTTATGTCGCTATACTATCATGATCCAATACTAACTAAAAATGCAATCTTTGACCTAATCTCACTAGGGATTGTGAACACACCCGTCCCGCCCGTCGAAGCAATACTAACTACCTCCACACCGGGTCGTCATGGAGAGCAAGTCCAAACAGGACCAAACTAACAACAAAACAAAAGCACTAAGCCCGACTCCGGAGTGGCACTCATGGGCGCTATCCAACCGAGTATGCAAACATATCTTTATCGAGCTCAATCAGGCTCTCACAGGCTATAATCAAAGCAGAAAGGTCAAACCGGTCTAACAACCATAATCTACTTCTCCTCGGCACAATTCGATGCAAAACCGCAAACCGGGTCAACCGCCAACTACAACGGCAACCGACAGTCCGGAACAGTCTATACATTATTGTAAAAATAAGCACGGCATCCCAGCACGAGCGTAAATTCATTCTACACTATCCTGGGTGTAAGAAAGTGAATTTTTGAAATTCGAGAGTTGCACTTCGTCTAGAATCGACTAATTGTCGAGTGGGTAAGCTTCGAAAAGGCCGAAGGCATCTAAACCCAAAAAATGCATTGGAATTAGAGTCCACGAGAGCAAAGTGCGAAAATCTGTACTTATGCAGATTCTGCTCTCGGGGATCGGTCCCTGGTAAGAGGGACCGGTTCCCGTAAGCTTGGTGCGCAGGGAAAACCCTCTCGTGCACTAATGTTGCTCTGGGGACCGGTCCCCGACGGGGAGTCCTGGCCCCGTAAGAAATAGGAGGTCCCTGGGGACCGGTTTCCATAGTGGAGACCGGTTCGTACGCGTCCCACGAGAGCAAGCTCCTGGGGACCGATCTCAGATAGAGGGACCGGTTCCCGTACGCGTAGAAGCTGGCTGGAAGTTCCAGCATGCGGAAGAGGCTCTCAGGGACCGGTCTTCCCATGGAGGGACCGGTCCCTCTGTGCGAAAACTACCCAATCTAGGCAAGTTGAGGGGAGTAAAGTTCAAGGGCCCCATAGCAATTGTTGCATAAGTGAGAGATGAAAGAGGGCTGTGAACCCCTCTCCCTCTCTCATTCCCCTCACACTCTCATCTCTCTCTCCCTCTCTCTCTCTCTCTCTCTAGAAAGAAAAGAACAAGAGAAGGAGAAGGAGAAGAAGAAGAAAGGAAAGAGAAGGAAGGAAAGGCAGGAGAAGAAGAATAAGGAGCAAGCTAGAGAAGGCTTGGAGCATCTTCCTCTTCCTCTCCTCACTATTGGAGCTAACCTAGAGGTAAGCTCTTGAACCCTAGCATAGTAAAACTCCAGGGTTTGGGTTTTGTGCTTTAGAAATGGGTCAAATAGACCCTAAGCATGCTTCTAAATAGATCAATCCCTAGTTCTAGGGTTTCGATTGGGTAGTTTTGTTAGTGAGCAAACCTAGGGCTCCAATTTGGGATTTTGTCAAATGTTGAGGTTTGATTTCAATTGATGGTGTATAAACCTAATTGTTAGGTGCCTAAACGCGTTGGCCAGGACGGATTGGCGTTTCGTCGAACGGATAAAATGCTAGAGACAAAACAAGTTCCTCGAGGCTTCGTTTCGACCTAAACGGCCGAGAAAGCATGGAAGCAAGTGCCGAGGAGTCTTCTTAGGGCCTCCACATCGTAAAACCTCTTTGAAAGGTGGGGGGTGTCACACCGAAAAGTTCGAACTCCTTTCTATGTCTTAGAAATAATAATTTTCATCTCTTGCATGTTGCATTGTAGGATTGCATGTTTAGATGTTTTCTTATGCTTTCTAAATGTTAACCTAGTATACATGGAATGCTAGGTGAATAGATAGATGAGGATGGGGTCTGGACATTGACTCCTATAGTTCTAAAGAAAGAGATGGACTCGATGATTATTTAGTGACATAGATCGAGTGGCATATAATGTTAAAGAATATGACCAGTGGCATTAATATAGTGTGTTTGACACTAGAGGTCTATGGACTTAGGGATAGGTGAAATTCCTAGAAAATGACTCGAGAACAAGAACTTAGTAAAGCTAAGCACATGTTGGTCGGAATAGTTGAGTTCCGAGAGAAATGTTGGCCCTAGTTCGTAGGGTATCCTCACGTGGAGAGGATAGATCAAGCTCATGGTCTGTATCTGGGGTGGTATAGCCATGTCGTCGAGTACTCCGGAGTGTCGAACGTTCGGGACCACATGGAGGTCCACAGAGGATCCCGGGTTTGAATGCACATGGAGCTTCCTACCCAAAAAGGGATTCTTATGTGAGTCGTAGGCAAACCCAAGGGTTTTGCCGCAGATTGGGTAAATGGACAAATAACAATGTCATTGTACACTTGGTTATTGAACATAGAGAGAAGTTGTTAGCATGATAGTAAACCCTTACTATATGATGCATGCATTCATATTACATGATTATGGGCATAGTAGCATAGTTTTTCTATTATGTAGTTACCGTTTCAGATATCTATCTACATATCTAGTTGTTGTTGCTTGTGTCCACTTGGACTGGTGGGGAGATCGGCGGAGTCGGCGGCGAGCCCACTAGGAACTATGGAAGATAGTTCTCACCCCACTCTATCTTCAGTGCTAGGTACAAGTTTGCTGGGTGAGGACCGCGGCAAGGGCATCGCGCCCGTCCAGTAAGGATCTGGTAGAGTAGTAGCTTTCCTTTTTGCATTAGTACACCTATGTATTTGGGAGAGATTCATGTAGGTGAGGACTTGGAGAGCTATGTATTTTGGATGATCATGTATCCATTTTCGAAAAAAGATATAATTTGTAAAACTAAAGCAAATGCGATGTAATAGCTTAGGTGTATCTCTCTTTATTTCACTTGTGTCATACTTGTGGATTACTTGCTCTTAGTTGTTGGCACTATTTGTGCCCCGTTGAATGTGTATGTTTAGAATTTAGATATCCTGGGTGAATTCTTGTGCACATTCTTGTTGTTGAGCTTTGGGCGGACAGGGGAGGTGTTGTCCGTCCGGCGTCCGCTCGGCGCGCCCGAACCGGACCAAATTGGTAGCAGTTTTCGGGGCGGGGGCCGTGACACTGGGTATCCACCGCCCACAAACTGCGGCGATACAAACAAACTACAGCTCTTAGAGCTAAATATGATAGTTTCAGAAAATGTCGGTATAGAAGCGTTAGTTTTCTCCTAAGTCAAATCCAAATCCAACATGTATAATTTATCTAACATTTTAAACTTCAATTCAGCTTTCATTTAAAACAATGCAAATCAATGAATCGAGCTACTAAACGTGCTATACGAAGCTAGGAATACATGCTGTGGATATATAGGCTTAGGAGACAAAATTCGATGATTAACCCACCTCAAGCACGAGCTTGACAACAGCGAGAAAACGCTGGAAGGATCCCTGCCAAGATCAACCTCAAACCAGCAACCACCCTCTCCAAGGATCTAAACACAAAAATCGAAAGTTTCCATCAACACCTTAAATTTTAGCACCTAAGCTTAAATTCTACCATAACCTCAATGTCAAACTCACCTTCCAAAGCTCAATTCAGATGAAGGAAGGTGCCAAAACCAGTGGAGAATGATGGAGCACTATTCTCAGGTCACAATTCCAGCTCCCTCCAAGAATTGGTCTAAGAAAACACAAGAAATCCCAATTTTAGCTCAAATATGACAACGGCCCAGAAAAACACCAAATTGACTATACAAACCTCAATCAAATGCGGACAAAATGGGCTCCACGAAATCTCCAAGAAGTCTACTAACCACGAAACCAAGTTTCGCAGCAATTGGAGCTTCCTACGTCGCACACGAGCCAAAATGCCAAAGGTTGCAGTTGGAATTCTGCTGAAACTGCAGTCCTCAAGGTGGAAATTATGCAATTTGGAGGGTTTAGAGGGGCTTAGATGCAAAATAAAGGCTACACAGTGAAAGAGGGTGAAAAACCAGCTCAGGAGGTCGTCCCTATGCTTTTATAAGGAGGTGGAATGGTCTGATAAGCTCCAAGAACATGAAACACTGACCTGCTGTCCCCGCAGAAATCGCACTGGGCGCTCGAAACCAGGAACTGGGAGCCCGAATCCTCTAGTCTATACAAAACTCCCTCTTTGGTTCCTCCGCCTGCGGTATGATGCCCTTAACCTGGTCCGACATACCTCACCTACCACCAGACACGTGTTATGACCCACATTAAACACATGGTGAACATTCGGGCTCACTTCTGGGCGCCTGGAACATAAGATCCGAATTGGCTTCCAGTTTCAATTTAGTTCAGCACCCAAATTCTGGGCGACCCAAACCATGATCTAGGCGCCCGAAACTGGCAAAACTCCAGTTTTGCTTATTTGAGTGCGTCAAGTCCATTTCTGCACCTATTTTGTGCAGAAACAACTCCGATTCAGTCCAACACTCTCCAGATGTATCGACCAATCGCTAATACTGTAGCCAATCCGATACCAAGCCCTCGAGACACTACATTAAAGTGGTGATTTCATTTCGTCGGAAATGAGTCCTATTAGCTAAATACTCTATCCTCTTTCCAATTTCCTATTTGAACTTAGAAATTCAAATTAATATTTAAATTTTAAATTTCAAATATTAATTTCTCGAATTTGAAATTTCAATTTCCTATAATTTTGTATTCAAAATATGTAAACTCGAATGTAGTTTAATTTGTATGAAATAATTTTCGTAATTGTAAACTTTAAAGTAGCTTAAAGTTGGATGTTCTAAAGTAATAATTATTATACTATGATATTGCATGTATTCATATAATAGTGTATGATTGCACAGGTTGGAATGTGACTCCGCTTCGTGACGATAGAAAAAGCCTCGTCCGTCTGGCAGGTCTATTGCAAATGCCCAAGCGGACCCAATTGTCGATCTCGAGGAACGACATAAAAACAGAAGGATAGTCAAAAACCAATGAAAACAAACAATCCAATATAAATAAGCCTGATGGTTTCTTTTGGCAAGATACTGTCATACAACTGTAATAATGGTACAATTTGTCATTGATTTCGCTTCTTCCTCTTTTTTCCGCCTTTTTCACCATGTCAACAAACTGTTATGGAAGCTCCACAAAAGCATAGTCCATGATCGGAGAACATAAATTAATGCACAAATAATTTTCCAAACACAACCAAGCCCATGTATATAAAATTTTACAAAGTAGCGAAGTTGAAGGTATTTCACCCAGCCCATATTCTGTCCAACCTGTCGACGCTCTTCCTTCCTCTGTCCAGCTGATCGGTGTTCCTTTTCGATCTCTCGAGGCAGTCCACGCTCCTCCTAGACTTATCGAAGTGGTCAAATGAGACCCTAAGCTTATCCGACTTCTCCACGTTGCTGTATCTGTACTCATTAGTTCTCAACTTGTCTATGCTAGACCTTGATTTGTCTCGTCGGTCTGTGCTCTTTCTCGATGGTTCGAAAACGGTCGGTGCTTTTCCGAGAAGGCTCAAACTGGTCATTGCTTTTCCTCCAAGCATTTCTAGCGGAAGGTGATTTCTCGACAGTGGATATAAACTTCTTGAGATGTTTGAGGTAATCCGGGAAGAGCTCTAAATTGCAGTGTTTTCCTCCTTTAAGCCATAGGGGCTCATATTTCTCCCTACAGAGTTCCCAAAGCTGCTTTCCGTGAGACCAATCCACAACTTCATCTGTTGTTCCCTGTAGAAGAGAATAACAAAGTGTCTTACCAAGCGACAGAACAAATTAAGCAAGAGGAAAAAAAAAAAAAAAAAACCAGAAAGAAAGAAAGAGAGAGCCGAATGAACCTAGAAAGTCTCCAACCAGGCGCATAGTGCATTATGCAAACACTAAATTTTACTAAATTTGAAAGTGGCGCTGCTTTTAGTGATTCAACGCATTATTTTGAATTCCGAACACGACAGAACATTTCCAGAAAATCTAGTAACTGCATGTTAATGAAACAACTCACGCAGATGAACATAGCAATCTACTGAGATACAAAATGCTAATACTTAACCAACATGTATAGGGAGCATAAGCTTTGTATGCTGATGAAACAACTAATCTGAATGACCATATCAACTTATTCACATCAAACAACTAATACTAAACATTTAACATATGTTGATCGCCTAAGATTGTAAACCTCACGAATGAAAGGAGAGACGACCATCAAGACGGAGTACAGCACCACTTATTAGCATGATACCTTGAAGTTTCAAATAGGGAATCGTCTTGTATAGCAGCTGTCATGTACTTGCATCCTTAGCGCTTGTAACCATCCAAATGACTCCATTCCGATTCCAGAAACATAAAAAGTTTTAAGTTTATCGGCGTGCGTGGGTGTCCGCATAAAGACTCCCCACGAAAAATTCAACTCTAGAATTTACATTATGATTGTTATAATTTTATTTAGTAGAAGGTCACATAGTAAAAACTAATTTAAATCTTATTGGATAGGGTAATTGTTTTCTTTGGGGATAGGTTCCAATGTACTAGTTTAGAGAGCGTATTTGCATTGTACTCTGTTTCATTTCACCATAGGGCAAATCTTAAAACGTGACGAAGATAAAGTATCCCCCCTTGGGCTTTAATGTTTCAACATACTTCCTGCTTCGCTTTAACATTTTAATACAGGAGTTTTAGAGGGTTATTCCGTGTGCATGAGCTCTACTTTATGGCCAATAAGAGAGATTACCTGCTATCCAGCCTTACAGGTTTCATAAGAGGACCCTATCTTTATTATATGCGCTTTCAGAGTATCTTCTACTTGCAATAAATTGTGCATAGCCACCTATCGTGGACTACTACTTCAAGGCCAGTTTAATGACGCATTTTGTTGAGTAGTTTACAATGTCTTGGGCAGTTTCATATCAAGTCAAGGTAATCTAATTATAGACCACATCTTCTTGATTTAGAATGATCTCGTAGGCTTGTCGACCATAATTTAGACTTAACATTCATCAGGAAGACCAACATGAGGCACAAAAGGGCCATCAGTCCTAAGCAGATTATAGCAAGAGGTTGTCCAAGTGAAAGTTTATTACAAGTCAATTTTAACACTTAGGAAGAAGAGATTTAATGTAAGCTTCATATTACAAATTATCTTACCATGCAATCGAAAGACAAGTTTCCCTTACAAGGAAAGAGTAGAAAAATATCACGAGGGAGGGCATCTGTCAAAACAACCCCTCAGTTTACTTAAGCCCAATATATTGGAAACAAATTTTATAAATTTAAACAGACTTTCGGGTCCTTGCAGTTTGTAATCTTAAGATTAATTATATCTAAGCATTTTGTAAGCCGATAAAGAAGTCATTCTTTTTTTACTGGACTTTTAATAACCATTTTGCATTACAATAAAATCAAGCTATCATATAAATTTGAATGCTCAATGTGAAGACATCGATACTTACATGGATTATCAGCACAGGACAATTTACTAGAGGGATCTTGTCAATATTCTGAAAGAGCAAGAAGCAAAGAAGAAAAAACCGAAGTTAGGAAAATCATAAACTGCCAAAAAAAATATATATCAAGTGTAGATATGAAAGAGTACTAACCTTGTAGATGTCAAACCAGTATGTACGTTTCACAGGATACATAACCCTCAAGCCTGACAATATAGGACTATGCAAAACAACAGCTCGTAAATTAGGCAGGCGGCTTGCCAGGTCTATAGTGGGTCCACTTCCAACAGATTGACCATATAGGATAATCTCCTCTTCCTTGGCACCAAAATGCTCTATTAGGCATTTGTAAGCAGCTTCTATATCAGCATACGTGTTCTGTTCACTTGGCTGAAAACAAAATAAAAAACTCTTAGTTTACTGCAACAAGCTATGTCTGATCAATCACATGACGATTTAAAATAGCTGCATTGATAGGTCAAAAGGAAACAAACCTTTCCAGATGACTGGCCATATCCAGAATAGTCATACCTGCATGTTTACATAAGGCATAAGCAATGTACATTTCTAAAGTTTCCTAAGTCAATAGAAAGCTGTAAAGGCATAAGGAATTTCTTTTCAAATCAATCATTTTTCAACCAATCATTAGAGACTGAAGACCAACAAAACTCGTGGATGAGAAATAGGGGCAATGCCTCAATCATCTCCTATGACATTGGTGTTTTATTGCTTATTGTTTCTCATAATTATTACACAAGTTGCACAAAAAGCTTTTGTCGTAAATAATAGCTGACATTGTTACAAGCCATAGCATGTGGAACTTAACTCTCATGGGAATGCAAATATCATGTGAAATTTAATTCTCATGGGAACGCAATATTACATGCTGCTCTTATAACTGAAAGAAGCTTCAAAATCCACTAGCATATGAACTGATTTTATAACAATCAGCGGTCCATACATCCATGAACCAAAAACTATATATAGGATCTCGATATATCACATTGACAAAAAAGTTAAACTGGCTAACCCTAACTTCATGAAAAACAGAAATTCAGTAGTACGATATCCATTATCCAACAAGTTGCAAACTTTGTGAGCCAAGTCCACTAGTTTAAGTTGCAGTTTCTTTGCTTTTGCCAAAAATATCTCTAGCATAAAGAAAATAGAAGTTTATAGAACATGCATCCATTCAGTAGCAATAACTATAATTTAAAGATCTGCATATTATAGCAGCTTCATCAAATCCCGATTGTCTCTAATCAAGAGAAGCTTCCCCAAAGCAGCTCCTAATTCCAATTATAATTCATTTATCTTAACAAAAACCTTTCTCCCCATTATACTCCACATTGTCCTTTGCCAAACCATGCCAGGTTTCTCTGGTTATTTTTTGCCTCATTATGATGATCCCCGCAAAATCTGCCACAAATATAATTTTGCTAACTACTGTCAAAATGTTCATCATAATAACAACACTTCCACACTGAACATCACAACTTATGCATGTTTCAAAGCTGCCAAGAAAGGCCATTAGTTCACATAGCCATCAGAATTTACAGTCATCTTTTTCAGAAACCTCATAGATTTTTTGCATGTCCGTAGAAAATAAGGATGACAGGGAGATAAATATGCTATAAATTGACATCTCCATCAACTGTTACATTTGCCAAGAGATATAACGTTACGTGTGACGGCAAAGGCCTTCCCTAATTGTGCTAGTATCACAGGCTTAGTTCACAGAGGCAACTTACTGATAAGATAGGTACCGCTGCCTATGCTTTCTTCCTCTACTACCTACATTAGCATAAGCCTTTTGCACAACAATGTTCTATCTTTTATGACAGTCCGGATGAAGTATGGGCAGAAAAAATGATAGTCATGATAGTACATAGGACAACAGGAAAAGAAAAATATACAAATTCAATGTCACCTGTTAAATGGTATTAGCTACGCTTATGAAGAAAGGCTGCCCATACAGGCTAATATCTGATCTTGCAGAGAACTTAATACAGAGTCACCTATGTCCAATTGTTTAATTCAAGCTGCATGATATTGATGTGCACGAATAAGATTAATGCAAATTATGAAAAAGCTAGCCATATTTAGAAAATTCAACCTCTTAAGAAAGTAATTCATGTTTTCAAGCAGCTAAACAAATCTCTTAATTGCTAGGGAGACATTCTGGGCCAAATTGGGCATGAAATAAAGATAATTAAAGCCTCTTAACTGATACGGCATTGGCATGTTGCTCCTAACCACAGCTTAATCAAATAATTAAAGCCCTCTTAATTTGCATATATCTTTGATTAAATAGGAAGGGATTAATTTAGATAGTATCAATTAACAAACTGCTTGCTAAACACTAATGACTCATACTAAATTTCAAATAAAAGAATCTCAATTTATATGCTACTCCCGGCTTCTTCCTAGGACTAGCATTATAGGGAATGTCACACATCTTTGAACTTGCATAGCCTCCTGTTTATCTTACTATATTCTAAAACCCTACTTAAAAGTATATATCAAACTCCTAAAATTCATAATGAGTGTACCGGTTTTGGTGCCAGATGCAGAATGCCCTAATTACATAGGATCGATTTGTTGGCCGCAAAGTTCACTCCCATGTGCAGAAGCTTACGGGTTTGCACAAGTTAATCAACTTCAACATCCTTTTCTTTCTATGAATGTGTACAACTCATATCGCATGAATCAAAGATCTTAGAATGTATTGGCCTTCGATCTAGCATTATTCTCTCTCTCCCCCAATGCTTGGTAACCTTTTCAAGCAGATACGGAGGCTACAAATATGAAAGGCACCAGTTACAAAGTCGTCATAAAAGAAAATCCAGTAACTTAAACAATGTGTTGAAGTTCACTACAATTAGAGCCTAAGAACCATCCAAGACTGTAGAATTGTGATCATAAATCTCAATCATTTTGAAGCATTATGATGAGGTATATCTAAGCAATAAAGTATTCAGATATAAATTCTAAAGAGTCAAGATCAATGATGAATTGATGACACACTTTCTTTTTGACAGTATAGATTCAACATCTACAATGGAAGTGCTTGTTGTGAGAACAAAGCCTTTCAGACACACCACATAACATCATCAAGAACCTTCGAGGAAAAAGCATGCACCAAATCTACGTGTCTGCACATGTGCATAGGGCATATGATTAGTCACAAAGCAAGACTACATGATTATATCAGGACAGATCTGCTGTTTGCATGGTGTTCTGGTGCTTGTCGCAAACTGATGACATAGATACAACAATCAGCCAATTGAGGCCTCCTCATGGCGGCTATTCAGCTAGCTTTCATGATTTAGACATCTCTATTTTCTTTGGACTCTTCTTTCCATGCTAAAGAGATTTAATTAAACTAAGAATAATAATGTTGTACTCTATAAACAGATAGCCTTTCCTTAAGTTTTGAGGAGTAGTTTATTTCATTGGCTAGTGCTTATCATTACAGTAACCTTCCGAAATGAATTCCTAAGAGACAAATGAATGAATAATCATACATTATAACTTCGTTATATGTTTCTGTTTTAAAAATAAAATACGGCAAATGCAGTTTGTTATAGTTTCCAGAGTTTTAGCTCGAAACAAGCATAACTATTTGATAAGATTCACTTAAAGAATGCTAAATTCGCAGAAAACTCATTGAAGCCTATGACAAACTACCAAAACTAGTAAACAGTAAACTCAAAGGCCCTACCAAAAACCAAAAGGCTCAAATCTTGCTGGCATTGCAAGAAACTTTTCAGTACCCGTTTCTAGGATGCAGAATATGGTCATTGCCCTAAAATACGTTCAACTACGTTGTTAGGGTTTGGTTCTGCCTAGTGCCTACTATCCTCCTCACCTCTCTAAGGGAATGAGATGCTTCATTTTTCTTCCATCTGAGGAGAAAGCATTTTAAACATGCTTTATAGGCAAATGTTTTCCAGTATGCATGGATGTTAACTTGTAAAGACTTAAGATTTTTGATTTGAGAGAATGTACGTGAATACTTTATTAGGAAACTATTAATAAAAGCATTATTAATCACTTATGAAGTACAAGCTTACTTGCAAATTACTGAACATCAAAGTAAAAAGAGTTAAGGTTATCTTAATATAATGGATATTTAAAAATTTAAAAATAGGTGGACGATCTCGCTGCTAATCATTTTCAACAAAAAAGAAGAGTACCAACAGGGAGAAGCTGTCAAAATGGTATAAGTTGATGAAACTATTTAAAAGCTCTGTTACACTACTGAATCGAAAAAGTTGATGGTGAAATTGATTTGATTCTCAGTGCTTTGAATGTCGACTCTGTCTTGCTTCGTATGGTCCTCAAGATTTTTACAATATTTAATCAAGTTCTATCAACTCGATCTCATGGTTAACATACTTTTTTTGAAACTGGAACCCAATGCTGCTAGCTTCATTCATCTGTGTGTCCTCACAATATTTTACTTCTTTATTTTGTTTTTCCTCATTTCCTCTTCTTTTTAAATGATCATGAGTCCCATACTCTTCACATTATATATATATATATATATATATATATATATATATATATATATAGAGAGAGAGAGAGAGAGAGAGAGAGAGAGAGAGAGAGAGAGAGAGAGAGAGAGGGCTACTATACTCTTATGAGTATAGAGCCCTTACTCACAAGTTGTTTTCGATGTTGGGGTTTTCGATTCGACGATCCACACCGCTAAATATGATCTAGAGTATTCAAAACTTCTAGAAAATAACTTTCGTAATTTTTCGAAATCATTATAAAGTTCATCAAGCGGGTATAAAATGAACGGTTAAAATTGAACGTCTTCCTAAAAATGGATGATCGGATCTTTCAATTTAAGATCGGAGTTATTGATCTTTATTTAGGTAGCGAATAGAATTTTTTATCAAAAATTCAACCTATTACGATTCTTTTCACCGTTAAACTAGCAAATATCTCATACCTAGTTAAAAATTGTCAATTTTGTAAGCTTTTGATCGTAAGGTAAATTATATCGAAAAATTATAAAATTTGATTTCTAGAAGTTTTTAAATGCTCTAGATAATGTTTAACGGTATGGATCGTCGATTCGAAAGCTCTATCATCGAAAACAACTTATGAGTACGAAGACGATCGTACTCATAAGAGTATAGTATAGGACTCTATACGCATATATATATATATATATATATATATATATATATATATATATATATATATAGAACTAGGCTACTATGCTATTAATAGCACCAAGTCATTGGTGCTACCAAGTTTTTAGCCATTGGATTGAGAGATGTGCGGTTAGGATGATGTGGGCCCCCTAGGGTTAAGTGGGTGGTTGGTTAAATAGTATGATCTAACGGGTGAAAATCATCAAAGGGGTGGATCTAACGGTGGAAAACTTGGTAGCACCGAGTGCTTCGTGCTATTGATAGCATTGCAGCCGGACTCTATAGAACTAGGCTACTATGCTATTAATAACACCAAGTCATTGGTGCTACCAAGTTTTTAGCCATTGGATTGAGAGATGTGCGGTTAGGATGATGTGGGGCCCCCTAGGGTTAAGTGGGTGGTTGGTTAAATAGTATGATCTAACGGGTGAAAATCATCAAAGGGGTGGATCTAACGGTGGAAAACTTGGTAGCACCAATGACTTGGTGCTATATATCCAGATCACTGGACAGAGCAATTTCAAAACCAAAAGTACATTCCTGGGGCATTTTGATCGAACACTAATGAGCGTTTGTATATAGGTATATGTGATCTAATATGGGGAGACCGCAACACGAATAAACTGGCAACTTTCCTTTCAAAAAGCATGCCCAACTAGGAATTTACACGTTCGATCAGAAAAGAGCTAGGGCTCAAAATATGGAATTCACAGAGCAAAATTCAGATCTGCAAGATTCAACACTGTGATTCTTAGAAAGACACCCTACAAGTATTCCTAGAATGCAGAGTGCAAATAACGCCCCCAAGAGCTCACTTTCTCCACAACTTGCATGAGGCCCAATCACACAAACGCAAACAGTGCCTATACAAAAATAAATAAACAGGTGTAGTAGAGAAGGATAAGTTCGCTTCTCATTACAAATCAATCAGCTTTGACGTTTTGTAATTAACACTTGTCTGTAGCACACCTACATGAAAACAGTGAAGAACTGCAGTAGCAAAAGCAAATTTGGTAGCAGCCGCGGTATAAAGTTCCTGCAGAATACGAGATTAAGGGCCTCACGCGATTGCGTACAGTTCTATAGCAGGTTAAAGATAAGTATATTTGAAATAACAGGTGCATGAAACTTGTGCAGCCTGACTAAAGATTCAATCGCCTAAACTTAACCAATACAATAACCACCAAACAACGCCAGCTCTGCATCGCAAGAGGTTTGGTATCTTTCTCGGATGCTGCCTTGCGCAATAAGGCAAGGCAGTTGATTCCTTTATATTATTACAGACTCTGGAAATGGAGATATCAAAAAGCAAAAGAGACTAGTGATTGATCAGCCTAACCAAAGTAGGTAAAATGTTTCATATCGTGAATTATACACAGTATAGACAGAAAATATATATATATATGTATAATAATAATAATAATAATAATGGTAACACTAAAAAATGAACCAGCTCTCCGAAAATCAAAACCCGGTGAGATCTATTTACCAGGACGAGAAAAAGGAGCAGAGCCACCAGATACTAAATGGTGCTTCATAAAGCACGAAATGATCAAATAAGAGATCAATTGCATGCTATGATGGACAAAATCGTTTTTATCTCAACAGATATAGGCACGAAATGACCAAATCCGCCCTCCGCTTCTACATTGTGGGAGTATCAAAACTGCGAAACAAAACCTTGTTCCTCTACTAAAATCTTAAGCCTCTTATGAAGAAGCAAAGACCTCTCCGTCATATTATTAGAGCTTAAGTTGGGAGAATGTACTGCTTTTATTAATCGTTATACTAGACAAAAACCCAATAGATCAGAGGCATTAGGTGGACGCCATAAAAAGGAAAAAAAAAAAAAAAAAGAAGAACCAATTAGCTTCAACTCTCAAACTTTCTCCTATTAGAAAAGAATTTGACAATAAATAAATAAGAAAAAAAAAAAGCCTTCAGGGATCAAACTTGAGCTAGAGATTCACAAAAACCAGTTGCCATTTCTCCGCAATCTTGGCTGCAGAATTGATTAACGATAGGTATGATAAATAGGGAAGAGAAGAGAAGAGACGCTCATCAATCTATGCATATCGCAAACAAACTTCAAAAAATAGGAATGAAAAAGAAAAGAAAAGCTCCAATCTAGCACAAAACAGAAATCATTGAAGCAGCAAAAGGATTGCAAATTTCCGCCCAATTAGAAGAAGAAGAAGAAGAAGAAGAAGAAGAAGAAGAAACCACAAATCCCAGGAAGAAGAAGAAGAAGAAGAAGAAGAAGAAGAGGAAAGAGATGGATTGCATGGGGGGGATTGTTGCCCGTACCCGAGGACGTTGACGCGGAGGTGGATGCTGAGCTCGAGGAAGAGGTCGTACATGTGGCCGAGGTCGGCGGCGTTGCCGTGGGAGTAGAGGAGGGTGGAGGCGGCGAGGGGGTTGCGGAAGTGGAGGGCGACGATGTGGTTGCCGCGGCGGGTGGGGAGGCGGAGCACCTCCACGTTCTCCCGGTGGGGGAACCGGCTCAGCGTCGCCAGCCCCGTCTCCGCATCCCTCGCCACCTCGTACGACGCCGGCTGCGGCGGGAAGAACGCCAGCTTCGACGCCATCGACGACGTCACCCCGCCCATCCCCCCCTCCCCCACCCCCACCCCCAACCCCAACCCCTGCTCCGCTGCTACCTACCTACACTCTAGTCGACTCACTGACTGACCGCCTGCCTACTAGCTAGCTAGTACTACACCTCTCTCTCTCTCTCTCTGGCTGGCTGACTGCCTCGATCGGCTGTAAGCCGCACCGCGTGCTTCCTTCCCCCCCTCTTTTACCCTTTCTCTCTTCGTTTTCCGTGGGCGACGAGAGCAGACAGAGAGAGATTGGGATTTGGGGCTGCTGCAATTGTATTATTTCCATTTATTTATTTATATTTATATTTATATTTATATATAACCCGGTAAATTTGCTCCAAATGGGCACAGACCGAGACGAGTGGCAGCTTTCTCTCTCTCCTATTAATTAATTTGTTTTACTTTCTAACTCGGACCGCGTTCGCCACTTGCTACTGAGATTGTTCAACGGCCGTCTCATTAGACGTAATTAAAAACTATTTGCTCAATTACGACACTACTTAATTTCCAAAGTACATATTTTCAATTTTTAGATCCACAATATCTTCTAAATATCACTACTGAATAATAAATTTCAGACATTTATTTGGAGCGGCAGAGTTAAGAGTATGCATGCTGCTGCTTTCAGAAGCATACGATGCCGAGTTCTTACAAATGCACTATAATTAAGTAGACATATAATGTTTCACTAAAAATATTGATAGAATTTTCACCGCCTCATTTTCTTCAATTAGAATATCACGTCTTGTCTTTATTTTCATATTTTATATAGTTAGAATTTTCACAGCCACATTTTCTTCAATTAGAATATCATGCCTCCTCTTTATTTTTATATTAAATTGGACACACGGTCATGTTCTTCACTAATTTGGTTGTAATTTCAAGTGCAAAAAGCTTTAAAGCAGTTTTGCATAAAAAAAAATTCACCAGTTTTATATTTTTGCAAAATCGGACAGTCTTTTCTATTTCACCCATTCTAACAATATTTTAAAAAACTAATCAAATACTCATATTCTCTCTCTTCTTTCTTTTTTTTCTTTCTCCTCTCGCTTTATCTCCCTCCTCCTTCTCCATCGCCCGCACCTTGCTGTCACGTTAGCCTCTCCCTACCTCACAAACATCTCTACTGCCACTGACGATGGCGACGCAGGCTCAAATGTAGCACGAATAATGGAAGAGAGAATATGGGTAGCGGCGCAGTTCAAGGCGGCGGTGTGCCGAAGCTAGACGAGAAGGAAGATGATATATTTCTAGATTAGGATTTTCTAATTATGAAAATATATATTATTATAGTAGGATATTTTAGTTATTTTCAATAGAGTGTAATTAGGGTTAGCTTATATAAAAATGTATCTTCTAGGATTTGGAATAATAAGAAGAAATTAGCCATCTTGTTCTATATTTCCTCTCATTTTCTTCTCCTTTATCTAGCTCTATCTCTCTAACATCTCCCTTTTTAGGAGGTTCAATCCCCTCAGAGTGGTTGTTTATCCCCTCTGATACAATAGGATCGTATTAATTAGCATCAGAGCCTTGTTTGGTGTTTGACTAAAGCACAAAAAGATTTTCTGAAGAAGATGGACGGGAAGTTCGTAAGAAAAGAAAAGATAAATGCTCTGTTTTTCAATGTCGCTGCTCGACTCAACAAATTGGAGACTGAGGTAAAGCTCATTAGTGATTCTGTTAATGATCTCAAAAATTTGATCATCGCTATGAGCACGAAGATAGATCTGCGGCCGCATGCGCCATTTGAAGATATATATGTCTCGAGTTTCAACAAAAATCGGCCACTTACTCCCAACTCCCATTAAGGAGGGAGAATTGATTTCTCCTATGGAAAATCATATAGTGGTGCAACCTCACGTCAAACACTTAGAGTTTTCGTGGTTTGATGGAGAGGATCCAAGCGGATGGGTGTCTGGGCGAAGCAATTCCTTAGGTTTAATCAAATACCAGACGCGCAAAAGGTTCCCCTTGCATCTTACCATATGGAGACGAAGCATTACAATAGTTTCAATGGTTTGAGAAGAGCTGTGGAGCCGTAGCGTGGGCAGACTTCGTAGAAGCCCTTTGCACTCATTTTGGTCCAACCATGTATGAGGACTATATGGGGGAACTTGGACAATGAAATGTATATTGAACTAGACCTTCGGGTTACTAGTGATATTTGCTATGTGTGAGACATGAGGATTGGATACTTGAGACGATGACCATGCTTGCTTGCCATTTGTGCTCATTCGCACATGCTTGTGAGAGTCGCTCCCTACAAGCCGGCACTCCGGAGTTAGCCCTTGCCACTTGTTTGCGCGTGCGATATTGAGAAACCTACGGGGCCGATTGGGATAGACTCATTCCTTACGGGGAATGCTGGGGCTACCACGGCACTTAGGTGGCACAATCCGGATTACACTTGTGTAGATCCCAGAACAAAATTGAACAATGACAATCACTACTAGATAGGTTAGTAGTTGGATTACTTGGACATGCTTATAGCACAGTTATGGGACTTATAGTATACTTGATAGTTTTCTATTGCATCATAGTACACTTGGTTATCTTGTAGAGCATATTCCTTATATATGTTGACATATTGGATCATGATAGCATATGCATTCATCATGTATACTTATGGCATAGTACTTTAGCATTTCCATATGCTTTATTTCAGCAGTTTATTATCGCATCTTTTTATGCTTAATTCTTTCGAGCCTAGTGATGCAATCGGTTCGAGTCGATGGTACTTGCCCGAAAACTATAAATTATAGCTCTCACGCCTCTCGTTTCGATTCTTTTCGGCGCATGCACTTAGGAGGAGGCCGGGGGACCGTCGAGGGATTGCCTCAGGCTAGCGAGATTTGGCAAGTACTTACGATAGGTGGTCCACCTCTCTTGTATTGTATTTTGGAGAGGTTTTGAGTGTTACCTGTGTATAGAGAGACCACCATATTCTGGGATATTTGAGACAGTTGTTGTAGTTATTTTATGTTTCTCCTTTATTATTTAGTTCTCTTTCTTCTATACCTGTTGATAGAACTAGCTGTATATTGCTCTGATATCTCTAGTTGTAGCCTATCTGTGGTTTTATTTTCGCTGTTTTTAGTAGACGCCTTGTATGTGTTGACATATGACGGGTGCAGGCGCTCTTAGGAAGGCCTCCGCCGGTCCGGGACGTGACAGATTAATTTGGCATCAGAGCCTAGGGTAAAGTCTTAGTGGACCTAGCAAACCTTAGGCTGGTTGGACTATAGGAAATAGGCTCGTGAGAGACGAGGTCTATTTGACTTGTAAGCGAAAGTACCTAGATTGGGTTTTATTATAACTCTAAAAAGTTAGAGTTTAATCGAAGTGTATAACTTCTAGCTTCGCGGAGGGTTACGTTGGCGGCCGACAACGTAATATCGGGAGTTAGTTGTGAGGCACATTTCATTACTTTCGCATGATTTCGGTATTATATATTGAGCAGGGTTGCGATAGCGTGGGTTTTATTAACTTGCGCTTTTATGATGCTGCAGTGATAATGCCGACCATTCTCTCCAAATGCAGGGCGGAGAATGCGATCAACTTTGAGGAGGTTGAGACCTCCGCTACTTCCGGATCCAACGAGGTTGTTAGTTGAGGAGCCAGCTGACGGCCCTCACTGATCTAGTGGCCCAGCAGACGACGGCGGCCCAGCAGCAGGCCGAGGCGGCGCGCCGGTAGGAGGCACGGATGCAGAGATTGGAGGACCTTCTTCTGCGACGGCGGTGCCGGGGAGGCTCAGGACCTGTACCACCTACACCCGGTAGGTGGTAGCACCGAGGCGCGATCACCCGCGCCCGATTCTTCGCAGAAGTACTATCCGTAGCACCTCGGGAGACGGTGGCGACGGCGACCCTAGTTCGAGATGCCCACAGCGGGAGCAGTGTTCCCTACGATGGTTGAGGGGTCGGAGCATGATCGATTGATGAGCCGCCTCAACTAGTTCAGGAGGTGCAACCACAAATCTTCGACGGGGAGAATGTGGACCCCTGGATAGTAGAGAAATGGCTTATGCACATGGAGAAGCTGTTTCGAGATACTTTCGACGTGGAGAGGGACAGAGTTTGGCTCGCCACACACCACTTGGACGGCGAGGCTTACCGTTGGTGGACGGACATTCAGGAGAACCCCAACACCGACCTGACAGCATTCACTTGGAAGAGGTTCAAGGAACTTCTACTTGAGCACTATTTTCCCGATAGTGTTCGGAGGCAGATGGAGATGGATCTGCGCGGCTTGCGCCGAGGGACGAACCGTGGCTGAGTACGAGAGGGAGTTCACACGACTCCTACATTGCGTGTCGTTCATCGTGCGGGACGATGAGGGCAAGGCCCGTATTTTTTAGAGTGGAGTTAGGCCATCCATCTTTAGGTTTGTGCGCCTTCTAACTTGCAAACCTATCGAGAAGTGGTGAACCGTGCCCTCGTTGTGGAGCGCGGCGCGATGGTCACGCGAGAGCGACAGAAGAGCTTGGATCGGGGCAATGGCAAGAGGCCCGCATGCGAGAGTGCGAGTCAGATGCACTCAAGGAAGCCACCGAAGCATCCCAAGAGCCAGACGCGAGAACGTGGCACACCGCCGCAGCGCCGACGATCAGACCGTCGACCGGCACCGCGCTGCGTGATCTGTAGCGGCCCCCACTACCCCCGACAGTGCCCGCAGGGTTGGGACAGGTGCTTCTCTTGTGGCCAGGAGGGCCACTTCCAGTCGGACTGCCCGAGGGGATAAGTTCCAGCACCATCTTCGGCATCAGCACCAGCTTTACCGGGTCCCAACCCGGGGACGCCTACAGTTTCGTACCAGGCCGGGAGATCGTCCGTTCAGCAGTCGACTGAGGGGTCACGACAGCCCCCGAGTGGGCGCATGTCACCAGACGAGACGACGGCAGCGACGACGGTTGCGGTATTATTTTACTTTATGGCATTCGAGTACATGCTTTATTTAATACCGGCGCATCGCATTCATTCATAGACCGGCTGTTTGCCGAGTTGCATGGCATCCCTTTGACTTCTTTGTTGCATCCGGGCTGAGTTGTAGTACCACGCTTTGGATATTCGAGAGTGCTATTCTAGTTGCCCTGTTCAGATTGGGGATTGGATCGTGCCCATGGATCTTTTTGTAGTGCGTAAACTCGGAGAGTTTGACGTAGTTTTGGGCATGGATTGGTTGACCAAGTACTTCGCCACTATCGATTGTAAGAATCGAACGGTGACCTTTAGGGAGCCGGGGCAGGAGGAGGTTGTATTTCGAGGATGCCAGAGTTCGCTATTTGCGATGACTATTAGCTCCTCTCGAGCTAGGCAATTGATTAGTAGAGAGTGCATAGCGTACTTGGCTAGTATTGCACTACGGGATGTTGAGGACACACCTAAGATTGAGGATATCCCGATAGTGCGGGAGTTTAAGGATGTGTTTCCAGTTGAGCTACCAAGTATGCTACCTGATAGGGAGATTGAGTTTGAAGTAGATCTCGCCCCCGGGACTACTCCAAACTCAAAGACGCCCTATAGGATGGCACCAATGCGAGTTGAAAGAGCGAGGCACGGTTGCAAGACCTTACGGATAAAGGTTTTGTGCGGCCAAGGTGTGTCACCTTGGGGAGCACCGGTTTTATTTGTGAAGAAGAAGGACGGATCACTTCGCTTGTGCATGGAATATCGTGAACTTAATAAAGTCACGATTAAGAATAAGTATCCGTTGCTGAGGATAGATGATCTGTTTGATCAGCTTCAGGGATCGAGTGTGTATTCCAAGATCGACTTGTCGGGATACCATTGAAGAGCAAGCCTAAGGATGTTTCGAAGACGACTTTTAGAATACGGTATGGACATTATGAGTTCACAGTTATGCCGTTTGGACTTACTAATGCCCCAACAGCTTTTATGGATCTAATGAACCATGTTTTCAAGCCATATCTCGACAGGTTCGTCATAGTGTTTATCGACGATATTTTTGTCTATTTTTGAAATGATGCGGATCACGATGAACATTTGAGACTTGTACTTCAAGTGCTTCGGAAAAAGAAGCTCTTCGCCAAGTTGAAGAAATGTGAGTTTTGGCTTAGAGAGGTGACATATTTGGGCCATTTGATTTCGGGATCAGGTATAGCTGTAGATCCTAGAAAAATTGAAGCCATCAGGGATTGGCCAAGGCCAACGAGTGTTACCGAGATTCGGAGTTTTATCGGATTGGTCGGCTACTATCGGAGGTTTGTTGAGGGATTTGCTAAGTTATCTACTCCCCTCACGAGACTCACGCATAAAGGCACCAAGTTTATTTGGAATGATGCGTGCGAGCAGAGCTTCCAAGAGTTGAAGCGACGATTAACTACCGCACTAATCCTGACCTTGCCAGTTGCTGGAATAGGATATGTGATTTATAATGATGCTTCATTTAATGGGTTGGGCTCTGTGTTGATGCAGGATGGAAAAGTGATCGCGTATGCTTCTCGCCAGTTAAAGGAGTATGAAAGGAATTATCCTACTCACAATTTGGAGTTGGCGGCCGTAGCCTTTGCATTGAAGCTATGGTGCCATTACCTGTATGGCGAACGGTGTGAAGTATATACGGATCACAAAAGTTTAAAGTATCTGTTTACTCAGAAGGGGTTGAACTTGAGGCGGCAGATGGTTGGAGCTCCTCAAACATTATGATCTGACGATATTGTACCACCCGGGCAAAGGCTGACGTGGTGGCGGATGTGCTAAGTAGGAAATCGACGGAAAACTTAGCGATGCTTATGGTTACTCAACCGCCGTTGGTCTAGCAGATGAAGCGGTTAGAGTTGGAGGTGGTGGCTCTTGATACACCCATGAGGTTGATGACTTTAGTGGTGCAACCTACCTTATTGGAAAGGATCAAGAAAAAGCAAGTTCACGATGTGGAGCTGCAGAAAGTTCAACCTAAAATGGTTAATGGTTGCACCGGCGACTTTACAGTGGATGGTGGTGGATTAATATGTTTCAGCGGACGGGTTTGCGTGGCGGCGGAATCGGCATTTAGAGAGGAAATTCTTCAAGAAGCACACCGTGCGCCTATGCGATACATCCGGGAGGCACCAAGATGTATAAGGAATTAAAGTTGCTATATTGGTGGCCCGGGATGAAAAAGAACGTTGGCGAGTTTGTTGCTAGGTGCTTAACTTGCCAATAAGTGAAAGCAGAGCATCGAGTCCCAGCAGGAAAATTGTAGAGCCTGCCGATTTCAGTATGAAAATGGGAGATGATCACTATAGATTTTGTGATGGGATTGCCTCGCTCACAAGCCGGGCATGACGCTATTTGGGTGATTGTGGATAAGTTGACGAAATCGACGCATTTCATATCTATCCATACTACTTGGACTGGTGAGAGACTCGCACAGGTATACTTAGACGAGATTATGCGATTACACGAGGTATCTATTTCTATAGTATCGGATTGAGACTCCCGTTTTGTGTCTCATTTTTTGAAGAGCCTACAGGATGCCTTAGGCACGCGCTTGGATTTCAGCACTGCTTTCACCCTCAGGGTGACGGGTAGTCAGAGCGCACTATTCAGACTCTTGAGGACACGGTTCGAGTCTGTGTGATAGACTTCCAGGGAGGATGGTCGCGATCTACCGATGGCAGAGTTTGCTTATAACAATAGATATCAAGCAAGTATCAAGATGGCGCCATTTGAAGTACTCTATGGACGAAAGTGTAGATCGCCACTTCATTGGAGTGAAGTTCGAGAGATTGGCTTTTGGCCCAGATGTGCTCCAGGAAGCAGAGGACAAGGTTCGCATTGCTAGGGAGCGATTATTGACAGTCCAAAGTCTATACTGATAGACGTCGACGAGACTTGGAGTTTCAGATTAGAGATCATGTCTTCTTGAAAGTCTCGCCGACCAAGGAAATCAGACGATTCAGGATTCGGGGTAGGCGAGCCCCGATTTATTCGGCAAGTATGAGATTTTGGAGCGTGTAGGCCGTAGCGTATAGACTTGCTCTACCGCCGAACCTATCGGGTGTACACAATGTATTCCATGTATCGATCATTCGGAAATACATTCGTGATCCGGCTCATGTTTTGGATGCTACGCCATTGGAGCTGAGAGAGGATTTGAGCTTCGAGGAGCAACCCGTGAAGATATTAACTCGCGAGGTGAAGAAGCTGAGGAATCGGAAACTTTCTTATGTGAAAGTCCTGTGGAGAAACCACGAGGAGCGCGAGGTCACGTGGGAACATGAGAGTGCGTTGCAGGATCACTACCCCCATCTATTCCAGATGGAGTCATGAGGTATGACCTTGATTTTCGAGTTTCGCGGACGAAACTCCTTTTTAGGAGGGGAGAATGTGACGAATCTTTGCAATTTGCGAGATCTAAGGGTTTGGCTTATGTTTCGAACTTTTCCACATTTCGTGGAGGGTCGTAGACGTTGTTCTGACTTGCAGTTCGAATTTCAGAAAATTTTGGCAAAGTCCTGAGAATTCCACTCTCGGGGATCGGTCCCTAGTAGTGAGAGACCAGTCTCCCTGACTGAGTGCTGCGGAGGACTTGGGGAGACCGGTCCTCAGCCCTGGAGACCGGTTCCCGTACGCGCATCTTGTGAGAAGGTCCTGAGGGACCGGTTTCGGCTGGCAGAGACTGGTTCCCTTACGCTGGTTTGCGTGGAGGTTCTTGAGGAAACGGTCTCGGCTGGCAGAGACCGGTCTCTCAGCCCGAAAACTGCCCAGACCCAGGCAGTGCACATGTTGCGAAGTTGAGGCGTTTAACTGGATTTTGTTACCATAGAGAGCTTATATGGTATTTCTCTCTCCCTCTCCCTCATTGTTCTTCCTCACACTCTCTCTTGCACTTAGAAAGAGAAAGAGAAAGAGAAGAAGGAGGAGAAGGAAAGAGGAGGAGTAGGAGGAGAGCTTACTTGGTGGACTTCAAGCATCTCTCTCTCCCTCATTCTCACCATTGGAGCTTAAGGCTTGGACTTGGAGCTCACTTGGTGGATGATCATCACTTCTAGAGGGATTTGATCCTTGTCTTGGGACTTCTTGGAGGTAAACAACACATTATTTCTCTCTAGATTTGGTTTTTGTTGGTTCTATGAGATGAAACCCTAGTTTTGAAAAATTTAGGGTTTATTTGGGGCTTTTTGATTAAAGGCTTTTAAAGCCTATCTAATTGGATTAGAATCTTGGTATAGATTGCTTTGGGAAGGCTTTGGCTTCTTTTTGGATTTTCTAAGAGATTTTATACACATTAGGTGAGTTTTTCTTGCCTTTTTGTCAAGATACTTAAAGATTGAACACATGGTTCATCTTTTGAGATTGTAACTCCTATGGCTTACTTCTTAGGGCGCTAGGAGTGAGGATCGAAGCTTCGTTAGCGTTTCGGAGCAACACTTGGAGCATCGGTGGGTTTGGCCTCATCAAGCACAATGGAAAATTTTCATTGGTGTTTAAATGTATTCGGTTAAATAGAAAATCATGCATTTTCATGTTATAAATATTATTCGTGAATTTTAGAATACTTAAAATATATACCTTATGTACAATGCAATTTGTCCTCTATATAGTAGAGAATAGTCATGTTGGACTCATGCATGTTGTAGCATTCTACTAGTTGTTTGAGATCATGTTTCCTATGGAGAAAATGACATGCAAAATTATGCTCTTGAACATAGAAATCATGTATGACATCGGAGAAAAGCCAATGTCATAAAGCGGATTGTTCTTGGTATTGATACGTGAAATAATAAGCTAATGATATAGTGGCATTAGGCTTAGATTGTGTGTGAGATTAGCAAACCTAATGTCATAAAGCGGCATTAGTGTTGGAAATGGACTTGGACAATGAAATGTATATTGAACTGGACCTTTGGGTTACTAGTGATATTTGCCATGTGTGAGACATGAGGATTGGATACTTGAGACGATGACCATGCTTGCTTGTCATTTGTGCTCATTCGCACATGCTTGTGAGGGTCGCTCCCTATAAGCCGGCACTGCGGAGTTAGCCTTTGCTACTTGTTCGCGCATGCGGTATTGAAAAACCTATGGGACCGATTGGGATAGACTCATTCCTTACGGGGGATGCTCGGGCCACCACGGCACTTTGGTGGCACAAGCCGGATGACACTCATGTAGATCCCAGAACGAAATTGAACAATGACAATCACTACTAGATAGGTTAGTAGTTGGATTACTTGGACATGCTTATAACACAGTTACGGGACTTATAGTATACTTGATAATTTTCTATTGCATCATAGTATACTTGATTATCTTGTAGAGTATATTCCTTATATATGTTGACATATTGGATCATGATAGCATGTACATTCATCATGTATACTTATGGCATAGTACTTTAGCATTTCCTTATGCTTTATTTCAGCAGTTTATTATCGCATCTTTTTATGCTTAATTCTTTCGGGCCTAGTGGTGCAATCGGTTCAGGTCAGTAATTGCCCACTGCAAACTATAAATTATAGCTCTCACGCCTCTCGTTTTCGATTCTTTTTAGCGCCTTGCAGGAGGAGGCCGGGGACCGCGGCAAAGGGATTGTCTCGAGCTAGCGAGATTTGGCGTACTTACGATAAGTGGTCCACCTCTTTTGTATTGTATTTGGAGAGGTTTTGAGTGTTACCTGTGTATAGAGAGACCACCATATTCTGAGATATTTGAGACAGTTGTTGTAGTTACTTTATGTTTCTCCTTTATTATTTAGTTCTCTTTCTTCTATACTTGTTGATAGAACTAGCTGTATATTGCTCTGATATCTCTAGTTGTAGCCGATCTGTGGTTTTATTTCAGCTGTTTTTATTAGACGCCTTGTATGTGTTGACATATGGCGGGTCTGGGCGCGCTACCGGGAAGGCCTCCGCCGGTCCCGAGGCGTGACATGTTATGTGCATGAGGATTGGGTGTGAACAAAGAACTCTATAATGGCGTAATAATGAGAATATGAAACATGTGGCATTGAAAGTGGCACTGGACAAGACAATGAGAACTTGTGACATTATGGCATTAGCTAGAGACATTGTGACATTGTGGCATTAGCTAGAGACATTGTGATATTGTGGCATTAGCTAGAGACATTGTGACATTATGGCATTGGCTAGAGAATTGTGATCACTCAGGGTATGAGGATTGGGATTGGTATTTTTCCGGACTTGGTTACCACTAGTTGGTATGGTATCCTCGGGTTAGAGGATTGGATCGTGCTCAGATACATCTATTTCGCTTGGCGGTGGTCGCTCCACCCTAGTAGTTATCTCCGGAGTACTTCACGGTAGGGGTTAACGTAGCTACCCCTTGACGATCTGAGTGCGTGTAGCGGACGTCTCCTCACAATGCGGGATTCGGCTGTGAGTCGGGGCTCAACCTTCGGATTAGCCGAATGATTGGGTTATGAAATGAAAAAAGGCATGCATCATGAGCATAGTAGTTGCTATTACCTGTTTACTGTTGCCATTACCTGTTTATTGTTCATATTGCCTAGGCATAGTAGCATGCTAGATGTTTATTAAATTGCTAACCCTATCTATTTTTTGCTAAGACCTAGTGGGAAAATCGGCGGCGTCGGTAGTCGAACCCACTCGAAACTATTATTAGTTCTCATCCCACTTTGTTGCAGGGCCAAACACGAGCGGACAGGTCGAGGACCGCGGTAAGGGCATAACGCCCTAGGTCGCGACCTCCTATGCATTAGAGATATGTACCCCTTTTGAACAATGTTGCATTTTGGGTGAGGTTGATATAGATGTATATGTATCATGGTATCATATGATGAAATGTAAACCAATGTATGTGTCACGCCCCGAGACCGATCCATTTGGCCGGTTCGAGCGCGCCAACAGACGCCGAACGGACAGAGCTTCCCCTATCCGCCCAAGGCTCAACAAGTACAGATAGAGTATAAGTTTTACACATGCGGAAGCATACACAAAAGGCTTACACGAGGGTAAGCAACATAGCCAAAATGAAAGTAACTAATGTAAACATACAAGTACTATGATTAATTTCAATCACATACATGCATAATTCTCACAACTTGAATTCTTTAAAGTCTTTACAATTTAATGCATCATCTCTTTCTTACATCACATTTACCTCAAAATGAAACTTGATTACAATTAAAGTTAGACAACTATAATCATCGAATACACAAGATGATATAAAGGGAAATGCGACTATAGCAAAAATAAAGTAATACGCTTGAAAGTAGTGGGGTGAGAACTACAACAAAGTTCCCAGTGGGTTCGGCAACCAACCACGCCGACTTTCCCACTAGGTCTAATTCAAGCATAATAGAAAGAAAGGTAAGATAATAACCGACTAACAAATGCAACTAATACGCTTGAAAGTAAACAGTAAGATGCTCAAAGTAGAACTCATGCAAGATCATAGTTCGATACTCAATCTCTTGGCTAACCCGGGGGTTCGCCTTCAACACGACTCAACCAAACCAAATCCCTATTATCGGGAAGAGAAAACACTACGACCCGACGGGACCGTCCTCTGGGGAGAGAAAACACTACGACCCAGTGATGACAACTCCGGAGCACATCGCCCGAGGGGGAGCTACCGCGCCTCGAGCAAGGACTAACATGGTGAGTACGATCAATCCTTAACTTTAAGGATTCCAATTCACAATCCATCCTTGACTTCAAGGAGACTTAGGTTCATATGACTCTTAACTCTAAGATTGTTGTCATAATGTCAATCTCTCAATTGTACTAATGTCAAGTAATCTACTTGTTCATGTTCTTGTTCTTGATGCCACCACTGTTGTCTAAGTATTCTAGACTCGTCATTGCCACACTTGTTCTCTAGCACATGTCCGATGTCATAATAGTACACTAGGTTCACTAGGTTCTTTGTCATGCATACATAGGGTTCTTTGTTCTTTACCAATACAATATTATACAATCATTTTCATGCATTTGAACTCACAAAAGCAAGAAACTCACAATTAACCCTACTATGCATTATGCTCAATGTATATAGTATGCTCAAACATGACACTTAGACATAAAGAGAAGTTCGATGTCTTTGGAATGCACCACCCACCTTAGAATATTTTTGTGGAGTCGCCCAACAAGTTTCGCGACCAACCGGTGCCTACCCGAATACCTGTTACGTTAAAAATCGACCAAATCAGGCCGATTTACATAGTAACCCATAGATAGGCTTTTCGTAAAAATAAACGGAGTTGTCCCACGCGTCGGGAATACCCCCAATTAGGTTTCTACAAGGTCAATTTCACCCTAGAACCTCTATAGTCAAAAGCCCCAAATTTGGGTGCTCTACCAAGCCCTATGTGAAACCCTAGGTTTTGATCTCTTAAACAAGCAAAAGAGAGCTTGTGGATCTTCTAGGAACTCATCTAAGACTATTTAAACTCTTTTCTAGGGCATGCATTGATACCCTAATGTTCCACCATGACAGCACATGAAGAAACTAGGGTTTTCATGTATTCTATGTGCATAGGAGGCTTCTACACTTGTAGAAACTCCTAATCTCAAAAATCCATGGAGAAATCCCAAACCCTAGGTCTAGGTTTGCAAAAACTCACCTTTGCCCAAAGCTATCCCAAGGTCCACCTTGTAGGAGAGCTTCTAGAACCACCAAAGCCACCAAATCCACCTTCTCCAAGCTTCTCCTTCTTCTCCTCCAAGCTCTAGGGGAGGTTTTCTAGAGAGAGAAAGAGGAAAATGTGAGGGAGAGGTGTTAGAAGTGAAGTGGCTGTGAGAGAGGGGTGTGGGAGGGGCTATAGTGTTGTAACAATTACACTTTAACCCACAAAACTCTCTATTTTCGAAACGATCAAAAGTTCTTTGTCGGACACTGTTTTGTACCTACAAGCCCATTCTCGGTATAAATTGCTCCGAGGCAAACCCGAGAGTCGCCTCGGCCTTTCGCAGATTTATACCGTACAAAAATCGGTTTGTCTGCAGTACGGACAAAATTTCCCAAACCCGAGAGCTCTTCTCCTCGGTAAAGGTGGCTATACCGGTATAAATCCACTTTGTACCGGTACAGACACCAAAAATCTCAAACCCGAGAGCTGCTGCCCTCTCGGTAAAAGTTGCTATACCGGTACAAAATGGTGCTTGTACCGGTATAAACTGCCCAGACTTTATTTTTCGCGTCGTTTCGACTCTACTTCGTGCCGAACAACGCCGAAACCTTTATAACTCTTTTAAACCCTCCTTTAACCCTTCCAAAACGCTTGGAAAGGTAATTGGAACTTGTCCAATTATTTCTTTCGCGTGCTTCAACCGATTTGGCTAAAGTTCGGTTCGTTACAGTATGTAAGTTGGTGGAAATATGGAAAAAGATGATCAAAAGTGAATGTAATAGCTAGTTTCTCTCTTGCTCCTGCTTGTATTATACTCACACTGTTCATGCATAAATGTTGTTTTTGTTTACAGGAAGCTAGATGTACATGATGCTTTGAGTCTTGGGTGGATAGGGGAAACTCTGTCAGATTCGCGTACGATTGACGTGCCCGCCGGCCAAATTGGCGATCACGGGGTGTGACATGAGTCTTTACAATTATGAGAACTTATATAAGGCCCCAACATCCTCTCTCTTCTCCACAAGTCGAGAAACAGTCTTTTCTTCTTCCTCTCTTCTCATCTCCTCTTTCTCTCTCTAGGAGCTCTCCAACAAGGTGGATTGGAGGGGTTTGGAAGGATTTTGAAGCTTGGTGGAGTAGAGCGCTCTTACTAGGTGGAGCTTGAGGTCTAGAGGTGGCTAAGGTGGTTTAGCAAGTTTAAACCTAGGGTTTGCTTTGGTTGATCTAGAATCCATGTTTTAGGGTTCTTGTAGTTAAGAAACCTTGGATGATCCATGATTTCACATGGTGATTGGTTCTTGACCATGTTATGGGAAACCCTAGGGTTGAAATTAGAGTTTTTGTAGATATAGGGTTTATGGTAAAATTGATCCCTTAATCCCTCAATTGAATGATAAATCGACACGTTGGGAGGCTTAGAACGAGTTTCTACGAGTCTACGACAGACCGTTGGAGAAAAACACCAATTTGCGTTCGTTACCTTTGAGTCGAGCCAAAACAGTGTCGATAAATCGCGGGACTCGGTTTCTCGCCTCTTCACATCAATCTAAGGTGGGTGGTGCTGTCCGAAACAATCAAATTTCTTCCCATGTCTATGTTACTATTGTTGGCCATATATGTATATAGGCAAACTCATACATTGTAGAGTAGTATGTGTTATGCACTCAATTCCTTGCATGCTCTCATGATAAATGTAGAAAAATGAGATGGAACATAGTGGTTATATGTATAAGGATTGGGTCTTGAACAATGTAAACTCTATGGTGGCATGAACCAATTGTGAACATAGGCAACATAGTGACATGGAATGGTGGCATTTGGGCTAGTGATGTTGATAGCACTCATATTATTAGATGTTAGGGATGGCTAGATCCCCGAATATTGTTGCCCCTAGTTGGTAGGGTATTCTCAAGTTTAGAGGATTGGATTGTACTCACATAGCGTATGTCGGTTTGGTGGTGGTCACTCTACCCAAGCAGTGGGCTCCGGAGTTGTCACAGATTAGGTTAACGTATCTACCTAGCAGACGGTCCCCGGTGAGCATAGCTGGGTGTCTCTTCACCTGTGGGATTGGTTGTGAGTTGGGCTCAACCTTCGGGTTAGCCGGTGTGATTGGATTACAAGCATATGAATGGTATGCATCATAAGCATAATGGTTATTATTCATCATATCATATTGTTGAGGCATATATAGTAGTATGTTAGCATTTCTTACTCTCGTTTTCTACTTATGCCTACTTAGACCTAATGAAAAAATTGGCGGGGTCGGCGGCCGAACCCACTGTATGAAACAAATGGTTGTATTTTGGTGATTTGTAAATGATTAAGTAAATTGATGGATGTAATAGTTTAGTTTAGTTAAATTTTTCTCTTGTTCTTGTTTATTTCCCTCGCCCAAATCATGTATGTTATTTATTTTTATCTGGGCAAAACTAGATGTAAATGATGTTGTTGAGCCTTGGGCGGTACAGGAGAGACTGTCCGTTCGGCGGTGCATGTGCGTGTCTGAATCAACCAAATTGACGGTTGTAGGGCATGACATTATGATACATGATTATGGTTCCATTTGAACCCAAGAGATACAAGAACTAGTAGGTTGTATGAACGTAGAAACCATAGTGAAACATTAGGTGTCGTTGTGATGTCGATCATGAACCTAGTGACACAACTATGGATTGGGTATAATCTGTTGTAGATGTAGAGAACTATGACATTGTGTTGAGATTATACATGTAGCATGTGCTAGATGTTCTACCATAGTGACATATACCATGAGATGTTACATGCTTAGCCATGATCATGTAGCATATAGAGGTATATGTTGTTGTAGTTTTACATGATTTGAGATAAGATGCGTTAGGGATTGGCAGATCCCTAGATAGTGTCATTCTTTTTATCATACTAGTGAAGGACCGCGCGTTGTGGCAGGTCGATTCTGTAAAAATAAATAAATAAATAAATAAAATAATAGCAAAAGAGGGGTTAAGAAACTATATATATATAAAAAAATGTAACTGAAGAATAAGCAATTGTTACTCAATAAAAATATAAAAATACATTATAAGAAGGTTTAAAAAAAGGGTAAAAAAAATCATACGAAAAAAAAATTATATTTATAGGAGCAATAAACGTTGAGAACTAAAATAATATATCTTATGTTTTAAGTCAAAAATTATAACTAATTAAAGTTTGAGGGAGAAAATGTCACATGTCTCATAATTTAAATCATAACACATTAAAATTCGAGGATTAAAGTATCACTCATCTTATAATTTTAAGGACGAAAAGTGTAAATTCAATCTTTCAAAATTTTATTTTTATTATCTTACTTTTTGATATATTAGATTTGAGACCGTCAATAGTATTTTGACTTTAAAAATCGAATGTATCATTTAATTCTACGATTTAGTTAACATATTTTATGCGATTCTTATAACTAAAATTTGCAAAATATAAAATTAACTTAAACACCATCAATTTTTCTTTTATTTTTTAATGTACAATCTATATCTAAATGTTCAATATTATAAAATTAAAATTTATATTTAATACAAATAGTCTAAACTATTTAAATATTATTTATATATTTTAAATTTTTATAATAACAAATAAAAAATTAGATTGGACTTAACAAAAATTATAAATCTTCTTCATATATGAAGAGAAAAAATTGAAGCGAGAGAGAAAAAAATTGAAGAGAGTGGGAAAAAATGTAGAGATAGGAAAAAAAAAATTGAAGAGAGATGGAGAAAAAATTGAAGAGAGGAAAAAAATTGAAAGGAGATAGCAAAAAAAAAAAGAAAGAGGAAAAAATTGAAGAGAGAAAAAAAATGAAAGCGAAAAGAGATAAAAAAAAATTAAAGAGAGAGATAAAAAGTTGAAGAGAGTGGGGAAAAAAAATTAAAAAGAGAGGGCAAAAAAAAAAAAAAATTGGAGAGAGTGGTGAAAAAAAATATGAAGAAAGAGGGAAAAAAATTAAAGAGATAGAGAAAAAAAAACTAGCCATTCCCTCTTTCCCGGGTGGGCCCTACCCACATGGGGCCCACACTACTGCGAGTACGCGGGAGGGGGGAGCCACACTACACGCCGGCGCCCGCACGAGCCCGCTTGCATCGCGCCGCGCGCCCACTCCTACGCCCTCCCGCGCTCGCCGCGCACAGCCCCGCTTGCCTCGCCTTGCGCTTCTACCACATAAAATAATTCATATATACTATAGATATCATGTTGAATGCGAGTTGCATGATGTACTTGTGAACTAGTGGTGAGACTAAAGTATGGACATAGACAGAACTTTTGTAACACTAGGTGTATTGATAGTTGTAGAACTTAAACCTAGTGATATGAATTGAGTAAAATTTCAAGTGTCAATGAAGGTTTGAGTCATTGCATTTATAGTGTAACAACTAGCACCTTGCCATTGCAATTGAAATAGATCCCCCAAAGGTTGCTATTGGGATTGAAATAGATCTCCAGATATTATCACAAGGGTCAATGGTGAGTCCTCGATATGAGAGGACTAAATCATACTCACATAATCTGTGTTTGGCTTGTGGAGGTCGTGACTCCACAAGCAGTGAGCTCGGAGTGTCACGCATATGGGTGATTGGGTCGCTTTATGTCACGCCCCGGGACCGGCGGGGCCCTCCCAGTAGCGCACCCAGACCCGCCATATGTCTGCACATATAAGGCGTCTACAACAACAGCGAAACTAAAATAAAAGATAGTCTACAATTAGAGATATCAGAGCAATATAAAGCTAAGTTCTATCGACAATTATAGGTGAAAGCAGATCTAAACAATAAAGATGAAACATCAAGTAATACAACAACTGTCTCAAATCCAAAATCGGGTTGTCACTATACACAAGTACAACTTTCAACCTCTCCAAAATAAAAACGTCGAGAGGTAGACCACCTATCAACACGGTCCTCGCAACAACAAGCTAGCTCGAGGAAATCCTCTTTCCTCGATCCACAGCCTCCCAGACGCGGAAGGCTCTAAAAAGAAACACAAAACAGAGGGCGTGAGAACTATAATTTATAGTTCCCAGTGGGCAATTACTAACGTTAGCCACATGCACCACTAGGCCTAAAATAAGGAAAGCATGATAAGAAGTCATAATAACCAGCTGTAAAGAAAGCATATATGAAATGTTAACTACTATGCCACAAAGTACATGATGTATATAAATGCTATCATGATCAAATATGCCAAAATATGATGAGTATGCTCTATCATGGCAACCTAGTATATACTATGATGCAACAAGTAAGGCTATCAAGTATACTATATGCCCCAAAGCTATGCTATAAGCAGGTCAAAGTAATCCAACTACTATAACCTATCTAGTAGTGATTGTCATTTACTAATTAATGTCATTTTTCAATCTTGTTTAGGACCTGCACGAGTGTAGTCCGGCTTGTGCCGCCTAAGTGCCATGGTAGCCTCAACATCCCCCGTAAGGAATGAGTCTATCCCACTCGGCCCCGTAGGTTTCTCGATACCGCACGAGCGAACATAAGTACGAAAGGCTAACTCGGAGTCTTAGGTTTGTAGGGAGCGACTCTCACAAGCATATATGAATAAGCACAAATGGCAAGCAAGCATGGTCAATATCTTAAGTATACAATCATCATGTCTCTAACATGGTAATGGTCTCTAGTAATCCCAAAGGTCTAGTGCAATTCCCCTTTATGACAATACATTTTATTATGTCCAAATCCGGTTCCAACACTAATACCACTTTATGACATTAGGTTTACTAATTCCATACATAATCCAAGCCTAATGCCGCTTTATGACATTAGCTTACGATATCTCACATAAATGTCAAGCTCAATGCCTCTTTATAACATTAGCTTTCTCTATACATACTCCCTCTATACTAATGCCATTTTATGACATTATGTTTACTCATATGCCAAGCATGAGTTTTAAGTCCAAGAGTGCATGATACATGTCATTTCACTATATGAAACATGGTCCAAAGACAAATATAAGAATGCTATTCAAATGCACAAGTTCAACATAAACAACCCTCTACTACATAGAGGTCTAAATATGCATCATACATGCAACATGCATTTTAAGCATTCTAAAATTTACAAATAAACTATCTAGCATGGATTTGCATGCACATTTATTTTACGATAAATAAAAACCGTCATAGAGAAATTTATCCCATTTTTGACGATGCCAAACCCACCAAGAGCTCCGCTTGGCCTTTCGAAATGCTAACGAAGTTTCGATCTACACTCCTAGCACCCTAAGAGTCATGCTAAAGGAGTTACAACATTGAAACGAAAAACCATGAGTTCAAACATTAAGCATCTCAAACAAAAGGGCAAAGACTCACCTATAGTGAAGAAATTCCCTTCTAAATTCAAAATGGAAGCTAAAGTCCTTCCAATGCAACCTAAACCAAGGTTCTAATCCCATTAGATGAGCTCTAAAAGCTTCTAATCAAAAAGCCCCAAATAAACCCTAAATTTTTCATTTCTTGGGTTTCATCTAGTAAAAAGCATCAAAACTCAAATCTAGAGGAAAAAATATGTAGCTATATAACATCTTAGAAGCTTCAAACACGGATCAAAATACCCTAGGCTTGAAGATCTCTCCTCTATCAAGCTCTAAAACCAAACTCCAAGCTTCTTCAATAGTGGAAAAACCTCCAACAAGCAAAAAAAAGCAAAAAGAGATGTTTAATCTCTTGAAACCTAAGCCAAATCAAAGAAAGGGAATGGGAAGGTGTGGAGAGCTCCCTCACCTTTCTCTCTGCTGTGCCCAAGCTTAGGAGATGCCTTAAGGTCGTGGGGTATAAGTAGAAAAGGCCACAAGGCAAATACACCCATACGGTTCAAACCATTCGAAGCGCAAAGTGTGCGGTACACGGGCAAGTGTGTACCGTACAAATCCACGAAAATTGCAAACCCGAGCCTCGGGTTTGAGAGAAAAAGCACCATTTGTACGGTACAAATCCAAAGTGTCTGGTACAACCATCGATCTGTCTGCGTACGGCCATCAACCACTGTCCGGTACACGGCCAGAAAAAGCAATCAGGAAAGCGAGGCTAAGTTCTCTCTTTGGCGACCTTAGTGCTACTTTACATACCTCAATTATCGGGGTTTAAGCCATAGGTCGGAACAACGTCTACGATCTTCCAGAAATCATGGAAAAGCTCGGAACCCACATCAAACACTCGAACCTCGCTATTTGCAAAGATCCGGTGTGTTACACTTTATCGCCTCCCGACGAGATAGCCGAAGTAGGTGATTGGGTCGCATTTTCGCCTCCACACGGTTTAGAGATGTAAGTCGGGCTCGACCGTTGGTGAGCTGGTGCGATAGGGTCAAGAGGTACCTTGTAGAGAGAGGACATAGTAGTGTCATATGTTTGGTGACGGGTCGATTGTGCCTCCTCACGAATAGCCGAGGTAGGTGATTGAGCGGCAGAGTTCATCCCCACATGCCTGAGAGGGCTAAGTTGGGCTTAGTCTTATAGCAAGTGCTTGATTAGGTTATGAGTAAATAGAGAGTCAAGTTGAGCATATTAGACCTTAGAACTTATTTCATGTTGTAAAGGTATAATAGGATTTGTGTTCGTTCAGCTTATGTATAGTATAGTTGTTATACTACCTTCCTATTATTTTATCTACTTATGCCTTGTTGGACCTAGTGGAAAAGTCGGTGAGGTCAACGCCCGAACCCACTAGAAATTTCTTTTAGTTCTCACCTCCTATTTAATTTGCAAAGCCAACCGCGAGCAAAGCGACACCGGATCAAGGCGTGGCTCTCGATAGTGGAGTCACCAAGTGTAAGTTACCTGTGTTCAAATAAATGAAAAGATTGTAAAGATATTTGGAAGAAACTGTAATTAAAAATAAAGATTGTATTTTGAGAAAATGGCATGTACAATGTATTATGTATCTAAGTTGAAAAATGTATGTATAAATGTAGTTGTTCCAATGTTGTAATAGTTAGATTTATATTCTCGCTCTTGTGATATGCCATCATGTAGAATTGTATTATGTTATTTTTTTTCTAGGTGAAATTTAATGTATTTGGTTTTGTTTACGTGTTGGATGGATAGAAAAAGCTCTGTTCGTTCGGCGGGTCTGTACACGTGCCGCATAGCTTCAAGCTGAAACGGGGCGGGACATGACAAAAGCGGCAATGGTGCCGAAGGAGAAGAGAGGAATGAGAAATGGAAATTAAGGAGAGATGAGTAAGGGCATTCTAATCAGATTTCTAAAAATCTAGACTAAATTTGTAATTTTTTTTAAAAAAAAAGGGCAGATTTACAAAAGTACAGAACCAAAATAAATTTTTTATGCAAATTGGCCCCAAACTTCTTTGCAAACTAGTGGGCAACATGAAATTTGTATTTCACCAATTTTCTAAAGCCATATGATATATAATAGTAAAAATCCCATCACAAATAATATGATCGATAAGTTTAAATACAAATAATATCGCTTTTTATGACGTATAGAAGTGTGCATAATCAAATGTTATTATTTTCAAATAATAATATATATACTGAGTACGTATTTCGATCATGTGCTGTTAACTAAAATCATTTTTATGTTAGTTTATCTATCCTAATTAATTTCCTCTGACTTGAAGCTTGTGTATATATTTGCATGCCTTCCCTTTAATATATAGAAGACTTTCCAAGTGCTGTTAACATGCAGGCAAATTCAAGCTTCATTAAATTATCCATATATATTAGCTAACAAAAAGATTTATATATATTATATTTATACGTACAGAGCAATGTTAATTACATAAAATCAGTAATTTGTTATTAACCTAGCAGTACTCTGCGCTAGGGATGTCAACGGGTCGGGTTTGGATCGGGTTTTCAAAAATCTAAACCCGAACCCGAATACCAAGTTGATACCCGAGAACCCGAACACACCCGACGGGTTTTAAAAATCCATATCCATATCCGGACCCGACCAAAAACCTGAAACCCGAACCCGAACCCGAAAACCCGAACCTCATGAAAATCCGAAGCCAAAATAATAAAAAAATTTTACTATATTTTAAAATATATTATAGTAAAATCAAAATTTCAAAACACCATAAAATACAATTAAAATACATTCATGTTATATAAATAAACATAATTAAATATTTTACTATAATATTTTATATATTTTATATCTTACATAAATAAATAAATAATATATATATAATTATTTCGGGTTCGGGTTCAAGTTCGGATCGAGTATACACAAAATCATACCCGTGTCATATCAGTCGGGTTTTATTTTTATCTTTCATAACCAAATCGTATCCAGTTTAGCTCGGATATCTCGCCGTTCGGATTCGGGTTCGGATTCGGATTCGGATAATTTTTCGGTATTCATATCATTGACATCTCTACTCTGCGCAGTTTCCCTCTCTACTAACTAATTTTCGCTTTTACTTTGAGCAAGGAGTCGATCGGTGTACGCGATGTGGGGGGGGGTTTGACGTTTGAGAGAGAGAGAGAGAGAGAGAGAGAGAGAGAGGCGTCCTTCGATCTCTGGGCTTTACTAAAAGAATGATTGGGCAGGCACCCGTGTTCAGACATCAGAGGGGATGGGCGTACCAAAACCGTACGTACCACACATTTAAGAGGGATGAGAGGGATCGAGTATATTTATTTATTAGCATGGAAACTTATTAATTGTCACACATTAATGATGCACAGAGAAAAATAATAAAAGAATATGGACCGTTTTGCAAAAAAAAAATAATAATAATAATGTTTATAAAAATAAAAATGTACAAACTGTACTGAAATTAATTATAGACCCTTTTCTTTTAATTTAATTATCCAATCTCTGGGTATTTAACTTTTAATTTATTTGATCTAAACTAATTATTTACTTTTAATAAAATTTATAATTGAGAAAATTGAATAAAATATACTGACTATATAACTATAAAATTAAATGATGCATTTTAAACTTTTAAAGTTAAAGTATCGTTGACTACTTGAAATCAATTATAAATTGAAAAGTTATATAGTAGAATAAAAATTTTCAAAGATTGGATAATTAAATCACAATGGCCTATATATAGTTGAAATTAATTAGTTTTATACATTTTTACGAATAATATTACGAGTGCCTCGAAATATGCAACAAAATGCTATAATAAGCAAATGACAAATCTTTACGACATAACACTTGTTGAGAGCCATTTGGATAATTCAAAAATATTATATTCTATATTTGGAATAATAAGTCTGCAACTCAACTTATTAAGGCAACTGGATTGGAAGGTTGTTAAAAACTAATATATATATATATATATATATATATATATAGAAGCTACTTATCTTATTAATATGGCAAGTCGTTGGTCTTTATCAGTTTTAGTAGTTGAATTGAGATATGTGCGGTTAGGATGATGTGGACCCCTTTAGGGTTGAGTGGGTGGTTGGTTGAATAGTATGATCTAACGAGTGAAAATCATCAAAGGGGTGGATCTAACGGAGGAAAACTGGGTAGCCAAAGTCTTCGTCTTATTGATAAGCATCTGGTAGGACTATATATATATATATATATATATATATATATATATATATATATATGAGTCATTACTATACTTTGATATATATAGGCTATTTGTACTAACTAACTTTGACCATTTGATCCACTTTAATCATTTTCACCGTTAGATTATACTTATTCAACCAACCACCTACTCAACCCTAGGGGGCCACTATCAATCTAGCAGTAATCACTCTCATCCTAGCCTCACATTTTTTTCATCTCAACGGCCAAAAAATTATGAGTACGATGGCTCAATACTCATAATAGTATAGTAGCGTGGCATATATATATATATATATATATATATAGGCCATAGCTACTATACTATTATGAGTATAGAACCCTTTGTACTCATAATTTTTTGGTTGAGATGAAAAATGTGCGATAGGATGAGAGTTGTTAGGGTTAGATTGATAGTGGGCCCACAGGGTTGAGTAGTTGGTTGGTTGAATAGTATAATCTAACGGTGAAAATGATTAAAGAATCGATCAAACGGCAAAAAACTTATGAGTACAAGAATCTCTATACTCATAATAGTATATAATAGGACTATATATATATATATATATATATATATATATATATATAGTAGGGCTATCTTATTATGAGTAGTAGAGACCTATTACTCATAAGTTGTTTTCGATGATAGAGCTTAGATCGACGATCCACTCAGATTAAATATGATCTAGAGTATTTAAAACTTCTAGAAAATAAATTTCGTAATTTTTCAAATCATTTACCTTACGATCAAAAGCTTACAAAATTGACAATTTTTAACAGTAGATATGGGATACTTGCTAGTTTAACGGTGTAAAAGAATTGAAATAGGTTGAATTTTTGATAGAAAATTCTATTCACTACCTAGATAAACATCAATAAGTCCGATCTTAAATTGAAGGATCCGATCATCTATTTTTAGGACGTCGTTCGATTTATTTCATTTTATGCCCAGTTTGATGGAGTTTATTATGATTTTGAAAAATTACGAAATTTATTTTCTAGAAATTTTAAATACTCTAGATCATATTTAACGGAGTGGATCGTCGATTCGGAAGCCCTATCATCGAAAACAATTTATGAGTAGTAGGGCTCTACTACTCATAATAGTATAGTAGCCCTACTCGTATATAGTAGGGCTACTATACTATTATGAGTAGTAGAGACCTATTACTCATAAGTTGTTTTTCGATGATAGGGCTTAGATCGACGATCCACTCGTTAAATATGATCTAGAGTATTTAAAACTTCTAGAAAATAAATTTCGTAATTTTTCAAAATCATTTACCTTACGATCATAAGCTCACAAAATTGACAATTTTTAACGTAGATATGGAATACTTGGTAGTTTAACGGTGTAAAAGAATTGAAATAGATTGAATTTTTGATAGAAAATTCTATTCACTACCTGGATAAAGATCAATAACTCCAATCTTAAATTGAAGGATCCGATCATCTATTTTTAGGACGTCGTTCGATTTCGGTAGTTCATTTTATGCCCATTTGATGGACTTTATTATGATTTTGAAAAATTACGAAATTTATTTTCTAGAAGTTTTAAATACTCTAGATCATATTTAACGGAGTGGATCGTCGATTCGGAAGCTCCATCATCGAAAACAACTTATGAGTAGTAGGGTCTCTACTACTCATAATAGTATAATAATAGTGGCCTATATATATATATATATATATATATATATATATATATATATATATATATATATATACTATACTATTATGAGTATTGGAGCCATCATACTCATAACTTTTTGGTAGTTGAAATGAAAAAATGTGAAAGGCTAGGATGAGAGTGATTACGGTTAGATTGATAGTGGGACCCCTAGGGTTGAGTAGGTGGTTGGTTGAATAGTATAATCTAACGGGTAAAAATGATTAAAGGGTGGATCAAATGGCCAAAAAGTTATGAGTACAAAGTATCTATCTTTCATAAAAGTACGATAATGGACTCTATATATATATATATTCTTATTAATTAACTATTAACGATTCCTATCAAGCATGAAAAGAAGATATATTGAGTACCTCTTCCATTTCATAATAATTTAGTATACCAACCATTTACAAACCAATAATAATTTTACTATTTTGCCAACACTTTTCACAACTTACCCAACTTAAACTGAATAATACTTATAGAAAAGTACGAAGAATTATCGAAATATTATAAGCTGTGAATGAAACTGGCCTTAAATTAATAATTTAATTTAAGATTTTCGAATACGGATTCTAACACATCTCTGTTAATTTATTGTTAAGTACAACAATTTTCGGATTTAATTTCTTGACTTGTAGTTAAAATAGGATTCATTCCCATTCAAGTTAGGAATACTAGGCTATTAGCTAGGAATTAAAAAATTCTTATTTTCATACTTGATGCGAATTATTAATTTACTATTAATAAAAATAATATTTTTTTTTAATTTAAGTGATTAGATAAATTAATAATAAATAAATTGATCATTCCCAAATATTAGCAAACCTCGATGCCAAGTGCCCCTTCTAATTAACAATAGCTTAGATTAAGAATTTTCTTTTCTTTTCTTTTTCTTTTTTTTTATAATTATTCTTTTCCTTTGCTTACGAAGTTAACCATCGCATCGCTCGAAGCAAGGTGTCTAAAATCAATCAACCAATAAATCAATCATGTGTTTCTTTCTCAAAGCTTTTTATTTCCTTTACCAAAAAGGGAGCATGTGGATGTTGCCCCCAGCCCCGACGTGTTAGTTACATGATATATATATATATATATATATATATATATATATATAGTTGAGCTAGAATACTCTCAAAAGCACTACCCTTTGTTGCTTTTGAGTTTATAGCCCTTGGATCTAATTTTTGATTACTAATGTAACGAACCGAACTTTAGCCAAATTGGTTAAAGCATGCGGAAGAAAGAATTGAACAAATTTAAATTACCATTCCAAATGTCTTGGAAGGGTTAAAAGAAGGTTTAAAAGAGTTATGAAGGTTTTGGCGTTGTTCGACGTGAAGTAGAGTCGAAACGGCGCGAAAAACTCAAGTGCAGGCAACTTTGTCTTAGTACAAGCAAAGTTCTTTGTCTGGGGTATAACTTTCTGAGAGGAGAAGAGCTCTCGGGTTTGAAAATTTTATGGGCGATCTGGGTACAAGCCCGATCCCATACCTGGGTACAAGTGCGCGAAAAATGCGAGGCGACTCTCGGGTTTGCCTCTAGAGTGTCCCATACCGTCTGAGAGGCCCTCCATACAGGTACAACAGTCAGAGTTGGCGATCCGCCAAATAAAGTGTTTTGTGGGCCTAAATGTAATTGTTACAACACAATACACCCAATACCCTTTCACCCCTCACAGCCATTTCACCAAAACACTCCCTCCCTCACATTTCTCTCTTTCTCTCTCTAGAAACCCATCTCTAGGGCAAGGAGACCAAGGAGAGGTTGGAGAAGGAGCTTGGAGAAGGTGGATTTGGTGGCTTTGGTGGTTCTAGAAGATCTCCTACAAGGTGGACCTTGGGTTAGCTTTGGGCAAAGGTGAGTTCATGCAAACCTAAACCTAGGGTTTGGGATTTCGCTTTAGATTTTCGGATTTAGGAGTCTCTACAAGTGTAGAAACATCCTAATGCACATAGAACACATGAAAACCCTAGTTTCTTCATGTGCTCTCATGGTGGAACCTTAGGGCATCAATGCATGCCCTAAAAAAGAGTTTAAATGATTTTAGATGAGTTCCTAGAAGATCCACAAGCTCTCTTTTGCTTGTTTAAGAGATCAAAACCTAGGGTTTCACATAGGGCTTGGTAGAGCACCCAAATTTGGGGCTTTTGACTATAGAGGTTCTAAGGTCAAATTGACCTTGTAGAAACCTAATTGGGGGTATTCCTGACGCGTGGGACAACTCCGTTTAATTAAACGAAAAGCCTATCTATGAGTTGCTATGTAAGCTAGCCTGATGTAAAATCTGATAACTGCGCAGATTTCAAAATAGGCCTCGGTTAGCTACGAAATTCGACGGGCAACCCATCCATAATTTTAGAAGGTGGGTGGTGCATTCCAAAGACATCGAACTTCTCTTTATGTCTAAGTGTCATATTTGAGCATACTTTAAATTGAGCATAATGCATAGTAGGGTTATTTATAAGCTTTTATCGTATTTTGTGAGTTCAAAATGCATGAGAATGAGTGTATGATATTGTAGTGACAAAGAACAAGAACCCTATGTATGCATGATAAAACCTAAGGCAAGAACTTAGAGTACTTGACAAACGAACGTGACCTTGGACATGTACTTAGAGATTGTGACAAGGATGAGTCTAGAATACTTAGACAACTTGTGTGGCATCAAAGAACAAAGAACAAGAATATGAATAAGTAGATTACTTGACATTAGTATGATTGAGAGATTGACATTGTGATAACAACCCTAGAGCTAAGGGTCATATGAGTATAGTCTCCTTGAAGTCAAGGAATGGATTGTGAATTGGAATCCTTAAAGTTAAGGATTGATCGTACTCACCATATAGTCCTTGCTCGGGGGCGGTAGCTCCCCCTCGAGTGGTGCGCTCCGGAGTAGGTCACCACTGGAATGAGTTTTCTAGAGGACGGTCCCAACGGGTCGATATTGAGCCTCCGGTTACTTTGGGATTTTGAGTTTGGTTGAGTCTTGTTGAGGGCGAACCCACGGGTTAGCCAAGAGATTGGGTATTGAACTTATGATCTTGCATGTTTTATTTTGAGCATATTATCGTTTACTTTCAAGCGTATTAGTTGCATTTGTTAGTCGGTTATTATCTTACCTTTCTTTCTATTACGCTTGAATTAGACCTAGTGGGAAAGTCGGCGTGGTTGGTTGCCGAACCCACTGGAAACTTTGTTGTAGTTCTCACCCCACTATTTCCACGGGCGGGACCTAGCGAGCCGGAGGACATGATAAGGGCATCGAGCCCTAGGTAGAGACCGCCCGAGTTACTTTATCTTTGCTATAGTCGCATTTCCCTTTATGTCATCTTTTGTATTCGATGATTATAGTTGTCTAACTTTAATTGTAATCAAGTTTCATTTTGAAGTAAATGTGATGTAAGAAAGAGATGATGCATTAAATTGTAAAGACTTTAAAGAATTCAAGTTGTGAGAATTATGCATGTATGTGATTGAAATTAATCATAGTACTTGTATGTTTACATTAGTTACTTTCATTTTGGCTATGTTGCTTACCCTCGTGTAAGCCTTTTGTGTATGCTTCCGCATGTGTAAAAATTATACTCTATCTGTACTTGTTGAGCTTTGGGCGGATAGGGGAAGCTCTGTCCGTTCGGCGTCTGTTGACGCGCTCGAACCGGCCAAATGGATTGGTCTCGGGCGTGACGGATAAGATGGTATCGAGCCAATTACCGGCGGAAGTGTGAGATAAGTCTCGGGCGAGCCGAGTGCGGATGACGGGCTAGCAAGACGAGTCTCACATCGCACAGTACTTGTGAGTACGAGCCTAACGAGGACGTCGGGGGCTTAAAGGAGGGGAGATTGTGAGACCCCAGGTAGTCCTATATATAAGATATAATAGGGCTAAACTCTTAACCCGGCTTAAGCATTTTGGGTGGTGGCAAGGCCCAAGAGGTTAAGAGAGTTAAGCGTGCTAGGACGGGAGTAGTCCTAGGATGGGTGACCCCTGGGAAGTTGGGGCGTCACAGATGGTATCAGAGCGGGTATAAAGCCAAAAGTGAAAGCTTAGGATGGACCTAGGGGCCATAGGAATGGAAAAGACCTAAGGACCTAAGGACACGTGAGTGACGTTGAACAAGTATAGCGAAAGCATGTGATTGGGTTACTGGTATCATGTCTCTAATATGTTTAGGGATTAACTTTAAGTTGTTATTTGTTTTCTATTCCTTGTATTGTGATCGGCGGCCGACGACACGATATTTGGGATGAAAATGAATACGCTTGTTGCTTTCGCCGGATTGGGTATGTTTGAGTGTGTGTTTAAAGTCTTAATGTAAGTTGCTTCGTTTCAGGAAGCAATGGCACCTCGCGGACGACCGCGAAAGACACCTATTCCGCGGAGCCGAGTGCGGCACGGGTGCGGCACCTGTGCGGCTCCCGAGCAACCCGCGGCACGTGGTGACGGGGAGCTTAGGGAGCGGATGGCCGCGCTTATAGGCGTGGTGCGGCGGCGGCGGAGTCCGTTCGGGCTCAAGGCGAGCGGTCGGCGGCTTCGGGAGACCACTGGAGCGGCGACGGACAGCGGCAAGCGGGGGCGGCGACCTACACCACTGCTCGGACACCGACCGTGGTGGAGGGTGCGGCGGCGGCGGACCCGATCGCGGCCGTACCGATTCTGACGGTCGGCGGATCGGGGACTTCGAACCCCGGTAGCGCGGCGGATGACGAGGAGCAGGAGCGCATGTTGGCGGCGCTCATCAAGTTCATGAAGTTTAAACCACCTATCTTCGAGGGAGGAGTGGTGGAGCCGGCGATTGTGGAGTCTTGGATCGACTCCCTAGAGACGCTCTTCGAGGACTTCAACACCCCGGAGAAGGACAAAGTGCACTTCGCATCCCACTGCCTAGAGCAGGCGGCGAAGGCGTGGTGGAAGCGAGCAAAGCGGGATCGGTCACCCGATCTACCGCCTATGATGTGGGAGGAGTTCAAGAGAGCGGTATTTTCGAACTACTTCCCCAGGCTCGGTGAAGCGGACGCTACAAGAAAAATTCCGCAAGTTGAGGCGGGGAGACGGCTGCGCGGCGGACTACGGTGAGTTCTCCCGCATTATTGAGCTGTGTCCCCAGACGTTGTGCGCGACGATCGGGGCCGGGCGGATTGGTTCCTACGGGGACTTCGGGAGGATCTATGAGAGGATACAGATCCTCAACCTCACGACCTTTGCGGAGGTCTTTGATCGCGCTCTATCTGCGGAGCACGGTAGCGCCTACGCGCGGGAGGAGCGCGGGGCCATGGCGGAGACGAGGGATAAGGGCAAGAAACGGGCGGCGGGCGGTGCCGGGGGCCGGCCAAATGCTAAGAAACCCCCTCGGTATCCCCGACAGCAACAGAAGGGCGGGAGACCTTTCCGTTGTGTTATTTGTGGCGGCAACCATCAGCCGACGGCATGCTCGCAGCGAGAAGGGAAGTGCTACAAGTGCGGTCAGCCTGGGCACATGATTCGAGAGTGCCCTAGGTGGGGATCGTCTACACCGACGGCGGCTTCATCCCCTTCTACACCGAGGCAGCTGATGGGGTTGCCACCCCCTATGGCGGCTGGACGCTCATCATCATCGCGTCAGCCGGAGGCATCAAGGGCACCGAGTGGGCGGGTTTTTGCCACTCAGGTGGAGGAGCAGGTTCCAGCTCCTGACGACATCGTGGCAGGTATTATCTCTATCAAAGGCACTAGAGCTCAGGCTATTTTCGATACAGGTGCATCGCATTCATTCATAAGTGCATCATTCGTTAGAGCTCATGACTTAGAGATTGTGCATGATGAGGAGGGTTGGACTATTACATCACCGGCGATCTTATGGTGTCTATGACGAGTGTACGGCGTGTCCGATTCGGATTGGTGGCGGGTCATGCCGATCGATATGTTGGTATTAAACAAGAAGTGGGGATTTGATATAATCTTGGGGCTTGATTGGCTTTCCAAGTATTATGCGGTTATCGACTGCGAAAGGAAGGTGATCACTTTTCGTGAGCCTAATCAAGAGGAAATGGTGTACCGGGCGTGCAAGGGTGCGCGCTTTGCGGCAACCATATCTACGGCCAGAGCGAGAAAGATGATTAAGGGCGGTTGCAAAGCTTACTTGGCGACCATCGTGGACGGCCGAAGGGAGCACCCCTACCTTGAGGGCATTCGGGTAGTGTGCGAGTACCCGGATGTATTTCCGGCGGAGTTACAGGGATTGCCACCGGACCGGGAGGTTGAGTTTGTCATTGACTTGATTCCCGGGGCGGCGCGAGTTTCGAAGGCTCCATATAGAATGGCACCGGTAGAGCTAAAGGAGCTTAAAGCACAATTGGAGGACTCGCTCGATAAAGGCTTTGTTAGGCCGAGCGTGTCTCCGTGGGGAGCTCCGGTGCTATTCGTCAAAAGAAAACGGACACTTCGACTCTGCGTGGATTACCGCGAGTTGAACAAGGTCACATGAAGAACAAGTACCCGTTGCCTAGGATCGACGATTTATTCGATCAGTTGAAAGGGTCAAAGGTGTATTCAAAAATAGACCTACAATCGGGGTATCATCAATTGAAGATACGACCCAAGGATGTGCACAAGACGGCGCACCGTACGCGGTATGGCCATTATGAGTTCACGGCGATGCCATTCGGGCTTACTAATGCCCCGGCGGCATTCATGGACTTAATGAATCGTGTCTTCCGTCCGCTATTGGATCGATGCGTCGTGGTCTTCATTGACGACGTATTGGTATATTCTCGGACAGAGGAAGAACACGAGGAGCATTTGAGACTTGTCTTGGAAATACTCCGAAAAGAAAAATTATATGCCAAGTTGAAGAAATGCGAATTTTGGCTTTCGGAGGTCACTTTTCTAGGACATGTGATTTCGGGCGAAGGTATCTCGGTAGACCCGAAGAAGTAGAGGCGATTAAAGATTGGCCTCGCCCCACGAGCGCAACGGAAATCCGCAGTTTCCTTGGACTTGCGGGTTATTATCGGCGGTTCGTGGAGGGGTTCTCCAAAATAACCACTCCACTAACGCGCCTCACACACAAAGGGGTCAAGTATGTTTGGAGCGAAGATTGCGATCGGAGCTTCAAAGAGTTGAAAGAAAGGTTGACGACGACCCCGGTACTTGCTCTACCGACGCCGGGGGAGACATACGTCGTGTATAGTGATGCTTCCTACATTGGACTCGGGTGTGTCCTAATGCAAAACGGGCGAGTCATAGCTTATGCTTCGCGCCAATTGAAGCCTTATGAGAAGAACTACCCGGTTCATGACTTAGAGTTAGCCGCGGTGATTTTCGCGCTAAAATTGTGGAGGCATTACTTATATGGTGAACATTGTGAGATCTACACGGATCACAAAAGCCTTAAATATTTGTTCACCCAAAAGGAACTAAATATGCGACAACGGCGGTGGTTAGAGTTGTTGAAGGATTACGATGTCACTATTCTATACCACCCGGAAAGGCGAATGTCGTGGCGCTAAGTAGGAAATCGGGAGAAAACTTAGCCTCGGCAATTACACCCCAACCGTTGTTACAAAAGGAGATGCGGCGGCTTGGATTGGAGATAGTAGCGCAGGAGTCTGGCTACACTTGCTACCTTAGTGGTACAACCGACCCTATGGGAGAAAATCAAAGAATTGCAAAAGGCCGATGAATATCTCCAGAAGGTGCGGGGTCAAGTAGAAAGCGGTAGTGCGACGACTTTGGCATTGGGACCGATGGCACCGCCCGGTATCGGAACCGTTGGTGTGTGCCCAAGGACAAGGATCTCCGCAAGGCGATTATGCAAGAAGCGCATCAATCTCCTTATAGCATCCACCCGGGCGGCACCAAAATGTACCAAGATTTAAAGTTGCAATATTGGTGGCCGGGCATGAAGAAGGACATTGGGGACTTCGTTGCCCAATGTCTTACTTGCCAACAAGTAAAGGCGGAGCGGCGATTTCCGGCGGGAAAACTGCAAAGTTTACCTATACCCGTTTGGAAATGGGAGAATATAGCTATGGACTTTGTGACCGGGTTGCCTCGATCTCAAGGTGGGCACGACGCAATTTGGGTGGTCGTGGACCGGTTGACAAAGTCGGCACATTTCCTACCGATTCATATCACTTGGTCGGGGGACAAGTTGGCTCAAGTCTACATTGACGAGATTGTGAGACTTCACGGGGTTCCGGCGTCTATTGTATCGGATCGGGACCCGAGGTTCACTTCTCACTTTTGGAGGAGCCTACAGGAGGCGTTAGGCACGCGGCTCGACTTTAGCACAGCATTTCATCCTCAAAGTGATGGACAATCGGAGAGGACGATTCAAATACTTGAGGATATGCTTCGAGCGTGTGTACTCGATTACAAGGGCAATTGGCATGATCATTTACCGATGGCGGAATTCGCGTACAATAATAGTTATCAAGAGAGTATCGCGATGGCGCCATTCGAGGCCCTTTATGGAAGAAAGTGTCGCTCTCCAATCCATTGGAGCGACGTGGGCGAGAAAACCGTTCTTGGCCCCGATGTAGTGCGGGAGGCGGAGGAGAAAGTTCGCCTTGCCCGCCAACGACTTGCGACGGCGCAGTCTCGGCAAAAGAGTTATGCCGACCAACGACGAAAAGATATCGAATTCGCCGTTGGAGATCATGTATTCCTGAAAATATCGCCGACGCGAGGAGTCAAGCGGTTTGGAATGCGGGGAAAGCTAAGTCCCCGATACCTTGGATCGTTTGAGATCTTGGAGCGAGTTGGAGCGGTGGCCTACCGAGTAGCATTACCCCCGAGGCTTGCGGGAGTTCATGATGTGTTCCACGTATCAAATCTCCGCAAGTATGTCCATGATCCCGACCATGTTCTTGCTTTCGAACCGTCGGAGATTCCTTATGTCAAGGTCCGTTGGAGCAACCACAACGACCGAGAGGCTACGTGGGAGCTCGAGAGCGTGATGCGGGAGCGATATCCCCACCTATTCAAAAATCTGGATTGAGGTATGAATCTAGATTGTAATTAAGATAGTTTCGCGGACGAAACTAATTTTAAGGGGTGGAGAATGTAACGAACCGAACTTTAGCCAAATTGGTTAAAGCACGCGGAAGAAAGAATTGGACAAGTTCCAATTACCATTCCAAATGTCTTGGAAGGGTTAAAAGAAGGTTTAAAAGAGTTATGAAGGTTTTGGCGTTGTTCGACGTGAAGTAGAGTCGAAACGGCGCGAAAAACTCAAGTCTGGGCAACCTGTACCGGTACAAGCAAAGTTGTTGTACCGGTATAACAACTTTTACCGAGAGGACAAGAGCTCTCGGGTTTGAAAATTTTATGGCCCATACCGGTACAAGCCCGATCCCATACCGGTACAAGTGCCGCGAAAAAATCTGAGGCAGCTCTCGGGTTTGCCTCTAGACTGTCCCATATCGGTCTGAGAGGCCCTCCATAAATGCAGGTACAAACAGTGCAGCGGACGGTTTGGGTTTCGCAAATAAAGTGTTTTGTGGGCCTAAATGTAATTGTTACAACACAATACACCCTATACCCCTTCACCCCTCACAGCCACTTCACCAAAACACTCCCTCCCTCACATTTCTCTCTTTCTCTCTCTAGAAACCCATCTCTAGGGCAAGGAGACCAAGGAGAGGTTGGAGAAGGAGCTTGGAGAAGGTGGATTTGGTGGCTTTGGTGGTTCTAGAAGATCTCCTACAAGGTGGACCTTGGGTTAGCTTTGGGCAAAGGTGAGTTCATGCAAACCTAAACCTAGGGTTTGGGATTTCTCTTTAGATTTTCGGATTTAGGAGTCTCTACAAGTGTAGAAACATCCTAATGCACATAGAACACATGAAAACCCTAGTTTCTTCATGTGCTCTCATGGTGGAACCTTAGGGCATCAATGCATGCCCTAGAAGAGAGTTTAAATAGTTTTAGATGAGTTCCTAGAAGATCCACAAGCTCTCTTTTCCTTGTTTAAGAGATCAAAACCTAGGGTTTCACATAGGGCTTGGTAGAGCACCCAAATTTGGGGCTTTTGACTATAGAGGTTCTAAGGTCAAATTGACCTTGTAGAAACCTAATTGGGGGTATCCCTGACGCGTGGGACAACTCCGTTTAATTAAACGAAAAGCCTATCTATGAGTTGCTATGTAAGCTAGCCTGATGTAAAATCTGATAACTGCGCAGATTTCAAAATAGGTCTCGGTTAGCTACGAAATTCGACGGGCAACCCATCCATAATTTTAGAAGGTGGGTGGTGCATTCCAAAAATATCGAACTTCTCTTTATGTCTAAGTGTCATATTTGAGCATACTTTAAATTGAGCATAATGTATAGTAGGGTTATTTATGAGCTTTTATCGTATTTTGTGAGTTCAAAATGCATGAGAATGAGTGTATGATATTGTAGTGACAAAGAACAAGAACCCTATGTATGCATGATAAAACCTAAGGCAAGAACTTAGAGTACTTGACAAACGAACGTGACCTTGGACATGTACTTAGAGGTTGTGACAAGAATGAGTTTAGAATACTTAGACAACTTGTGTGGCATCAAAGAACAAAGAACAAGAATATGAATAAGTAGATTACTTGACATTAGTATGATTGAGAGATTGACATTGTGACAACAACCCTAGAGCTAAGGGTCATATGAGTATAGTCTCCTTGAAGTCAAGGAATGGATTGTGAATTGGAATCCTTAAAGTTAAGGATTGATCGTACTCACCATATAGTCCTTGCTCGGGCGGTAGCTCCCCTCGGCGGTGCGCTCCGGAGTAGGTCACCCTTGGAATGAGTTTTCCAGAGGACGGTCCCAACGGGTCGATATTGAGCCTCCCCGGTTACTTTGGGATTTTGAGTTTGGTTGAGTCTTGTTGAGGGCGAACCCACGGGTTAGCCAAGAGATTGGGTATTGAACTTATGATCTTGCATGTTTTATTTTGAGCATATTATCGTTTACTTTCAAGCGTATTAGTTGCATTTGTTAGTCGGTTATTATCTTACCTTTCTTTCTATTACGCTTGAATTAGACCTAGTGGGAAAGTCGGCGTGGTTGGTTGCCGAACCCACAGGAAACTTTGTTGTAGTTCTCACCCCACTATTTCCACAGGGCCGGGACCTAGCGAGCCGGCCGAGGACCGCGGTAAGGGCATCGAGCACTAGGTAGAGACCGCCCGAGTTACTTTATCTTTGCTATAGTCGCATTTCCCTTTATGTCATCTTTTGTATTCGATGATTATAGTTGTCTACCTTTAATTGTAATCAAGTTTCATTTTGAGGTAAATATGATGTAAGAAAGAGATGATGCATTAAATTGTAAAAACTTTAAAGAATTCAAGTTGTGAGAATTATGCATGTATGTGATTGAAATTAATCATAGTACTTGTATGTTTACATTAGTTACTTTCATTTTGGCTATGTTGCTTACCCTCGTGTAAGCCTTTTGTGTATACTTCCGCATGTGTAAAATTTATACTCTATCTGTACTTGTTGAGCCTTGGGCGGATAGGGGAAGCTCTATCCGTTCGGCGTCTGTTGGCGCGCTCGAACCGGCCAAATGGATCGGTCTCGGGGCGTGACAACTAATAACCTTTGGATTAAACACTATTCCACCTACCACCACCTACCACCATTTATTACCACCTACCACCATCATCTCAATCCTACATCTCTCCAACCAATGGCTAAAAACTCAAAAGCATCAAGCCTTTGGTGCTTTTGAGAGTATTCTAGCTCAACTATATATATATATATATATATATATATAAAAGTACGTATATTTAAATTTGGGTGCGTCGACGGACTCATTTTTTAAAGAGAAAATTAGCACCAATTTTATTTTATTAGCACTCATTTTTCTCCTTTTGTATGTAAAATTTTAAATGAAAACCGTAATGAATACGTAATTTCTCTATAACAGCTGGTATGAAAATTCTAAAAAATATATTTTATCCTATAAAATATTATTTTCTATATATATTTCCGAATTTCAAAATATCTTTTCTTTTTAAGATAAGAGATTTTATTTTTCTATTTAAAATTTCAATAGTAAGTTTTCTATAACAGATTAGAAAACTTTAAAGATAAGAGACCTGAAAATTCAGCTGAGACTTGTTCGGCAGCTCTGGAGAGTGTCGGGACAAGTCTAGGTTGCGTGGGCGCGAATGGACGCCTAACGGGCCCCAGGGAACACGAGAGCGGCATGTACTTGAGAGATCTGCGAGTGCAGTTTACGTGAGTTGTGCAGTACGGTTTGGTTGCTATCTGGTGCAGTTGATGGCTATCTTAGGTACAAAATGGGATTTGTCTGCGGTACGGCCAGCAACTCGGTTTGACTTTTGGGGCCCTTTGTCTCCCTCTCTTTTTAGCCCATGCCTTTTTATACTGCATGGAGAGAGAGAGAGGAGCTGCTACTGCTGCTGCCTTCTTCTTCTTCTTCTTCTTCGTTACAGCCGGAGGGAGAGAGAGAGAGAGAGAGGAAGCTCGAGAGAAGCCCGAGCTTCGTCGACGACGCGCCGACGCGTGGTTTCCGCGGGTTTTCGACGACGAGACGCTGCGAGGGTGCTAGGCGCGCGTGCGAGATCGTCCTCGACCCAGCGACGGGCGTGGGGTGTTTTCTGAGGTGAGTTGACCCTCGACAACCCTCCGTTTACCTCGAAGTTCCTTGATTTTCGAGTTTCTTTGCCGCCGTGGTGCGACGTCGACGTTTGGTGTTTTGACTCGTGCTCTGTGTAGGAGACTCGGAATCCGGCGAAATCTGCGGCGGTGGATCCGTGACGGCCAGACGGTTCCAGCGACACCTTACTTGCCGGATTTGGATCAGGTTTGCCCTGTCGGAACCCTTGGTTGCGAGCCATTTTTCGGAAAATTACGAAGTCTTTGAATTCTTGTTTTCCGGCGTCGACCGTCGCACTTTGGTGATTCTCCGCGCGGTGGTCGGATCGCGTCAAGACTTGCGCCGTTGGATTCCGGCTGAGGCGAAGATTTCGACACCAAAATCGCTGAATTTGGACAAGGTTAGCTTAGTTAACTTTAAACTTTTCTCACCGCGATTTTCGGACGAGTCGCGAGCTTAAGCGTTTTGGGTTGCTTCTTCGCGGGAGGACCTCGGCACTTATCGGATCGGCGGAGGTGATCGAGGAGGACCTTTGACCCTTCCTCGTTTGCCGAGATTCGCTTCGAGGTGGGTTTACATCGGATTTCGGCCTAAGTGCAATAGTCGACATGTATAGTAGTATGTGCATGATAGCCGTAGCTCGAATTCATGGAAATGCATTTTGAATATCTGAATTTGGAGCATGCTTAGCGATTAATATTTTATACTTGTTGGACTTGGATTTGACTTAGGAGAAAACCCCGAATTGATCGTCATTCTATACATTGCCGGATTTAGCTCTAGGAGCCGTACTTTCTCGGTATCGTCGCGGGTTTCGGGCGATGGATACTTGGGGTAGTGTAGGCGTTACGGGGTGTCGGGCGCGGGTCGGACCGGACGGTGGGCCCAAAGTACATTACAGTTACTTGGGTTTGGCCGGTGAGGGCTGATTGAGCTCGACGAGCTACGCGCATACTCGGTTGGGTAGCTCCCCGAGTGCGCTCGGAGTTTGGACTTGTGCTTTCGCGTTGGTGTCGGGTAGTGCGGGTTGGACTTGCTCTCCGAGGTTTGGAGTGGGGGTAGTTTGTATAGTCTGGCAGACACGGGACGGGTGTGTTCACAGTCCCCGGGACGGGTGGGTTCACAGTCCCCCTGCAGATTGGGTCTGGTCGATTGGAGTCTATAGGGGTAGTTTTGAGCTCGATAACTTAGTGACTTCTAGCTGTAGAGAGTTCCAGCTTTCTTTTCTTCTATCTTGCTTACCCTGTAGACTTAGTGGGTGGACCGATGTTGTTTAGGCGGCACCCAGCTGAGGGCTACTTGTTTTATAGTAGTTCTCACGCCCTCTTTCTTCCACCACTTGTTGCGGGGCCTTCGCCTTTGCTCCTCCCGAGTCGGACCGCGGGAAGGCGTGGCGAGCTAGAGCCTACCCTTCGAGTTCGTGCTAGAGGACTTCCACCTGCAGTAGTGATAGTTTTGTTTTGGTTTTCCACTCTTGTTCATACGAGTTGAACTCATTTGGAGCGAGTAGTTCTTGTACTTGGTTATTGTATGTTTATAAGTGGTTTTCCTACCATTTGTTAATAGTTTACTTGACTCTTTGTACTCTGCTTGTAGTATTGTGTGTTTACACAGATTCAGCTACGCTTCGTATACTGGAGAAATTCTCTTGTATACGGCGGATTTGTCGGCGAGCCCGGGGGACTGTGCAGCCCGGGGCGTGACAGGTAGGGGGTGAAGTGCATATTTTTTATTTTACAGGGGGGCGAAGTGTAGGTTTTTAAATGTCAGCAGGGGAAAGTAAAAAAAACGGATTATTACAGGAGAATTTTCTGTAATTTAGCCAAAAATTTATTTTTTAGTATTTGTGCGACGTGCAGTGCGCGTGCACTTCACTAGTATATATATATATACTAGTTGAGTGTACGTGCAACTGCACGTAACAATTTTTTAAATTTATTTTAAATCAATAAACATTTGTAAATCATATTTAATCAAAAATTTAAAATAAAATATTTTCTAAATTTATATGTTACATTTTATTAAAAAATATCTACAATATCAAATTTAAATTTTAATATAAAATAGATGGATAAATTTGATATCAAAAATCAAAAAATAAATTTAATTCAGAATTTAAATTCAGATTTAAATTGTAATGTAAAATAAATGGATAGAAATACAACTTTTTAACAGATTGAACATAATAGTTTATTTTTAATTTCAATATTTTTAACTAATTGGTCACAACCGTTCGTAGAATTGAAGTTATAGATAAGTATAAATATTTTTTTATTATTGTAAAAAAAAATATTTTGAAATTCAATAGAAAAATAAAATTAGTTATCTTAAAAAGAAAAAATATTTTGAAATTCGAAAATATATATAGAAAAGAAATCTTTATACGATTCTCAAATATCTAAAAAAGATATTTTAAAACTAAATTGAAAAATATCTTTTATAGAATTTGCACACATGTAATCAGATATAGAAAACCTACTATTGAAATTTCAAATAGAAAAATAAATTCTGTTATCTTAAAAAGGCAAGATATTTAAAAATTCGGAACTATATATAGAAAGAATCTTTTATAGGATAAAATATATTTTTTAGAATTTTCACACCGTCATACATTATAGAGAAATTACGTATTCATTGCGATTTTTATTTCTATTCTTATTTTACGTACAGGAAAAGAAAAATGTGTGCTAATAAAATAGGCGCTAATTTTTCCCGCCAAAAAATGGGTCTGTCGACAGACCCAAATTTAAATATACGTGCTTTTATATATAGTATAGATATAGATATAGAGTAGGTCTTGTGTGCTATTAGGAGCATGGAGGCCTCAGTGCTCTAAGCCATTTTCGATGATGGAGCTTAGAATCGACGATCGATTCAGATTAGACTTGATCTAGCGTATTTGAAGTTTCTAGAAAATAATTTTTGCGATTTTTCGATATCATTCACCTAGTGATCAAAAGAATTCAAAATCAATCATTTTTAACGGTTGATATCTGTTTTCAAGTTTAACGGTGTTGAAGCATTCAAATCAGATGAAATTTTGATACAAAATTCTTTATACTATCTACAACAAGATCAATATTTTTGATCGAAAATTTTAGTGCTATATCACCACTTTTTATAGAATTTTTATTTTAGTGTTAAAAATTATTGATTTTGAAATCTTTCGATTGCTAGGTAATTGATATCGAAAAATTGCAAAAATTATTTTCTAGAAACTTCAAATACGCTAGATCAAGTCTAACGGAGCCGATCGTTGATTGGAAAATTTCATTATCGAAAACGGCTCAAAATCGAGGAGGCCTCTGTGCTCTTGAGAAAAAGACCTGCTATATATATATATATATATATATATATATACTTGTGATATCATGCTCACTTTCAATCCTTAATGATTCAGTACTGGTTGAACTAGTCATGGAGTCATTGTGGTCTTGTAAAAGCGAGTATTTAGTCTTTGTGAATTTTTTACGGTTAAATCTACGTTTTTGATTATTTTTATCAGTTAGATTATATTATTCAACCAAGCGTCACCACTCACTTAACTCACTAACAACACATTTATTAATCCAAAGGGTAAAAATTTATAAGTACCAATAATTTTATACATTTAAAAGCATAGAAGCTCAATTCCTAGTCATGACTCTTGATCTAATAATATTTTCGGATCAGTCCGTGTGTAAAATATTGTTTAAAGCATACATAATAAACGGGTATTATTATTATTATTATTAGTTTTGAAGGTTCTAATTCATGGACGGGTGTCACGCCACAAGGGGGCGTTGCACCGAGGAATCTTGCAAACAAAGCAAATAATAATTTTCATTACTTTATAATAAAGTCACCGTCTTAAAAAATGATGATGGCCTCCTGATTATTAATTAATAATTAAAGATCACAATCACATGAAGGAGAATAGGAAAGGAGAGTGCTTATAATTAATTAATTAATTATATTAATATATGCCGAGCCGGCCCCTTCCCCCCCCCCCCCCTTCTTTTTATCTGTCTAATCTTTCCATCTTTATGCCCCAGCCCGCCGCGAAAGCAGGGATCCGCGCCCGCAGCCCGCTTTACATGGCACGTGCGAGCTGGTGGGCCCGCCCTAGGCACGTGTATGCACGGAGCCAGATGATGGTTATCGGGATCTGGGCCGGCGTTTCAGCAACCATGTGCTGCGTGGGGCCCACATGAAGGAAAAGACCCCTCCCCAGTCCCACCCATCTCTCTCTCTCTCTCTCTCTCTCTCTCTCTCTCTCTCTCTCTCTCTCGCGTCCTTTACCTCCCTTCTTCTGGGTGAGTGTACCTCTGCAGCTCCACTTCGGCGTTTTTTGGTGGGATGTTGTTGGTTATGTATGTATAACTAGTTTATTAAAATTACGATTTTTTTTTGCATTTAGCTCGCTAATAAATTTTTATTTTAAAAATAATTCTATTAAAATTTAATTTACAAAAATGATCATGGACCTGCGTAGCGCAACGTCGGCGCGCAGTGATCGAGACAGGTATGTTAAGTTGAACATGATGAACCATTCACCGTGTTCGTGTTTGAACACGGTGAATGGTTCATCGTCTTTCATATTTCTATTCCTTTTTTTTTTTTTTTTATAAATCCAAACCCGAACTCGAAAATCAAATTAAAATTAAAACCCAATGATTTTAAAAATTCATATCCATACCGATATCCGATCAAAAACTCGAAACACGATCTATCTAGTTGGATGAAAATCTAAGGAATAAAAATTATTAAATATTTTATATATTGTATAAATAAATAAAAATAAATTATGTATATATATAATTTATTCGGGTTTGTGTTCGAATAATATTTCGGATATTCATACCCATTGACATTCCTACTTCCTATTTCTCTTTTCAATATTTATATTGCAAAAATACGTACTCTCTAAACACGATGAATCGGACATGGTGGATGGTTTACAGTGTTTAACTTAATCTATCGCTCCCCCCCCGTTATTAAAGATTTTTGTGATGTGATGGAACTGCAAAATTACATATCTTATAGATTCTAAAATATTAACAATAAAGAAGAGGCTTGATGTATATGATATTTTAATAGACCGGGTGCATGCAATAATATTGTTTAAGTAGAGAAGGGAAAGGAAAGAGAACATATGTCACTCCGAGGGCTTCTGATGTGACCCAACTATCAAATTAATATATCTATGGAAAAGTTAAAATTGGAGGACTTATTCAAAATTGTAAATATATGATATTATCATTATCAAGTTAACAATGGTTGGAGAAAAAAGAAATTATTATATACATGGTGTATATCAAAACACCATACACCATAACTTATATTAAATGACTAATTTCTCATATCGAAACTTAATTAAATATATCTAAATTACAAAGTCTAATAATTTAAATATGTTTACTGAATTAAATTTTAAAATATCTATTAGATGTTTTAAATATGTGGTGTATGTTTTTATACACATCCCGTGTAAAGAATGCTTAATAGAGTGCATTCATAATTCCAAAAAAAGAGGAGAAATCTTTACTTGCACCTAATGTATACTAATATTTTACACACCATAAAAGCATATTAGATGATTGATAGAATATCTGATATTTAGTATTAAAGATTTTTGTGATGTGATAGAACCGCCAAATTATATATCTTATAGATTTTAAAATATTAACAATAAAAAAAGGCTTGGTGTATATGATATTTTAAGAGACCGGATGGATGCAATATTATTGAAGTAGAAAAGGGAGAGGAAAGAGAATACATGTCACTCTGAGGGCTTATGATGTGACCCAACTATCAAATTAGTATATACGGTGAACCATTCAGTGTCCAATACAACTATCTGGGACTTAGCCATTTTTTGGCTAAGTTCTAGGTATTTGTATTGGACACGATGAACCATTCACCGTGTCCAATACAACTACCAGGACTTAACCATTTTTGTTGGCGCAAAAAATCAGATCAATCAACAATACAACATCACAACGAGGTCAGCACAACAATACAATATAAGATCACAACGAGGTCAGCGCAACAGTACAATACAACATCAAAACGTAACAACAAATTCACTAAGCGTGCCCTGTGAGAAACACAGAGAGAACTCAGTAAGAGATAAGGGTTTAGATGCCTCTGTGAAGGGGGGGAAGCCTCTGTGTGTGTAGGGGGGAGGGGGTGACGGTGAGAGTGAGAGGAGAGAGAGGTTGTGGAGCAAGAGGGGTGGGGGTGGTTAGGGGGGTGGGGGGTTGGAGGGTTGACAGTGAGAGTGAGAGGAAGAGATAGAGGTTGTGGAGCAAGAGGGGTGGGGGGTTCTCGGGCGGAAGAGGGTGGCGCTAGCAGTGCCCGCGGCGGCGGCGGTTGCGACGGCGGCGGGGTGTGCCACAGAGAGAGAGAGAGAGAGAGAGAGAGAGAGAGAGAGAGGGGTGGGGGCTTCTAGGGCTAGAGAGAGTGAGAGAGAGAGAGAGGGTGGGGAAACACCTCGGATGAGAAAGGGCGCCGTCGGCGGCATCGACGTCGGCTAGAGAGATGGAGCGAGAGGAAGAGTGCAAGAGAGAGAGAGAGAGAGAGAGAGAGAGAGAGATCGAGCCAGAGAGTTTGGGGGAAGAGGAAGAAGACAGCTCGGGCTACTAAGTCCCCATGATGGTTGTGGACACGGTGAACCATGCACCGTGTTAAAGACACGGTGAATGGATCACCGTGTTTCATGTATTATACACAAGGTTCGCCAAGTATATAAAATACATAGGACACGGTGAACCATTCACCGTGTCTAAACATGGTAAACAATTCACCGTGTTTGAACACGATGAATGGTTCACCATATCCTTTGTATTATGAACACGGGCACCCTTGGGCCCAGTGAACAGTTCACCGTGGTATTGGACAAGGTAAATGGTTCACCGTGTTCAACTTAAACATCTCGCCCTGCCGTGTGGCGGCGCGTGGCTGCGTGGCGGTGGCGGGGCTCAATTTCAAATTTGATATGGCTAATTTTAAAATAAAATTTTGTCAGGGGGCTATTTGCAAAAAAAGCCCTTTGAGAACTATTTGGTGCTTAATTTTGTTAAAGTTTGAAATTTCTTACAAAATTAAATATATGTTTATAAATTTTAGAAAAATAGCGTAAAATCAATCAATTAAAAAACTATTAATCAACTAATTACCTTTTTATTTTATCATAATATTTTCGATTCTTGACGTTGCATGCATTGATTAACAAAAATGACCTAAATAGAGTTAGAAAAATAAGAAATAAAAAAATTCAAAAAGAGGATATGCATCTTTTAGACAAACTGTCGTAAAAAATAAGCATATTACGAAATTATCTTTTTTGCTTCAGAAAAGTTTATATTTTCATATGAGATGTTGATACAAATGTGTTTAATATATATATTTAATAGTACCAATGTTTTCCTTTACATAGTCTTCGCCATTCAATGGCTTGAAAATATTTTTTGAATTAGTACTATAAAAAAATTAGTACAAAGATAACGTTTCGGTAAGCGTAGAACTTATACGTTGGATAGGTATGCAAGGTAGCAATGCTTCCAAAATAAACTAAAACTAGTTAAGGAATCCGCGATCGGAAAAATATATAATATAATAGTAAATTATTATAATTATTAATATTATTTTTTTCTATTATGCCTTAATATTTTTAAATATTATTTATCTCAATATTGAATAATAAAAAATTAAAGAATAAATTAAAGAATGAAATTAAAGTAGATTTCTTTTTAAAAATATTTAAATCTTATATAAACTAATTCTTAAAAAAATTGTGTGGACCCCTCAACCCTCCAAAATAATAAGTATTCTTTAGCGTTGCCAATTCATATATGTTTTGAAGACTAAAGTGAAAAATATGTAAAGTTTAAGGATCAAAATTGGCATGCAAGAAAAGTTAAATAGGTGATGGCATGATAATTTCGTTAATTCTAAAATATTTTTTAATGGTTACTATTTTATCGCGATGAAATTAAGAGACTTGAAAAAATTTAGAAACAAGAAAAAATAGTGAAAAGTTTGGGAAGCACTATACAATTAATCGTAAAAAAAATCCTAAAAAAATTTATGGGCCACACAACCCTCTAAAATATGTGGATATCTTTTTTGAGTTCCCAATTAAATAAAATTTTAATTTTATTATCTTGACTATTAAAAAATAAATTTTTTTTATACAATAAAATTTTATGCTTGATGTAAGAAAAAGTTAAAAAAAAATATGTTGATATTTATTAAATAAAATTTTAATTTTGTTATATTGATTATTAAATAATAAAACTGATTCATGTGATAAAATTTACCACTTACTGTGAGAAAAAAATTAAAAAAAATTGTTGAGAAAAAGAAAGAAAGAAAGAAAGAAAGTGAGAGAGACTGTAAGAGAGAGAAAGGAAAAAGGACCAAAAAAATAAAAAAAATAAAAAACTCTCTCCCCACGCCTCCCTCTCTCGCCCTCTTTCTCTCTTCCTCTCAAGCGCGGAGAAAACGCTGGCGTCGGCCACAGTAGAACTCATTTCATTATATGTATTGATGATTATAGATTTATAGATAGATAATTATTAAAATTTTAAGATAAAAAATTATAACTAAATAAAAAAATTATAAAATAGTGTTATGTACATTACAAAAATAACTTTTTTATTAATATTTTCTTAATTTTGAATAGTTATATTATTTTAACAATTTTCTTTATAAATTAATCAATTTTTTTAAAACTGTTATACAAATAATTTCTTTAACTAAAAATTTAAAATTGGGAAACTTATTTCAAATTGCCGAAAATGCAAAGATGTCTTTACCTTATTAAAATTGATTGGAAAAAAAAATTTCTTACATGCGTGTGATATATAGTAACATTTTATACACCACAACTTATATTAGATGATAAATATTTTAATATTAAAACTTAATTAAACATATATAACCTACAAAGTTAATAATTTAAATTCTATTTAATGAATTAGATTTTAAATAAAAATAATGAAAAAAAGTCGAAGAATAAAAAAAATATGAATAAAGAAATTTAAGATGAAACAATAGCTACTACAGTAAAAATTTAAGAAGTAATTAAAAAAAGAAAAAAAACTAAAAGAAGAATTATATTTATAGAAGTAGTAAGAGTTGAGAATTAAAATATCATATGTCGCATAATTTGAGTCAGAAATTGCAACTAATTAACATTTAAGATCTAAATTATTGTGTGCCTTTTTGAATATTTCAGAAGATTCTGAATGTAAATTTGATTGTCTATAAATGTATAAATATCGTATTGAAGTTTAATATTAAAACCAAATGACGTATCATTTTGAATCAATTATTTTACTTTTCAAAATTTTTATTTTATTATTTAATTTTTAATTTATTTGATTTGAGTCGATTAACGATATTTTGACTTTAAATTTTGAACACATCATTTATTTTTATACATTCAGTTAATATATTTCATGCAATTATTGTAATTTTAAATTTATTAAAGTAATTAAATTAAACTCTATCAATATCTATTTTAATTTTTATTGTACAACTTATTTTTAAGTGATAAAAATTGTAAAATTAAAATTTATACTCAATATATGTAATTTTAGTTATATAAAAAGTTATGTGTAAAAAATTGTAGATTATATGTCACGCCCCGAGACTGCTACCAATTTGGTACGGTTCGGGCACGTCGAACAGACGCCGAACGGGCAGCACCTCCCTTGCCTGCCCAAGGCTCAATAACAGATCATGTACAAGAATTTACTCAGAAAATTAAATTCTAAATATACACAATCGACGAGGGGCACGACTAGTGCTAACAACAAAGAAACAAGTAATCCACAAGTATAACAAATGAAATAAAGAGAGAACTACTAGCTATTACATTACATTTGCATTCTTTTTACATTTGCAACTTTTCTCCAAAATGAATACATGTTCATCTCAATTACATATTTAGCTCTTCCAAACATAATAAGCATTTAGATACAAAATGGTACTCTAATGCATAAAAGGAAAGCGGCAAAGTATGTAACTATTGCTCGGGCGCGATGCCCTTGCCGCGGTCCTCGCCCGGCGCGCCCGCACTCGGCCCTGTAATGAAGTGGGGTGAGAACTATTTTCCATAGTTCCCAGTGGGTTCGGCCGACTCGTCGATCTCCCCACTAGGTCCAAGTGGGCAAAAGTAACAACTAGATAGCTAGATAGATATCAAAACAGTAAATGACATAATAGGAAATCTATGCTACGATATATACCCATAATCATGGATAATGAAATGCATGCATCACAGTAAGGTTACTATCATGCTTCTATGTTCAATCTAGGTGTTGATTATCTTTTAGATCTTAGGGATTCATATCTCACACCGACGACCCTTGAAGTTGGTCGAAAAGATCGTCAATCCGGGGCAGTGGATATTTGTTCTTCACAGTGACCTTATTGAGCTCCCTGTAGTCGATGCAAAGCCGCAGACTACTTCTTTTTGACGAAAAGGACTGGGGCACCGCAGGGAGACACACTAGGTCGAATAAACCCTCTCTCCAGGAGGTCCTCGAGCTGAGCCCTCAGCTCTTTCAGCTCTGCGAAGGCTATGCGATAGGGGGCCTTCGAGATCGGTGCTATGCCCGAAACTAGCTCGATGAAGAAATCGATCTCCCGGTCCGGAGGCATTCCCGGAAGCTCAGCTGGAAACACATCCGGGAAATCCCGGATAACTGGAATCTCCTCCAAAGCTGGTGCAGCTCGACGTGTGACATCTACCGAAGCTAGGTAGGCCACATATCCGGCATTAATAAGTCGCTTAGCTCTAGCAGAAGAGATAGATGCGGCGAAGTAAGAGCTCTTACACGCTCGATAGACGAATACTTCTTCACCTGGCTCGATAAATGTCAATGTCCTCCGCTCGCAGTCGATAGTAGCGCAGTGCCTGGTGAACCAGTCCATCCCAAGCACCACGTCAAACTTCTTCATCGGAAGTACCACCAGGTTCTCCAGGAAACCTCGATTATCCAAAATGACAGGGTATGATAGGATGTACCGATCAGCTAATAGATCACCTCCGGGCATGTCAATAAGGAGCGGCGCGTCTAGGGGACGCGAAGAAATACCATGCTCACATGCAAATGAATGCGAAAGGAATGAGTGCGATGCTCTCGTATCAAATATAACTCTAGCACGAGTGGTGGAAAGGGTGACAATACCTGTAAAGACGTCGCCACCAGTGTCGCCCTCGTGCTGAGTCAGGACGAAGACAAGTCCACCAGATGCCTGGCGCGCCCCCTCATTTTGGCGTGAGGAAGAGGGACGCCCAGACGAAGCAGCTGCACTGGGAGCTCCGCGGTTCTACCGGGATGCTGCTGGGGAGGAAGCGGCGCTCTGCGTAGCCCCATTTCTCTTAGGGCACTGAGCTTGAAGGTGGCCCGGCTGGCCACAGTGGAAGCAGTGGTCATGTCGCTGCAGGCAAGTGTTCACCGGATGAGCCTATTCGCAAATCACGCATCAGTTCCTCTGTCGCTGACCACCCGAAGGTGCACTCCTTCTGCATGGATACTTTGGTGGCTTCTTACTAAAAGAAGGGCCACCGCTTGACTTGGCATGGGAACGCTTTCTGTCCCGAGATCGCTCTGATGTGTCCCGATCTGCTCGAACATCCTCCGACTCGCTCTGCACAATCAGAGCCGGATCCAGACAGTCGTCGAAGGTTATCGCGCCGTTGGACGCGACCAGCAGTCGAATGTTGGGCCTCAACCCCCTCATGAATAGTCTTGCCTTGTGGTACTCATCACGCACTACGAAGGGAATAAGCTCAACAATGCGGGAAAAGTCTTGCTCGTACTCTGCAACAGTACGGTTTCCCTGTTTGAGGCGCTCCAGCTCGCGCTCCAAGTCTCGCTTTGTACTATCCTTAAAGTACTGCTCATAGAGGAGTCTCCGGAACTTCTCCTAAGGTGGATAGATGTTCCAAAGCTTGTTCTTGAAGTGGCGGTGCCACCTCGCATACGCATCCCTCTCTAGACAATGAGTAGCCAGAGGGACATGATTTTCCTCCTCAATGTGAAGATCACGAAACAATTTCTCCATGTGGAGGACCCAATGCTCGAGGATCCAACCTTCATCCTTCTTTTAGTGAACTTCGGATCGAACTTTAGAAACTCCGCTTAGCATACGCCCTGGGGTCATTAAATAAGTAAAATCACGGCGGAATTTTTTTTTTTTTTTTAAACCTTGATCCCCACAAGGACATGACGGACACCACAAATACAGAGAGACCACTGTACACACGGACAGAGTCTCCCCTGTATTTGCACGGCATCGCACAAGTACAATGAGTCTTTAACAATCATACAACCACAACAAAATGTACATGTAAAGAATTTAACTTACATCCATACACAAAATACACCATTCACCACAGGTTACATTCAGTAGTATATATTCACAAATCCACATCTATCAGTTGGAATGTTCCCTACTCGGGAACTGGTTTGGAAACTCTAAGTTATAAAATCCCTTTTGAAAACCTTTTACAAACTATTTCCCACACGAAAACCCTTTCTTTGAAAACACTACCACGAGGGGTAGAAATCCTTTTCCTTTGAAATGCTACCACGAAGGGTAGGAGACAGTTTAATTCACAAAACATGAGTTCTTTCATAAACTACCAAAAACCATTATAAGTCTCAATCCACCACTAAAGTGAAGCTAGAACTGAACCATGATGTACTCTAAGTAATAAAACGAGAAAGGTAAGGAAGTAACCGCAAATCTTGGTAGGAGCTAAGCGTACTCTAGACCCGCTCCTCACCTTGTCTCACTAAGACACACAACGTCACTGAAAAAGAAGGCGAGGGTGAGAACATGTAAACATGTCTCCACTCCCGGGATACCTCGCGGCGATAGACACAAGCGGAGATAATAGTAGTAGTACAGTAGCTATGATAAACAAGTAAATGGAGAGATATATAGATATGAAACAACAGCTACTGTAAGTATGCGTCGAAAAGCTGATAAAGTAAAATACCCAATCCATAACCGCCAATGTTGGTCCGCAGACCTCAGGCAATGCCCCCTGTATCTCTAAGCCAGCATTCAACCCAAGGTAGCCTATGGGCTCACGGGTCGAACCTCTGCGACCACTTTTCCGAAAAAGAACACCCTGGCACGGTGGATCAGACCGCCTGTGTTCGTGATATGCGCTCGAGTCCTGGGCAATCGATGCTATTATGCTCAAAAACCATACGTCAGCAACTAGCTGACAATCCCGTCCCTAAAGGGACATCGACCCCTTTGGGTCATTAGGTAAACTCGCCGACCACGTAGGTCACAGAAGCACTGAAACAAGCCGACCGAATAGGTCATCGAAAGAAACAAGGCGACCGAATAGGTCACGAAAAAGCGTAAGGAAGTACCGAGCAGGCCAATCAGGTCAACTAGGATGGAACAACTCAACATCCTCTCAACTGTATGCGAGTACTACCCACGGAAACACAAGAACTGACCACTCAGATCAACTAGGATGGAACAACTCAACATCCTCTCAACTGTATGCAAGTACTACTGAAGGAAACACGAGAATTGACCACTCAGGTCACTGATGTCATAGGCTGACAAGAAGCAAACTACTCTACTCCTACACATGGTACTAAGCATGGAAACACTGAGTAGAGTAAAACTGTAACACAAAGGTGCAAGATATATCAACGATAAAAGATATGAATAGTAAGGTGGAAGGAACGTCACCAGCGTGTACCACTGTACGGACGTCGGATCGAAGTACCCACCTGTACAACTGTAGAAGATCTGTCGACTGTGGAAACGAAGAAACCGGACCTACGAAAAGGTCCACTGGGTTAGCGTCTAACCCACCGACACAAGTACTGACTCCACATCCCACAAACTAATCCCATGGAGATTGGTTTTCTGAAACCAATTACCGTAACTTGCCGGAAGTCCCGTAAACCACACCGGGACTCCGTCGGGACCCACGAACTGTCCCGAAATGCACCGACTCGTGTCACGAGTCACCCGCTGCCATAAAACACTCCTAATTGGATGTTTTGGCGGCAAACACAAGATAACACTACAATATAATTATCGTCGGATAATTGTACGAATACGGGTTCCCGAAAGTGTGTATTTCGACACCGGAACCAACCGTCCCTCACCCGTCATTTCTAAACCCTCGAAATGACGCGGGTGACTAGCCAACAAGGCTCAGCGACACCGTAAATAATCACTAAGAGTTGTCGGAAGAAATCCGAACCGTAAACACGTTTCCGTCGGCGAATTTTGCCGAAAAACGCTCCGAAAATCACTTATGATTTTTACGCAAATATTAGGACCTTGGACGATCGGTCCGAGGTTACCCGCAACGTTCCTACACGTCTACGACGACACGAAATTCTAAATTGCATAAAAGTCCCCGAAGCTCCATAAAATCGCATTATTTCATGCGATTTAGGGCTATTATGGATCGTGCACGCAAATCGATTACCATAAATTTCGAAATCGCACTCTCGGTAAGTCTTCGACATGCGAAGACCGTGCTCGCCTTTCGAGCACTTTCGGTCACCGTAGAACTCGCACGAGCGACACGAAGTTACGCAAACATCGCGCGCACAGCGCATAAAGTTCACTTTTCCCGCTAACCGAGGCATCAAATGCCTAAGCGGAGGTGAGCATCGCGTTCAGCACGAAAAGGCGATGACCGTGCTCACCTCACTTGGTCAGAAAGACCAACTGTGGCCTCGGGAAATGTGTCAGAACCCTAGACTTAGCTTCTTTGTAAATAAAACGACTCACCTTTGGCGAGAGAGCTAGGGTTGGCCGGCCCGGGCGAGTGGCGGGCGGCGGCGGTGGCGCGGCGGAGAGATCCACTCCTTCTACTTCCTCTCGGGTTAGATGGCGCCGGCGGCACGGCGCGGCCGGAGCAGCCGGGACGCGATGGTTCGGCTGCAGGAGGCGAGGGAAGCCGTGCTCCCCGGGAGCGGCGGGGATGCCGAAGCGAAGGGCTCTCCCGCGGTCTGCGCCGGATCGGTGCGGCCGCGGATAAGTGAAACGGCGGCGGCGGTGTACGATGACGCCGGGGGAGGGTGCGGGCGGTCGGGGAGGTCCACGGCACACGGTGGTCGGCGGCGGTGGCGGGAGACGCGGCGGAGAGATCCAAACCCACCTTGCTCTCGGTTTGGTGGCTACCCGGCGGCGTGGCGGCGGCCGGAGGCGGTCGGGACGGCCACGAGTCGGCGCCGAGGTCAAGGGGACCACCGTGTTCCCCTCCTGCGGCGGAGACGCTTGGAAACCGAGGGCCACCACCCTCCGCACCAAAATCGAGCGGCGTCGGGGTTGCTCCGCGCGGCCGGCGGCAGGGAGTGCCGGGAAACGCGCACCGGAGACGTCTCGTGGCCGGGGAAAAAGGATGGAAGCCTCCTTAACCGAAGAAGGCACTCGGATCACTTCTTCCTCGAGCTCGGCCTTGGTGGACCAACAATGGCCGCAGGAGGTTCTTGCGGCTCCGGCGACCCTCGGCGACGACAGGGATGGCCGGAGGGGCGCGCCTCGGGGTGGATCTCGCCGAGGAAAGGTCGGATCCAGACCTTGGAGTCTCCCTTGCCTTCGTGGGTTTCTCGCCAACAAGTGGAGAGGAGGAGGATGTAGAGGGGAGATCCGGGCTCGGGATCGTTCCGACGCCCGTAGCTCCTCGCCGGCGGGCCGCAAGCACGAAGTGGGCGGGGAGTTTCGGAGGTGGTTAGTGCGCCGGGGGAGGTGAAGGGTTTTAGGGTTAGGGTTTCACAATGAAACCCTAACACACACACTTATACACATTGCACAATTGCACTTTAGCCCACAATTTGTAATTATTTAATCCCTAGTCCCTGCCAGTGGATGAATCATGCGCGTAAGTCCCTCTATATTCGAAATTGCGCATTTTGGCGCATAAAATACTATGACTTTTCGCATTTTGCCGTTTTGCGATTTTTGTCTCTTCGCGTTCTTTTCGCGATTTCCGAGATCCGTCCGTCGGATTCACGATCGGATCGCGCCAGCGCGTTCAGCGCGTCGAGAACATCGAATCTACCCTTTTACTTCATTTGATTTGGTCTCGGATTCGCGAAGTATCAATTCTCTTCTTTATTCCTCCAATATCTCCAATTACGTAAGTCTTTAGGTAAAACCGTTCAAACCCCTTTTCCTCGACAACCGTGATTCAGAATCGAATTCCGTCAGTGGCATTGGTTCCAGAATAGTCGAGCCGTTCGAGACGAGCTATTGGAAGCCTAAGTTCGGAGTCCGGTACGCTCCTGGACCCTTCTTTACTCCGCGATTTCTCGAAAATCCGGAGTTACTATTCACTTAAGTCGAATCTTACGGGTCGCGTAACTTTTCCGTTTTAGCTCGGTTTCGCCTGAAATTTGACGTGTGCTCTTATAATACAATTACGCACACATTCACCGTCTCCAAATATTTTATTTCTTGTTCTTGAAAAATGCCAGTTATATCGCCGCCCGCTAGTGGTGGGTCACCCCTATCCGAAACCGCCGTGGTGTCCGTCATCATCGTCGTGATGGAGTCGTAGCTGCTGGAGGTATCACCGGAGGGTCCCGGTCACTAGAACAATGGAGTCGGGAGCAAGATGCGGCTTTGCCGTCGCCGTAGAAACCGCCGGAACATCCCCGCGAGGCCGTCACCGACCCCTCAAAGCCGGTACCTTGGCCCCGAGCTACTGGGTACTCGCATCACCCAGCGGCTCAGGACCGACCTGCTCCCCGCCACCCTGCCCATAGGGGCACGCTCTTCAAATCCGCTAGCTGTCTCCGCAGTGGTGCGTCCACTGCCATGACCCCGACGAGGAGGTCTACCATGAGCCATCTGAAATAGAAAACACTATCAGTCGAATAATCCACTCGACCAACTCACAACGAGACTCGAGCCCAAACCCCGCACTTACGTGCCTATGTATCGTAGGTCTTCCTAGGGGTCAACCTAACCAATAGTTCAGTTCTTTTTATTTTCAAAACAACCTGTGAATGGTGTTGTGGTTGTAACTTGGCTCTGATACCACTTTAATCTGTCACGCCCCGGGGTCCCATTTTGTTTTGAAAACACAACGGAAATGACTAGAAATTTTTTTTTAATAACCTGACCCCAAGGTATGCCAGATCCGCTATAAATACAAGAAGTCCACTGTTCCCACGGACAGAGTCTCCCCTATATTTGCACGGCGTCGCACAAGTACAAGAGTATAATTATACAACCAGAAAACAAACACAACTAATGAACATACAACATTCAACAGTTATATTTATTCATACACCATTCACCACAGGTTCACATTTGAGATGTACATAAATCCAGGACTATGAGTTCAAATGTTTCCTACCAGGAAACTGGTTTTGAAATACTAAGTGGATAAAACCACGAGAAAACCTTTTGAAAGCTGTTTCCCATACGGAAACTTTTTCTTTTAAAAAACATGCTACCACGACAGGTAGAAAATCACTTTTATTCCATGAAAACCCAAAATCCTTTATTATTTTTCAAAACCAAATGAAAACTCCAATATCCGTAAGTAATAACAGAACTGAACTAAATAAATATCTAGGCTATTTATTTATGCAAACAAGGTAAGGAAATAACCGACAAAGGGATGGAGCTCTATCGCACGCTAGACACGCTCCTCACCAGCTGTCCCACTCGGACCTGCTACGTCACCTGTAATGGGGGCGGGGAGTGAGAACATGTAAACATGTCTTCCCTCCCAGTGGGTATCGCAAGCCGACGTGGGTGAGGGGTACTCACTAGTCACGGAGATAAACAAAGATAGCGATGATAGTAGTACAGTAGCTAAGATACATAAGTAAGGAGATGTATAAGTATGAACCACTACAGCTACTGTATGTATGCGTCAACAAGACGATAAGCTCAAAAGTACCAAATCTAAAAACTACCCTATTGGTCCGTAGACCTCAGGCCCATGCCCACTGCCACTCTACCTGTGTATGACCCAGTCTTGACCGCTGGGCTCACGTGCTGCATATAACCCAGTCCTGACCGCTGGGCTCGCGGGCTGGCACATCCAACCACTTTTTTGGAAAAAAACACCCTCTTGCGGTGGATCCGACCGCTGGTGTTGGTGAAATGCGTACGAGTCTCGGGCGATCAATGCTGATATGCTCAATAGCCAACCGTCGGCAACCAGCCGACAATCCTGCCCCTCAGGGCATACCGATCGTATAGGTCACCAAGTAGTCCAACTAACCAAATAGGTAATGATAATACTGGAGTAAACCGACCGAACAGGTCACAATATGGAGTACGAAAATCGACCAACCAGGTCACAGATATCAATGCAGATAAATCTACTCTACTCCTACACATGATACTAACCATGGAAACAACCGAGTAAAGTAATACTGTAACAACATAGGTGCAAGGCTCAATAAGTATATGATAAGCAATATAAACAATAAGGGTGGAAGGAACGTCACCGAGCATGCACCACTGTACCGACGTCGAGTCGAGATACCCACCTGTAAAACTGTGGAACTGATCTCTCGATCGACCGAAGAGATGGAACAACCGAACATACAAAAGGTCCAACAGGTTAGAATATAACCCACTAACACATGTATCGCTACTCACAATCCCCACTCATAGCCCCACGGGAATCGGTTTCCCAAAACCGATTGTCGAATACTCCGGAAGTTTCGAAAACCACACCGGAACTCCGCCGGGACTCCCGAACCGTCCCGGAACACATCGACTCAAGACACGAGTCGTCCGTTGCCACCCAACACCATTATTCTTGGTTCCTGGCAGCAAACACATTGCCTCTAATCGAAACAATTATCGTCGGACCATCGTTCCGATCCGGATTCCCGGAAGTGCTAATTTCGACACCGGAACCCACCGTCACTTGGCCGTCGTTTCCGAACCCTCAAAACGACACGGGTGACCAGCCAACAAGGCTCGATGTAACAAATACTCACGAGGCACCGTCGGAAGAATTCCAAACTAAAACCGCGTTCCGTCGGCGGATTTCGCCGAACGCGTAAATCGCTCGATTTCCGCAAAGGCTTGAGACCTTGGACGATTAGTTCAGAGGTTACCCACAGCACATACATGCTGCCCACAGCAGCCCCAAACCACCTAATTTCATAAAAGCTCATCTCGATACATAAAATTGCATCATTTCATGCGATTTCTAGGCTTTTATGGTCCGTGCTCGCAAACCAGAGACTACTTAGCCAAACCGTCACACTCGCTAATAGGTTTCGGCATGCCGGAGGCCGTGCTCACCTTTCGGAGCACTGCCGGCCACTGAGGCACCCGCACGAGCGACGCGAAAATTAACGAAACATCGCGCATAGTGCTAAGATCGCGTCCTACTCGCTCACCAGGGCATCTCTGCCCTTGACGAAGGTGAGCATGATGTTCGGAGCTAGAATACTCCTAAAAGCACCAAGTATGTGGTGCTTGTGAGTTTTTAGCCATTGGATGAAGAAATGTAGGGTTGAGATGATGGTGGTAGATGGTGGTAGGTGGTGATAAGTGGAATAGCGTTTGATCCGAAGGATGTTAGTAGATAAAGAGTTGATCCAAGGATTAGAAATTTGGAAGCACCAAGGGGTTGGTGCTTCCAAAAGTATTCTAGCTCCACTCTCTCTCTCCCTATATATATATATATATATATATATATATATATATATATATATATATATATAGAGTGCGGTGCTTATGGAAGCACGGAGGCCTCCGTGCTTACTTTGTTTCGATGTTCGGACTTTCGAATCGACGATCGGCTCGTTAGAGTTGATCTAGAGTATTTGAAGTATCTAGAAAATAAATTTCGCGATTTTTCGATATCATTTGCCTAGTGATCGAAGTGGCTCAAAATCAACGGTTGAAAATAAAAATCTTACAAAATATGATGATATGACATTAAAATTTTCGATCAAAGTTATTGATCTTGTTTTATATGGTATAAAGAATTTTCTATCAAAATTTCATGTGATTTGGATATTTCTACACCGTTAAACTTGCAACCGGCTCACCACGGCCGTTAAAATTAGTGATTTTGAGCATCTTCGATCACTAGGTAAATGATATCGAAAAATCGCAAAATTTATTTTCTAGGTACTTCAAATACTCTAGATCAACTCTAACGAGAGCGATCGTCATTTCGAAAGTCCGAACATCGAAACAAAGTGGAAGCACAGAGGCTTCCGTGCTTATAAAATGAATGGCTAAAAATAAACTTGTAAGTTGTTTGCGATGATGGGACATCTGAGAGAGAGAGAGAGAGAGAGAGCTTGGCTCCTATGCTTTCGAAAGTACGGAGGCCTCCGTGCTTGTAAGTTGTTTGCGATGATGGGACATCCGATTCGGCGATCGGTTTCGTTAAACTTGATCTACGCTATTGGAACTATCTAGAAACCAATTTTCATAATTTTTTGACTTCATTTGTCTAGTGAATGAGTAGCCTCAAAATGAATGGCTAAAAATAAAAATCTCAAAAAAATAGTGATAAAGTACTCAAATCACAAATCGGAAGTATTGATCTTGCTATTGATGTTAAGTAGAATTTTCTATTAAATTTTTATGTAATTTTGATACTTCTACACCGTTGAACTTAAAAACATGCCACATCGGCCGTTAAAATAGTCATTTTGAAACCTTTTGATCGCTTGGTAAATGATGTCGAAAAATTATAAAATTTAGTTTCTAGATAGGTCCAATAGAATCGGATGTCCTATCATCGAAAACAACTTACAAGCACGGAGGTCTCTATACTTTCGAAAGTACGAGAGACGTAATCTATATATATTAAAAAAATATATGTGGGGGTACTCGTGGGTACCCGCGGGTTATACAAAATACCCATAACTTAATGGGTACCCACTCGTTTTACTCGTAATTTTTTGGGTTGGAAAAGTTGGTACCCATACCCTCAAATTTGCGAGTAACCGCAGCACTGCGGGTTTGGATCAGATTGCGGGTCTAATCTAGTGTAATTGGCTAAGAGTTTGATGGTTAGAATCGAGATCTCAAAATCGAAATCTAATTACTTTACATTTTTAACTGGATTCTTTTTTTAAAAAAAAGGATGACATTTTCAGAGAAATTTTGATTCCGTTCATAGTCAGTTAATTCGGATTCGGCAAAAATTCAGTACGGATATAATACAAATAAAATTTATTTTCTAATTTTTAAATTCGTTGAAAAATTCGGCTTTAAAAACGGATTCGGTATAAAATATAAAATATAAAATAAAAGATATAAAATATAAGATAATTTATATTTAAAAATAAAAATTATAAGTTTTTATTCATATTTTCAATAATTCGGGAATAATTCGACTGGTCCAAATATTCGCGAAAATTCGTAAACGGGTTTAATTCGGATTTTCAATAATTTGCGAATAATTTGTGAATAATTCGCAAATTAACTAACTAGGATTCCGATTAGTCCCCCTTTGATCTGCCCCCCTTCATTTTCTCTCTCATATCTTTAAAGCTGCTCCCGCCATCAACTCGACTGCGAACTTTTGTTACCTATTTTAAGTGTTTGTTTTTTTTTTTCTCCCCTCTGTTTTCTTTTTGCATATGGAGTGATTTGTTTGAATTATTTAAACAGTATGTTTTTTTTTTTTGTATATCATAGATTTAATTAACATTTGATTGCTTAGAAAATATTTGAAAAAAAAAATTATCTTTTTACGTAGAGAAACAGCAGTGTGGATTTGAAATAACCTCTTAAAAAAAAGAAAAAAAGAAAAAAGAGGGGTTACTTTATAGAGCCCTGCATTAACGTGGGCCATATTGGGCTATTGGATCAAAGGCCTATTGTGAGGCGCCCTAATTCACATCATTTCCAACTAAAAAGGCCTGTCTTTATAGTTTTATACAACTCCGTTTCCCGTCGCCCTCTCTCTCTCTCTCTCTCTTCCTGCGATTCCGCACTATAATCACCGTCGTCGTCGTCGTCGCCTCTCCGACGAGGTCGCCATGGACGAGGTCGCGTTAGCTGTGGAGGGCCTGAAAAGGGAATGGGACGAAACGGCGGCGCAAATCCGAGAGCGGATCGCAGCGATCGAGGGTTGCGGGAGATCCGGGAGGGGGACGGAGGAGGCGAACTCGCTCCCGCGGTTGAACGCCTCGGCACAGGACGGGCTCGCCTCGCTCAGATCGATGCAGTGCAAGCTCGATCTACTCGCCCAGCAGTTGCTCACACCAGACGAGGTGCAGCGTGGCCAATCCACTCTAGAGTCCTGGAAGGAACAGTATAACAAGTATGTTTGTTTCTCTTGCAAATTATTTTTATTATTTTCCCTTTTTTTTCTTTTTCAACGAAATTTGGAGGAGGGGGGAAAGAAAAACCAACCATAATTTTTGCTAGATTTTGGGGCTAATTATGGTCCGTGACACTCATTTGGCCGTGATAATTTCATGTTTATCCCTTTGCTCTCTGAATCGTAAGATAAAATTTGGACGAATTTAGGGGGGTTTGAGTGAGGCGGCTGATTGGAACGGATTGAGAGTTCGTATAGTTTTTCTTTTAATTTTTTGAAGTTCGGGTTAGTAAGTATAATCCGGCCCAAGTTTGTTTAATCAGGTCCAACATTTCTATTTTTTTCTCGTTTTTCATGGATTAATTTCTCACAATTTTCCTATGTTGATGTTTGTAGGCTGCATATGAGCTTGAGGAATGCGAATCTGCAGGCGAAGCAGAACATCAGGAAAGCTGCTCAAGAAGAAGTGAGTTTCTCTTCTTAAACCTGGAAATCATAAGACGCCGCGTATTGAGATGCATGATGTCATTTTACGTCCACCACTAAGTTTTGGAGTATAATTTTGTCCATGTGCATCTTAATCGTATGTCTGGGTTACTCACTTTTGCTCACTATTGTTGAATTTTACACTGGGATTTGTCCGTGTGATTTAATTGCGTAGTCCAATGAAATTGTTTATTTCATTCTTCCATCGGAGTATCTAAGATCATTCTAATTATTGGTATCAAACTCTTTTTTCACAGAGAGAGCTGCTTTTAGGAGGTGGGGAAGAGTCTACCATCCGCAGACGTAATTTACAGTACGTTGAGTTGTCAAGTGAAAATTTTCCCATTTAAAATTGCAACATTTAGATGTTCATGTAGTCCGAACGAATGTTTCTTGCGAAACCTGTCCTTTACTTGGTCTTTGAATTTTACAAACTTGTTGATTTGGATTATTTCCACTACCAGAACAATTTCCGTTGTTCATGGCGGTTGGTACGCAATGTCGCTTGTTAATAACCATTCTGGGAATGCTAAAAATATTCAACAATAGCAACAGCTCTAATGCTGACTGTCAGCTATAAAATGATTTTAATGGTCCATTGAGGAAATTCAAAGTAGAAGGTTCTTAATGCTCGGTAGTCCTGATGATCTCCATCATAGGCTTCATTTAGGGTGATTTTGAGAATTTAGTTGCTGAAAAAATCGCTAGATACTTGGTTCAATATTAGGTAGTTTTGGTAGAAAAATGCTCTCTTTGGCTTATTGTTGCCAAGTGAGAAACCATGATTAGCATTTATCGATGCTTATTTAGGACAAAGGCTGGGATGACTTCTGCTGCAGAAAGTATCACTGAGAGCCTCCGCCGGACTCGTCAGCTGATGGTTCAGGTAAAATAAGCTCTGCAAGCTCTCCTTGAAATTTTATAATCTTTCTCAGGGTTAGTATTAATCTCAAATATTTTTGCAGGAGGTGGAAAGAAGTTCTAGCACATTAGCAACCTTTGGTATGACTCCTCCTTTTGCTAAGTAGATTTACTTGCTAACCACATGCTTCCATGAAAGTAATATTAGCTTGCTGTGGTTTCTCATGGTTTGGTTAAAGAAGATCTTATAGCATGGATGTATTGACTATGTAATCCGGAAGCAGATAAGCGTTGTTTCCCTGGAAAAAAATGTGAGGAAATTTTTTGTAGGTTGGAAAAAGGCTTTGGAAGCACCATGACTATTCCTTTCAATCTTGTATGAGATTTGCCTGGAGAAGTTCAGCAAGCTTCCTTTGCCAAATGACTTAATAATTTCTCAAATTTGATACTCAGGATTCCTAATAGAATGTATGGTGCCTAGTGGCGAGTGCTATTGGATTTCAATATTGTGCAAATTGATTAGTATCTGTTGTTAATGCTCCATGCAATTAATGAGGATGATTGTGTCTCATGCCTTCAAGTATATCTATTCAACTTAGAATTTCTGGTTCTTCAATCTTTGTAGAACTCTTGCATATCTCGTAATTACAGATCCAAGTTGATGATAAATTTAACTTTGGAAAACCTAGCAGCGTAGAGGAGCTACTTGTTTGTAATTTGGTATGTATTAATTGAATAAGAAGATAGAAAATAAGAAACAAACTATTTGCTGTATTTCAAAGTTTACAATGGGAAGAGTCTTTGGAGAAAACCTCAAAAATGAACTATCAAGAAGAAATGTGTTAAAGAAGGCATTCCTTGATAGTAACAATTCCATGACTTTATAATATGTCATTGATTGGACATAATTCAAACTTCTTAGGCTTGAGCTTTCTGAAGTTTATCTCTCCTATTTTACTTGATAGCTATGATGTACGGATACTTCAAATTTCATGCCGTACTCGTATTGGATACATATCGGACACCGATATGCGCCTAATACGTGCCCGATACGGAAATGAACTTATCTGGCAATTTAAAAAAAAAAAAAAAATCGGATACGGCTTGGATACAGGGGGGATTTGGCCAGATTTTTTTTTGGCCTAAAATGATTGGAATTTTGAAATTTTTTTAAAAGCCTACATCCAAACCTATTGAAAATAAGGATAAGAGTGAGAAAAACATCAATATCTATTTAATTTGTCATTTCTTCTATCCTTTTGCTCTTGAATAGTAGAAAGCGCTTCCTCTCGTGCTATCTCCACACAATATTAAGTCATGATTTAGTTCTTCACGGCTTCTCGTTTACTCTTTTTCATCTAATTTGTCAACCTACCATTAAGCAACAAAGGCTATAGAGAATAAGATTTTCTTCTTTTTTATTAAATTGCTAGCATATTTTCTTTTATTACTGTTTTAATAATAAAACTAATAGAACAAATATATATGTTGAATGGTTAATTATCAAGTTTGTGTGACTACGTATCTATTGTTATTATTTGATCAAATTGGAGAATAATTGGGTGATACTTTATGAATTATTATTTCATATGAACAAATGTAAGACAATTATACAAGTTAATGTATATTAGAATATATTTCTTAATATAATCCAGATATCCTACTTGTTATCAATATATCATTACATATAATCTGTAGGTCTTCAACTCCAAGACTGGTCCTCCTTTAATGTTGCGCAAGGGTGACCCTACGGAAACCGGTCTTCAATTTAAAGACCGGTCCCTGACTATGGAAAACTTCATATTGAAAAATCTATCAAGTCAAAGTGTAGTCTAAGTCTTCTAAATACTTTTTATTACTTTAAATCACCATAAATGATCTGTAAATCATACCTAAGGTGCCGAGCTTCTCAGATGAGTCTTGGATCTTCAGTTTACATCTTCTTCTTCCAAGCTTGCATCTGACTCCTTCAAGACTCCATTGACTTCACGAAATCCGCCAACCTATAAAATCCTTAACATAACCAATATATATTTAAGTATATTTAAATAATACTTTATACAAATATACCCCACGTATCGTATCCTGGAAGTTTTAGGAAGTGCCGTATCACCGTATCTGCCGTGTCGTATCCGTATCCCCGTATCCGTATCTGTGCAATATAGCTTGATAGGCCTAAGATCTTCTTTTGCAACTCATGTTAAGACAGCTCATTTTCTTATGCATTTGTAAGTTGGCGATAATGTTCAATTTTATATTTTACGACTATTGAACCACAGTTAACTGCTGCACTTTTATCTTGCATTCCTTTTCATTTATCAGAGGAATCAACAAGTGTCCTAAGGAAGGCTGAGAGCGAGTACAAAGGGCATCGCTCTTTGCTGATGCGTACCCGCCGCTTGCTCTCCACAATGCAGCGTCAAGATGTTATTGACAGGTTAGCGCCTTTCAATTTTTCATAAGCCAAGTTTATGCATGTAGCTGACAATTTTTTATAGTGAGAAGATACTTTAATCAGAACTCAGTTTATGGGTCCCATTTGCAATCAACATGTACTAACTATCATTTCCATGTAACAGGGTCATTCTGGTAATTGGGTTTCTCATATTCTTGTCTGCGGTGTTGTATGTTGTCTCGAAAAGGATTGGCTTGTTGACGTTACAAAGGAAACTTGTGGATGCTATTAGATCAGGTTCAATAGCAAATGAACATGTCATTCAAGATGTCCAGAGATTGGCAGCGGGAACCCAGGATAATGCAGTTCCTCATGCAGAAATTCCGCATGTCTATGATGAACTATGAATTGGTGATTTCAACAGTTATTGGATTTATGAATATTTCCTTTGTAGGCAGTTTAAAAATTATGCATGCACATTTTTGTACACGAGAAGGCTTGTATCCTGTAATGCATAACATCTTTTGGTAAGTTTTGATCATTTTTTGATTTTTTTTCATTTTTAATTATCATTTGTGCATACACTCTGTTTGTTTATATTAATCTTTATCTAGTTTTTTTTAATTAGTGTTTTTTTATTTTTATTTAACTTCTGATTCGACTAATCAAATCCACCAACATTTGGAGAATTGTGACTATGACCAATTTTGTAGAGTGTAATTTACCAACTGATCAATAAATCCGAATTCGATGAATTTTAAAAATCCATCTCTAAACTTGAATCAGGTAAAAACTTTAAAATCTGAAGTCCAATTCAAAAATCCGAATCCGAACAATTATTTTTCTTTACCCTATGTCAAAATATCTATCTATCTATTAATAATTAATAATCTAAATGAATTCACAATCTTTCTTGCCACGTGGCAAGAAATCCTTCATTCTTAGATTAATTGATATCTGTATTAATAACAATTAGTGAAGTTACCTGCGTATTGCGGCGGACTGATGTTATAGAAGATAGAAGATTCACAAAGTTAAAATTTTAAATTTTTTGAATTGCCATAAGACATTAATAAATAAAGATAATATATATTAACATATATACAAATAAAAGAGATGAAACAAATATACGTACAAATGTAACAAAAATTATAATTTTAGTAAATAAATTATATAAAAAATAGTAATGAAAGAAGTAGCAATAGAATTATTACTCCATACGCATCTTGATCGCACTACCGACATCGGGGAGACGAATCCCCATCTCCACATTACCTTTGTCGCCATTATCAACGTCGAGCTCCTTTTTCGTCACAGCCACGTTGATTCCCTACAGATCTCTCCAAACCTACCACTTCTTTCCTCTCATTGACTCCAAATCTATCCTCGCTTTCCCTCGCGATGCTGCGCTACAATCCACGAAACCCTAATTTTAGTACACATACAATTTAAAAACAAAAAGATAAAAAATTAAAAAAATTACAAAATATGAACCATTCTTATGCGCTAAAAAAATGAAAAAAAAAAAAAAGAGTACGAAGAAATCTTATTTTACTTATTTTTTCTTATGAAAGCAATTTGCATATATGAAATTGGACCATAAAAAAAATACACCTCTTACTTTTGTAACAGAGGACTATTGGCGTGTAGGAGAGCCCACAAAGCGAGGGCAAAGCGAGAGCTTTGGTGACGTTCATGGGTACACCTAGCCTCGCCCCTTCTCGTATGGCCTCGCAGAGGCACGTGACGCTCCGACCAAGCCCGAAGCAGCAACCCCGATTCGACCCCGTTCGCCCCGCCCTCCAGAAACTCCAAGCATTCGCTGAACCCAAACAACACGCCCGAACAATCATGGCTCGACCCGAATGGCGTTGACGGGTTCGTACTCGCGTTCGAGAATAATAATAAGAATAATAGAAAGAAGAGTTGGTTTGTAATATAGGACATTATTGGAGTGTGGTATTTGGTTTCGAAAAATGAGGATCATCGAAAAATGAGGATCATTATAATAGAAAGAAGAGTTGGTATTTTAGTGGTGCTAATTGTGTGGATCATCGTAATTATTAAAGTTAATGATGCATTAGTAACTCCTTGGTGGGGAGATAAAGAGTGTGGGTTTAAGATCGTAATTATTAAAGTTAATGATGTGTTAGCAACTTCTTGGTGGGGAAATGAAAAGTGTGGGTTTAAGATTGTTCATTTATTAGAGAAGAGACGAGAAGGTAAGGATAAAAGAGGGACCGCCACGTCGCAAGACTTAATGGGAAATAATGTATAGGTATAGAGGTATAGATATAGATATAGATTATTATCACAATTTCTGAAAATTTAATAATAATAATAACCCACTTTGAACCAAACCATTTCTCACTTGATCCGATCTGAACCAATGATCTGCCTGTCTAATTGTCCTGCTGAACCAAACCATTTCTTTTGAACCGAACCAAACCAAATCTAACCATTGTCTCTAAACATCTTAACCGAACCATTGAACTACCTCTCTCTAAACCGAAGTGAACCGAACCGAACTGAACCGTTCAAACTTCTAAATCAAACCGAACCAATACACGACCTTGCTTCTTCTTCGCGCGAAACAGTAAATCGCTCCACCTCCTCACGACCTTGCTTCTTTTCATATTCTTCTCATATTCGTTATAGTAAATCGCTTCCCCTCCGCGCGACCTTGCTTCTTCTCCTGTCCGTTACAGTAAATCGCTTCTTCTCCTCTCTACACCGCAACATTCATCCCCTATTTCAGTTTTAGACGGGATTGACAGGATCATGCTCATAAAATCTTCTACCGTTTCAAATGGATCATGTCCTCTACCCTGGCCGATTCTTCTACCCTCCTCGTTGCTACACTTTTGCCTATAAAATCCATCCATGCCTTAGATCGAAACTAGCATCTTATGCTATTATTCCAAAATTTGAACAGTAAGAAATTTAGGTATTCAGATCAAATCTTTCTTCCTTATATAGTATATAATTTAATAATTTTATTATTTTATCCCCACGAATTGACGCTCACATTTACAAGATCTGGACGTTTCCTTCTTGGCAGGGTTTCAGGTTAGTAGTTCTCTTTGCCATGCATTGTTTCTTTCTAATCAACATAGAATTTCTAACCGTTTATTTTTTTCTAGAATGATTGGTAATTTAGTCTTCAAGAATAAGCCTTAAATATTTAAATGCGAGTATTGATTTTCTGATCAAAAAATTTTAAAGGTAAAATTAATCACTAATGCGATTATAAATACTGCATTGAAGTTTGACAGTAAAAACATATACAAATTTTCTAAATTATGAACCATTTTGAATAATCTCGGCAATTTTCGAACTTTTGTTTTTATTATAAATTTTTTCTATATGTTAGATTTGAGCGAGATTCCAAACTTTAGCTGTTATTTTATTTCGAGGAAAATACAGAAAACTTTACTAGATACGATCATCTCCTACCCATAGTTAGTTAATTCGCGAATAATTCGCAAATTTTAGAAATGACGAATAAAACATCTATTTTCGAATTTTTGCCAAAAATTCGAAAAAATTCATAATTTTTTGCGCAAAAATAATTATTCGTGAATTAAACGGGATTCACGAATATTTCGGTCCCAAAAAAACGGCCCTTTTGCTGCGACTCGAGCGGACTCGAAAAAGACCCTGTCGCCCAAAAAAAAAAAAAAAAACAATTTCTAAAAAGCATCGCCCCCTCCTCGCCACAGTCCCTCGATACTCCCCCTCCACCCTCTCAAAAAAAAAAAAAGGGTTTGCCCTAACTTCTCAGCCCCCTGCGGCGGTCGCGGTTCTTCACTTCCGGCCGCTCGCCGAACGCCATCGGAAGCCCTCCTCTTCAGAAATCGAAACCCTCATCGTCGTCGCCTCTTCCTCTTCCTCTTCCGCTTCCGCTTCCGCTATCCAACGATAAACCAGGTACGATTTGAGTTTTCATTCCTCAAAGCAAAAGTTGGAAGCTTTTAGTCCTGATTCCTGAACTCCTGATGGATACTTTTTTATACACAAATGGCTCGAGTGCTTAATTGAATGTGTCCATTCTCTGTTATGCACAAAGAGGACCCAAACATAGAGCTAAATAATCTTAATTAACTTAGGGACCAGGAAGTTCAGAACCTCCAATATATTTTGAATATAATAAAATCTAATGGTAGATAAGAATATATCTGATATATATGAATGTGTCTAAAAGGACATGTCTGATAAAATTTTTTATGACAAATCACTATTTTAGTATCAAGTATTTAGGAGTTTGCCACATTCTTATAATCAGTCCCATGTATAAAAACTTAAAAAGGAAGTCTCTTGATAAATAGTATAAATCTTGTGAGGAAAAAAACTTAATTCAATAGCCGAATTTTTTATCCCGAATTTTTAATTGGTGAACGTATAATATCCGTATAAATCACGTATCCGAATAATTGGCAAATCCGTTTTTTAGCCGTTTTTTTCAACGAATTTAAAAATTAGAAGGCAAATTTTATCCGAATTATACCCGTGTTGAATTTTTGCCGAATCCGAATTAACTGACTATGCTCCTACCTTTACTCTTCGCCGCTACTACTCTCCCCTCTTCCCGCCTGCCTCCTTCAGGGATCTGCTGCCAGACGTTACACGGAGGAAATGGCGGGGAACAATGAGGCGGCGGGGGGAGGGGAGGAGTTCTACCTGCGGTATTACGTGGGGCACAAGGGCAAGTTTGGGCACGAGTTCCTGGAATTCGAGTTCCGCCCCGACGGGAAGCTGCGCTACGCCAACAACTCCAACTACAAGAACGACACCATGATCCGCAAGGAGCTCTTCGTCACCCCCGCTGTCATCCGCGAGTGCCGCCGCATCATCGCCGATAGTGAGGTCTCTCTCTTCTTCTAGGGTTTCCGAGATTTAGGGTTCTTCTTCTTCTTCTTCTTCTTCTTCTTGTTGGATATGGCTCGATTACTCCTCTCCTTCAATGAGGTGTTCTTGGTTGTTGGATCTTTGCGGGTTTGTGCTGTCCATTTGATTCGTGCATCTTGTGATCTTTGGGAGATTTTGGTTTCTAGGGTTTTAGTTGGATTAGACGTTGCATCCGGCGAATTTTATTTGTGCACCTTGCGCTCTCAGATTTAGGGATTTATCTTATCTTTCTGGGGGGCTTTATTAGAGCTTTTGATTTCTAGGGTTTTAGTTGGATTATGCATTTTATTTATAGGATTTAAATGTCGAGTATCCCCCCTTGGTTAACTGCTATTTTTGTGTTCTTTAGCTTTGCGATATGAAATCAAGTTTCTAGTGTTATTTACACGAATGTCTTACTCACATCTCTGATGTTTGTGCATTCCAATATCTGAACATGATATCAACATTGACCTTTTATGATCGTTAGGTTTTCTTTCAATCTATTTGTGTCTGAGAACGTTGATTCTAGTGCTAGTTCAGATAATCTAGACTGGTGGCTTTTTCCATATGAAATGCAGATAATGAAGGAAGACGACAACAACTGGCCGGAGCCGGACAGAGTTGGGAGGCAGGAGCTCGAGATCGTGATGGGGAATGAGCACATTTCCTTTACAACTTCCAAGATTGGATCCCTTGTCGATGTGCAGTCTAGCAAGGACCCCGAAGGGCTTCGCATATTTTATTATCTTGTTCAGGTTTGTTCTCATGAAATCCGGTACTCTGTGGGGTATATACTTGTTCGAGCTCTCATTTTTTTTTCGATGCTAAGTTTGCAGAACCATATGGCCATAGTCATAAAATAGTTTAGATTAATCTATTGATGTGTACGCGAAATGTTGATATTTGTACTGCTGATTTTTAAGCCTTCGGTTCCAAAAGTAAATGTATGGATAAGATCATTCTCTAACAAATTTACTTGTCTCTGAATATGCTCATTATATTTCGGTTGCCAACATTCTGTCCATATATTTTTGGCTCATGAATAAGCTGCTTGACTTTGCAAATTATTAATTAAATTCCTGTGATTTAGAAGTAGTAAAATATGCCTTATCTCATAATTTTTGTTTCCATTGGATAAATCATATTCCTCATTAAGTTCTGTATATGATGATGTCCGCCGTTAAATAGGTGCTGCAATACCTCAAAAGTTCTCCATATTCCTTCATTTATTATTTACTTTTAAGTAATTAAATGAGAATACTTAGATTGAGTGAGTGGTTGGTTGAATAGTGTAATCTAACATATGGAAATGATCAAAGGGTAGATTTAATGGCAAAGAACTCAATAGTACCAAGAGCTTGGTACTATCGATAGTATAGTAGCCGGACTCTCTCTCTCTCTCTCTCTCTCTCTCTCTCTCTCTCTCTCTCTCTCTCTATATATATATATATATATATATATATATATATATGCAACACTTTTCTATATGGGACTCCTTTTTAGAGGTGCATAAGGGTTTCTAAGATGTTACGATTAATTAACTTATAGATGTGTGCTATAATATATTGTGGTAAAAGTCATCTATTTTGAATTGCTACATTGTTTTAATCTTTCCTATAAGCATAACATATCAGAATATTGATCCTTATTCCCTTGATCAACACTTTCTTGATCCAACAAAAGAATACTTATGATTTCTTTCGTATGGCATATAGTTGTTCCGTAAAGCAAGGTAATGATAGATAGAGCTATTGGTTTAGTGCCGTGGAAGATGGCAGGATTGCTCTGGAGAATATCTGGTTGTTTGTCACAGTGCACGCATGCTTGAATGAGGGGAGGTTGAGAATGCTAGGGGACGAAGGCAGTGTTATCAGAGGCAATGAGTTGTAATTTGCTGGGTGGAAATAAGGCTCTCAAAGTGGGCATTTCAAAATTGGTGGTGGTTTTCTTAGCATAGCAATTTATCATGTGCTTCTCCCATTTCCAGATGCTTTCTGTCATAGTTTGCATATGGAGCAATCTGTCGAATCTGTCAAATCTTAACCTGATTCCTTATGAGTGTGTGGTTATGACCCAAAAAGATACAATTAGATTGGTTCTTCTGTTCTTTCTAACTGATTTATTGCCCTTTCCCTTGTCCCGAAAAGATACAATTAGATTGGTTCTTCTGTTCTTTCTTACTGATTTATTGCCCTTTCCCTTGTCTATTTTCCTTTAACTGGACCATGTCCCCAAACACACTTTTATTACAAAAGATTAGTGTAGGCTTGATTCTGGAGCTTGTGTTCTGATCCCATGGGCCAGTTAAAGACTTGAGTGATTGTTATACTTGAATGATTATCATGCTTTTTGCAACAATTTCATGTGATAAGTGTGCATCTGATCTCTTTCAACCGTTGGTTATGGATACTTGGGATTTCAGCTACCAACTTTTTCTAGCACTTCTCATTTCCTCGTGTGCGTGTCCAATAACTTTATGTGTCTGTATGCTTGATATATAACATTCATAAACTATCACACAATTCTATTTCTGAAAGTGCTGTATAAAGGTCCCAGCCTGTAATTTCAGACTAGATATCCAGTTTTAGAAGTCTACTGATACATTTTTCTTATTTTTTACGAGTAACTAATGTGTCTTGCTCTGTGAATGCTATTTTTGGGTGTTGGTAACTAACATTGCTTGCTGATACCTTTTTTTTTTATTGATTTTGCAGGACCTGAAGTGCTTCGTGTTCTCTCTAATCTCCCTGCACTTCAAAATCAAGCCTATCCAATCCTAAATTTCCCGAATGCCTTCTATTGTCTTTAGTGCTGTACTGCCTGCTTCAGGTGTGAAGTTATGTGAAGTTGCATCTTTTGGTGAACTCGAGTTTTCTTGCTCGGTGGATTTCATGAAATTTTTTATGTGCTTCACTTGTTTGTCGAATGAGAATGTTTGCTTTGATATCCGGCTCTTTTGATAGAGTGAAATGCTGGTAAATGTTGATATGTTTTGACTTATCGCATCTGCTAGATTGATGTTATTTGTCCCACTCTGTTGAAACTTCTCAGACGATGATGAGTGGTGGTCAACCCTTAGCTGCTTGGTATCTTCTTCTCTTTCTTGGATTGTTGTATGTGAAGATCATTTTGCATGTTATTTCAATGTGTTTCTACAAACTTCGATTTGTTCAGGTTTTTCACGGTTCTTTTAGATAAGGATAAGGTGAATGATTTTTGAATCGTACTTTTGCAGTAAGAGCTTGGAAGTTTATTTTGCGTTATAGTTTACCAATCTTTTGCCCAAGTTCAATATACAAGTATAATTTGTGCCCGAAATTCTCTTTACTTAAACGTGCGTTAAATCAGCATTTGAATGATGTATTCCAAATATTCTTTTTCACATACATCACGGGTTTTTGCGTCCGTGTCGGAATCTACGGCTTAATAGTGGGCCACCGGCTGATCATCCTTGTGCTTGATTCTTGATCGATTCTTGATTCGTTCGTCAGGAGACGATCAAAGGTACGCATGGGGAAGGAAGGGTCTTCGAAGTATCACTCCATTCAAATTATAGGGAGGTACAAAAGGCATGCTAATTCAAAATACCCTGCTCACCCGCCGGCCCGTGAAAAGTTCTTGAATCTCCGAAATTTTGAACGAACGGTGAGCACGGAAACCGTGCGTCCAAGCAGGAATTCCCACCTATAGCATGTTGCCACGTTAGCACGCGCCGTTTCCTGAGCGACAATGTGCCGGATCTCCAATTCCCCACGCACTAGTCAAAAGTTCCCGCCTTGTACCTCCCACCTTCTCCTCCGCAGTCAGAAACCCTCGCCTCAGCCTCCATCGTCTGAAACTGAAATCGAAACCAAGCTCTCTCTCTCTCCTTCTCCACCTCGGCCATTTCGTAAACCTAATCCATGTGTTCGCCATAGATCTCCATGCCCGGGGCGACCCGAGGTCCGGAACTCTAGATCGCCATGGAAGCTCGCTCTCCGCCTCCCGATCTCCTCCTCCTTCCCCCGATCCCCGCTCCGATTGAGCGCGCGTGGCACCTCCTCACCGTCCTCGTCCGCCTCCGCCGCCCCGTCACTCCCGCGGAGCTCGCCGCCCGATGCGCGCTCTCACCCTCTACTTCGCCGAAGCTTGTCGAGTGAGTGGCTCTGTCGAATCCCCGGATCCCCGCTGTCGCTCACGGACGATCACTTCGTTACGGTCTCGGAGACGGGGTTTGCAGTTTTCGAGAAGTTCTTGTCGAGCATGGCTGCGTTGTTCGTGCCGAGGGCTGTGGTTAGCGTATCGGAGCAGAAGAGGAGGTTGGGCGATGTTTCCTTGACGTATGTGAGGAAGAGTGTAACGACCCAGAACACCAGCAACAATAATTCGTTGGGCCCAACCACCGCCCAAAATGCTTAAGCTATTTCTCTGTCACGCCCCGAACCCGAGACGTAACAGACGCCGCATACCTGCTAAACTAGCAAATATGCAAGGCTACAGAATCAGACAGAAACTAGCAAATAGGATATCAACTAAAATCAAATCGAATTGAAACTATGAATTTACAAAGCATTTCTCTTTCAACATATAACGAAATAATATTAGGTCTCCGGCATCTAATTATGTCATATGATCCGTTGGCGAGATCCAAAGACGCCCGAAGGCGTAAACAAAGCTGAGGCACCCGAAGGCACAAACAAAATTGAGGCACCGGAGGTGCATGTACAAAACAGAGGCACCCGAAGGTGCAAACAAAGCAGAGGCGCGGATAGGCGCAGGCACCCGAAGGCGCAATACAAAGACGAAGCTTGCTTCTATAACAAAGTACATGTCGACATGGCCAACCTTAGCATAACAGAATACCAAGAGACATTATAATTCAAAATTTTATCCAGCTACTAATTTACAAAACAGATTATCCAATTTCAAAAATTTATTTTGCTAAAAGGACATGTCAATCATAATTGAAACTCAATTTACCAAAAATATTTAATATACGCTTAACCCTTAATTTTAAAATCTACAAAATAAGATTTTCATACAATCAAAGTATTTTTCTAATTATTTAGCAAAAACTAACGGGTGTCCGGTCGCTTACCTTAATGCAGCTTCAAAGATAGAAAATTATCCGTCAAAGCTGTAGAAAATTCAATCGTCGAAACCTAAAATAGAGACATTCGATTCTCTATAAGCTAACTAAATAAACATGCAAAGATAATATAATTATATTTAGCAGACAATTTAGAATATTAAATTCGACGAAACTCAATTAGCGATCAAAGGGATGATGAGTTTCAAGGATTAAAATATTCAAAGAAACAAGACAAGATGAATGAAGTTTTAAATAATAAACGAAGGATTTAATGCTCGAAAAGAGAGTTTTCAGATGTTGAAACCGTGATATGCAAATCAATAATTAGATAGGAACAAAAACAATATATGCCTTCTTTTAGGCATTATATCGAACATGTAACGGACTTTCAATAACTAAGTAGAATATGCAGGAATTATATACCTAGATCACATAGAGAATGCATGGTAAAAGTTTAACAATACGATCAATCTATATTTAGGTATATAGAAATCAGATTTGAACGATCTTAGAAATAATCATCAAAGAAGAATACCTAACAACAATCACATAATTATCGATAAAATTAGATGCTTTCAAGAATAGGTGTAGAGACGAAAATGAAAGGAATAAACCTTTTTAAAGATAGAAACGACGACGATGTAATGTCGTCGACGGCGAATCGAAAATGCCGATCGATGAGGATTGCGGCGGTGGCCGCGGACGACGGTGACGACGACGGCGATGAATGGCGTTGTGCCTGTGCGCGGGAGAGAGGAGCCGTACAGATGCGATGAAGAAGAAATTAAGGGGGGTGCGGCTAGGTTAAACGGATGAATGGGATAATTAGGAATTAGGGATTAATTGGCACAAAATGCCGCCGAGTCCCTCGAAGATCCGAATTTACAAAAAGGTCCAAACTTAATGGGAATATAAGTCAAAACAATAGGTTAAAGGTATGGGGTGTTACATCCTCCCCTCCTAAAAAGAAGTTTAGTCCTCTAAACTTAACATATCTTAGCTCTCGAAGGACTAAGGATGTATTATTCTCATCTGCTCTTCGAGCTCCTAAGTAGCCTTCCGTTCAGAAAGATTGCTCTACTAGGCTACTAGAATGAATCAAAATATTGTCTAGTCAGACAATACTTCTACAAATGCGGTCAATCACAAGCTTATTCCCGAAAGGAGCCCGACACAAAATACAAACAAAGGGCTCGGAGGTTAACAAATGATTTCGAACAAAAGCAAAAGAGGTAAAGAAATAAGTAGTCCCAGAATCAAAGAGAACACGAGCAAAAACAGAAACTATGGGAAGAATACCAGGGACTATAGCATTAGATGCCTAGACATCCTGCTGGGAGAGAGCCTGAACATGACCCTGCGTCTGAGGTCTTCCACGTCTGGACGGATCGATAAGAGGGGCATGATCACGACCGGTTGAAGCAATAGATTTCTCTTGAGGCTTCGATCCAGTACTAGCATCGATGCTAAGTAGAGGACACCGAGCTATCCGATGGTTCAAATCTCCACATCTGAAACAACCACCAGTAACGTGCCTACAGTTCGAGTCATTATGTGATCCTCCACAAACTGAGCATTTCAGTTTCTGATCTCGATTTGGTGGTCCACCACAAGAAACTGGCGCAGTACGCGACCTCCTAGAGTCATTAGATCTGTCCGATTCTCTTGCATTTCGATCTTCTTCTTTGAAAGAATCTCTATTTCTCTTCTTCTGACTTGCCTTTCGCTCTTCTCGAGTCTGCCTCCATACTGAATCTAAGGATTTTGCCCTTGAAACAACCTCGTCATATGTCTCAAGGTGTAGAGGCGCGAGACCAGTACGTATATGTCCATTCAATCCTTCTTCAAACCTTTTGGCCCGCGATTCATTATCATCCACCAATTTCGAGGCAAACTGAGAGAGTCGGTCAAACTCGGCCTCGTACTCCTCTACAGACATTGACCCTTGTTTTAGATCTAGAAATTGCCTCTCGAGCTGGCGAAGTTTACTCCTTGGAAAGTACTTAGCATAAAACGCCGATCGAAAATCCTTCCACGAAATGGCTACTAATTCGCTCCCGCGGGTCCTTAATTCGCTTTCCTACCAATTGTTCGCTCTGCCCTGAAGCATGAACGTCCCGAATCTGACTTTCTCTTGATCGGTGCACTGCATGGCCGTAAATGCTTTTTCCATCTCCTTAATCCAATTTTCCGCTTCGTCCGGATTTGTAGCGCCTGAAAAAGGTGGAGGAGCAGACTTCTTAAATTCATTGATACTCCTCCCTCGAACTCTGGAACTTGACTCTGCAACACTAGGAGGAGCTGGATTTTGTTGTAAATTTTGTTGCTGAGTCTGCACTAGTCTGACAACAGCTTGTATCAGGGTGGCGACTAGGGGATCCATCGTGGTGCTCTGCGGTAAGGTGGCGGATGGGTGGGAATAGTAGTTTGTGGCGGCGGCGGAACAAAACCAGAAGGTGCAGTCGACGGCGAAAACGAAAATGTAGTGGGGGCGGTCGTCGAATGGGGGCGGTCGTCGAAGTCATTCCTGTACTAATAGTCTGCTGCAGCGGTGGAACAGAAGCCGAAGAGTTCGTTGGAGGCACTATGGTTGACTGTAGCGGATTCTGGATAGTAGGTGGAACGACTGCCGAGGATGTCGTATTCAAGAGTGAGGCTAAGGTGGCGTTCAGATCTGCATCTCCGAATCTAGCTGGAGGTAGGTTCCTAGGTTGCTCGTTGTTGATGTTGCCACGACGGGACGGACGCACCATCTTAGCAAGAGAGGGGGGTCACAGACACATAAATGCAAGATATTAATGAAAACTATAATCAATAATCAAATAGGATCAAACACGCGCCTACTTCTACCCATCCTCACACGTCCTAATCAACTCTCACAGTCCTAGACCATAAAATTCCTAGAAATCTTAAACCTAGGCTCTGATACCATATGTAACGACCCAGCCCACTAGCAACAATAACTCGTTGGGCCCAACCACTGGCCCAAAATGCTTAAGCCTAGTTATTATTACTAGTGTCCAAGTCTCATATAAACCCAATGACAACCCCATTCCCATCCGATGTGGGACTATTGGGGTGTCACAAAGAGGAAGACCCTCCCCGTGGAGGATGATGTAACACTAGTGCCGAGAGCTAAGAGGAGGCTTTTGATGAGTTCTGATGGAGGAGGTATGTCTTTTGCGACTTAAAAGAGTTCGCTGTGTTTTGGGATTTTGTGGTGCTTTCTCAGTTGATTGTATATCTGTTGCAGAAGTAGCAGAGTTGAAAGAAGATGAGGGGGTGCGCAACCGGCTATTCGCTGTAAATAGGAGCGAGGTTGGTACTGAAGAGGCCTTTACTCTAATCCTGATTAGTCATAGTTGGATGTTGTGAATCTTTTTTGTTTCAGTATCTGACTTTACTTCCGCATTCAGAAATTCATGGTGGTTTGATTCGTGTTTCTCTCCTAGGTTAGATATAGTAGATGATTGTTAATTGTTTAATATGGATTCTGACGCTAGATTCAACTGTTAGAGCTCGTCCATCTTGGTAAACACATTTGTTGAATACACTCAGTGTGGTAAATGGGTGAACATGACGTTCTATTTTTAACTCTAGTAGTTTTCACTGTAACTTATAAATGCTTAGGTGTTATAACATTATTATTGGAGTTAATTGTATACAGCTCCCTGTAAATATATTGAATAACAGATGTATCCCTGCAAAATTTAACTTTTCATATTTATCTCTATAAAAATCCTAACGTTTTCAAATATACTCCTACCGTTAGGATCCGTTAGAAAAATATAGTTACATATAGATAAAATACCTAACCCTGATTAGTGGATGAGGCGAATTTATCTTTTTACCCCTTTTATATTATTTGTGATGGTAGAAAGGAAGAAGACCATTGAAAATTTTTGGGAGGTCATTTTTGCGTAATTCTAATAGTTGGGACTTTTGGAGGGATATATTTGTGATAGTAAAAATGTCATTTCACTATCTTCTGCTAAAAAATAAACAGTGACCTCACGGTAATAAATTAGAGGGATAAATATGAATATCACTGAACTTTTGTAGGGATAAATATGAAAAATTAAACTTTGTAGGAATATATTTGTTATTTGATATGTTTACAGGGAGCTGTATGAAGTTAACCCTTCCTATTATGCTTAAAAATCTACATACTCTGTGGTTATGTTTCTGTTGCTATCTTTTTTTACTTTTTTGTCACTAGAGTGTAATAATTAGAAAAGCTAACCATTAATTGACATTCCTTACATTATGATTCCGAAATCAAACCCTCACAAAAACTCGTGAAGATAGGTTTATATTCCGAAATGATAATTCTTACTGGTGCATTTCCCTGGTGGGAACCTTGTTCCCAGCAGAGAAATAGTTAGTGTTTATGTTCTCTCTCGAATGCCAATTGTTTGTGTCTAGCGATGGTGACAATAGTCATATGTGTGGTTATATTATACCGTTTCTAAGATTATATTGGTAGGCAGGTACATATTCATGTTCCAGATCATTTGCAAAGTGATCTTAGGTCAGTTACAGCATCAAGTGTGCGATATCCCTTGAGTTTTTCAAACCAAAAGAATTCTTCCCCTCAAACTTTCTGTAGCTCTAATGTATTCTTTCTCAGTCCTCTGTATATCAACCCTATCTGGCCCAGAGATAATGTGTGTAACGACCCAGCCCACTAGCAATAATAACTCGTTGGGCCTAATCACCGGCCCAAAATGCTTAAGCCCAGTTATTATTACTAGTGTCTAAGTGTCACGCCCCGGGACCGATCCCTTTGGCCGGCCCGAGCCCGTCAAACAGACGCCGAACGGACAGAGTTTCCCCTGCCCGCCCAAGGCTCAACACAAGTACAATTCAATAAGATATGAAAAGCACAGGCGAAAGCATAAACATAGGCTTACACGAAGGTAAGCAACAGCCAAGTGAAAGAAAAACTAAGATACACATAACTCCACATCTTCATTCAACGTTCGAAACATCATTTACATTTACATGTTCTTTCTTTCCCAAAACATCATTTCTTCTCTTTACATTCATTGGCATTTAACTTCCATAAATAAATATACACTTGTTCACGTTCAACTTTCCAAAAGACATATACATGAGTGGTAAGTAGCTACAAAAACACACTCTGCTGTGGCAGTCGCTAGCTAAGGCGCGAGACCCTTACCACGATCACCAGCTGGCTCGCTGGAGCTCGGCCCTGTAGAAATAGTGGGTTGAGAACTACAACGAAGTTCCCAGTGGGCTCGACCCCCAATCACACCGACGTTCCCACTAGGTCTATTTCAGGCATAATTTGAAAGAAATAGCAGATAGTAACCAAGCTACATGCAAACTACTAATATGCCTGAACCACAATTAACATGCTTATGTTCATATAATAAATATGACGAATGCAATCTACTGATCTCGTTACCCAATCTCGATACCCAATCTCTCATGGCTAGCTCGTAGCCGCTCAAGAACTCACCAACTCAAATCCCAGTATCGGGGAGACTACTACGACCCGACGGGACCGTCCTCTGAGACGCTCATCTCAGTGGTGACCTACTCCGGAGCGCACCGCTCGAGGGGGAGCTACCCGCCCCGAGCAAGGACTTATAGGCGAGTATGATCAATCCTTGCTCCAAGGATGTAATCCAATTCCGTTCCTTAACTTTAAGGAAGACTTTACACAATGACCCTTAACTTTAAGGCTTTATGTCACGTGTTCTTATTCTCGAGGTCATGACCGTGTCATCACACTAACTCTAGTGTCCTTTAGCATTCTTATTCTTTAATCTTTAACATTCTTTACTCTCTAGCATTCTTTAACCACTAGGTTCTTTAAACACTAGATTCTTTAACTGCTAGGTTCTTTATTCTTTAACATTCTTGATCATGTCGTTACACTAACTCTAGTGTTCGTTAACAACTTTCACATGTCACTCGATCTATATGTCATTTTTGTTCACATTCTTTAACCACTAGGTTCTTTGTTCTTAACACATGCATATATATACAGTTAACCACTAGGTTCTTTACACATGCAATTCATATTCCTTTACCCTATCATGCACAATAGCACTATCACATATATGCTCAAGAATTGACATATAGACATAAGAGGAATTTCAGAGTTAGTGGAAGCACCCCCCCACCTTGTGAGTTCGAGGATGCTCTAGTTCGCCATCGCGATCCTCGACCGCCAATTTCTTGACCTGCAGCAAAACAAGCCGAATTAGGTTTTTTGCACATAACTTTCTATAGACCTTTCGTTTAAACGAACCGTTCGCTCAAGCGAGTCGGTAACGTCCCCAACTACATTTCTGCAGGGTCAATTCACTTAGAGAACCCTCACGAGCAAGAACCCCAATTTGGTGCCCTAGCTCGGCAAAAACCATCAAAACCTTGGTTTCGATCTCGACGAAACACTCTAGAGAACTCCCTAGCATCAAGAGAGTCCATAAAAACCATTCCCAAACCTGTCTAATCCCTACTTAGGGTTTAATTACAAAAGAGAGAAAAGCCTACCTCAAAGCTTTCCTCCTTTCTTGCTCTAGAGGTGAAGGAGAGGGAGCTACTTCACTTCCTCTACTTCCTTTCTCCTTTCTTTTCCTTCTTCTCCTTCTTTGTGAGAGAGAGAAGATCCTAGAGAGAGAGAGAGAGCTCTTCACAAGGTTGCTTGGGCTTGAAGAAATGAGCAAACAAGCTCATACCCCTTCACACTTAACACATATATTGCAGAAATGCAATTAAGCCCCTCAACTTTCATCTAATTAAATCAGCATGAACTGGGCAACTTTCGGGTGCTGAGACTGGTCTCAACACTAAGGTCCGGTCTCACAGTGTCTTCACCCGGGTTCAATCGCGCGTGGCGACCGGTCTCAACCTTGGTCTCAACACTGAGGTCCGGTCTCACAGTGTCTTCACCCGGGTTCAATCGCGCGTGGCGACCGGTCTCAACCTTGATGTCCGGTCTTCAGATGTCCGGTCTCCAACCATTGTCCGGATCCCGTACGTAGGGTTTCCAGGACTTAGCCAAATTTTCGACCCTCAAAATCCCTTGCGTGCACTGAGACCGGTCTCTACCACATTGTCCGGTCTTAGTAAGCAGAATTCTGCAGAATTGCAGATTTCTTCGATTCCCTTTCTGTTTAGCTCTCGAAGGTCACCTACAATGCACTTTTTGCATTGTAGAGGCCTTCGGCCTTTACAAAGCCTTTTATCATCGAACTTTGATCATTTTGACTAAAGTTCGACAGTTACTCTTCGTGGTCTCGGTATATTACACTAAGTCTCATATAAACCCAATGACAACCCCATTCCCATCCGATGTGGGACTATTGGGGTGTCACAGACTCCCCCCGTTAAGGCCCTGACGTCCTCGTCACCCAATCACACACACACAGTCCAAGATCACCAGGCTATGTGAGACTCATCTCGCTAGCCCGTCATCCAGACCCTGGCTCAGCCGAGACTCGCCACACATGTCTAGCTGGTGAACCGGCTCTGATACCAAATGTAACGACCCAGCCCACTAGCAATAATAACTCGTTGGGCCCAATCACCGGCCCAAAATGCTTAAGCCCAGTTATTATTACTAGTGTCTAAGTCTCATATAAACCCAATGGCAAACCCATTCCCATCCGATGTGGGACTATTGGGGTGTCACAATGTGTCTAGCAGGTTATGTCAGGATAAAATGGCCATTGCGAAGAGGAATAAGCTGCTAGATTTCTAACATTGGAATGAAATTTCACCCCTTGATGATGAAAGTACGACAAACACCCATGACCCTCCTACCCTTAAAAAGACTAGGGCTACTGAACCTAAAGCAGTATCTTCCTTTCAGGATTGTGAAGAAAAGGATTCCTTATTTTTTAAGGAGAATCTGAGCAAGGGTTCCCAGCAGATGCCTATCACAAATACAACAACATGTGTGCACATGAGCATACTTGGAGGGAGGAAAAAGAAGAATACTCTTACCAGGGACGATGATACTCCTATTGATTGTAATACAAGACCATTGGAGAATGCAGAAAATCTCAGCAATGTATTTTGCCAAACAGAAGGAGATCCATTAACTGTTGGGGTTTTTAGAGAAGCCCAAAATATGCAACAAAATTTTTGGACAGATCAAACGGCCTCCATGTTGAAACTTTCTGCAGTACAACAATCAACTAAAGCAAATGTTGCTTGTAAAGAAAAAAGAATGTTGACTTTGAAGGCCAAAGGCACAGATGGGGCTTGATTATCTGTTAAGTTGTCAGATATGAAACAGGGATCAGATAATCAAGGGGATGTAAACTTCTGTTCGAAGATCCAGGATAAGAGGATAGATAAATATCTTATGAAGCAAAAGATGAAGAGAAGCGGCATCCATATTATGTCTCCCAAAAAAGTTAAGGGGGACTCATGTGCGGAAGCTCCCAAGGTAAGCTCGTTTCGGCTACTACATAGATGAAAATCAATCTCTTAATTAAGGTCAATGTTTAATCTTTTGGCATCTGGCTTTATGTTTAGAACTTACAACATGTTTGCAGAGCCATGTAGAGCCCGAGGTACTGCACAATTTTGAATCTTTCATCATAGAAGAAGAGGAAGGTTCAGGTAAAAATTGGAGATATCTTCTTTTAGTACATTTTACCCTTTGCGAAAATATTTCTTTTGTTTTCTATTACTCTTCCTGATGATCTTCATTGTCTACACAGGTGGTTATGGGACTGTTTACAAGGCTCGGAGGAAAACTGATGGCAAAATATTTGCGGTTAAATGTACGTGAAGTGCCGAATATCTTTTATCATCACTAGATTTAGTTGTTGGTTTGTTGCTTTCCAATGTCAAGGTCTTAACTCTATTTTATCTGAAAATTAATAAATATACAGAGTATTATGGTTATTTAGTAGTTATTTGCTAGCATAATGTGCATTGCAACTAAGAAGCAGGCTGCTTCTCTTGCACAACTACAATTATTGAACTAATTTGGTTTGATAACAATGTAGCTATCTATTTTATTAGCATGATTTATTTAGGTCTAATCTATTAAGATGAGGAATTTTATTACATAATTTTGCACACAGATTTTGCATTATTTAATTATCAGATAATTGCAAGGTACTGAAAGGAGTAATTAGTAAACAAATTCTCAAGAAGTTCTGATATGTAATTTCTTATGTCAGATCCCCATGCAAATGCTCATTCACATCATGTCAGGAATGAAATGAAGATGCTAGAAAGATTTGGGTACCTGCCGATTAATTAATCTGAGCTTTCTTTTTTTTTTTTCCCTCTGTCTTATCATCTTGATGTAAGCTGATCTGTATGTTTAAATTTTTTGCTGTTAGGGGGAGGAATTTTGTGATAAAGTTCGAAGGCTCTTTTAGTAGTGGCGATGCTGAGTGCTTCGTACTAGAGCATGTAGAGCATGACAGACCAGAGGTGACTGTAATTTGCTTATTTTCTTATGGAACTTTTCACGTACCCGCTAACTTCTTTTCTTTACATAGGTCTTAAAAAAGGAAATAAATGTGTATGAACTACAATGGTATGGTTATTGTATGTTTCGAGCCCTTGCAAGCTTGCATAAGCAGGTAAAAAAATTGCAAGTTTCACTGTTGCCACTTGCCTTAGGTTCATAATTTTTCTTATTCTTCACTGATTGTTTGCAGGGAGTAGTGCACCGAGATGTTAAACCTGGGAACTTTCTCTTTTCTCGTAAACTGAATAAGGGATATCTCATCGACTTCAACTTAACCAATGTCAGCGACAATGCTACTCCTGTATTCTGCTAGATTGTTTCTTTGTTCTGGGAATTTCTTGTTTATTGAATACTAATACTAACAATTCTGGTTTATTTCTTGATATTACAGGACCTGCATCAAAAAATTTTCTAACAATGCTAGTTTATTTCTTAATACTAACAATGCTGGTTTGAAACTGCAAAGAGATTAAACTGAACAGCTGGTGTAGATATTGCAAATGACGAGAACCCCATTGGATGTGTTACAAAACAGCAGGAAATATTATACTTAAAAAAACCCTGTTATTATAGTTATGCTAAATTGTTTACAAGATCACTCTTATTGGGGTTTGCTATATAGATAGTTTCCTCTCCGGCTCTCACTCAGAGGTCAACAGTGTTTAAATATGGTCCAACATGAATGCAAATGTTACGCATTTTTCTTGCTTCTCCAACAACATTTTTGGCCATCCTATTCTCTTCTGAAGAGTCATTTATTCTAATGACGCAATCTGAACCACTGACTAAAAATGCTTAAGTGTAGTTACTATTATTACAGCCTTAGTCGCTATGTTTCCAAAAGGAATTTCTTTTTCATCCGATGTGACCATGCGCCAAAAATGCTTAGGCCCAATTATTATTACTTGAGCCTTGATCCTTATATTCCTATTAGAAATTCCTTTCCAATAGGAATTCCTGTCCTCTCCAATGTGGCATCATTGGGTTGTCGCACTTATTTTTGCAACTCGTACCTATACAACATGTCAAAACCATTTTATGAGATTTTCAGCCACATATACTTGAGAAATGCTATTCCCAACTTTTGCCGGTCAAACTTGCTTCTTATTCTCTTTCTGTGAGATCACTCGTCCGTCTCAACATACACATCTTTTTTTGAGAGATAGGTAGCACGCTACCCGCTTCGTTTTATTTCATTTAGAAATAAACTTAGCTATAAATGTGAATCAACTAGGATTCGAACCTGGGTCTCGGGTACCAACCACCAAGCCCTTTCCCACTTGCTCTAGGGACGATCGGTCTCAACATACACATCTTATAATCATTAAATATCTGGTTTGAGCTTCAGAATGATCATGCATTAATTTTTCATACCAACATAGGACTAGAATATTAGTGTATTTTCCAAAAATGGGAATCTGAAACAAAGGCACTTGCTAAGCTAATCAAAACGCCCGCATACCTTTAGGCTTGTTTGATGCTAATTTGAATATATATTCCTAATACTTTGCTGATAGCTTCCTTTTGTATCATTAGAAATTGTGGTTTGTGATGTGAAAATGTAATAAACATGCTACCCAGGCTATGGGATACTTTAAAATGGATACTAAAACTCGTGCACTTTTAATTTCAATCTATTCATTTCAGCTCGTTTGATTTAACAATTCTTTGAAAATATTTTAAGTTCAGTTAAGTCATTCCCAGAGTTTATATTGTGTGCTAGCTGTGTGACAATAAATTTGGGTTTGGGTCGGTTCCAAATAGACCGAACCGAAGCTCACCCGGTCCGCCTTTAAACCGGTTCAAAACACCGCTTACCGTGAATATATATAAAGAAAAAGAAAGGAACGAGGAATTCCCGAACCCGGAAACCGACATAAACCTCCGAGGCGAAGGAGAGAGAGAGAGAGAGAGAGAGAGAGAGAGAGAGAGAGAGGGTGAGAGGGAGAGGTAAAGGGGGGGAGGGGAAGAGGAAGTAATAAGTTGCGGAGGAAATGGCGGGAAACAACGAGGCGGCGGGGGGAGGGGAGGAGTTCTACCTGCGGTATTACGTAGGGCCCAAGGGCAAGTTCGGGCACGAGTTCCTGGAATTCGAGTTCGGCCTCGACGGGAAGCTGCGCTACGCCAACAACTCCAACTACAAGAACGACGCCATGATCCGAAGGAGCTCTTCGTCACCCCCGCCGTCATACGTGAGTGCCGCCGCATCATCGCCGATAGTAAGGTCTCTCTCTTCTTCTAGGGTTTCCGAGATTTAGGGTGAGGGTTCTTCTTCTTCCTCTTCTTCTTCTTCTTCTTGTTGGACATGGCTCGATTACCCCTCTCCTTCAATGAGGTGTTCTTGGTTGTTGGATCTATGCGGGTTTGTGATGTCCATTTGATTCGTGCATCTTGTGATCTTTGGGAGATTTTGGTTTCTAGGGTATTAGATGGATTAGACGTTGCATCCGACGCGAATTTTATTTCTGCACCTAGGGAGAGGTAAAAGGGGGGGAGGGGAAGAGGAAGTAATAAGTTGCGGAGGAAATGGCGGGGAACAACGAGGCGGCGGGGGGAGGGGAGGAGTTCTTCCTGCGGTATTACGTGGGGCACAAGGGCAAGTTCGGGCACGAGTTCCTGGAATTCGAGTTCGGCCCCGACGGGAAGCTGCGCTACGTCAACAACTCCAACTACAAGAACGACACCATGATCCGAAAGGAGCTCTTCGTCACCCCCGTTGTCATCCGTGAGATAGTAAGATCTCTCTCTTCTTCTAGGGTTTCCGAGATTTAGGGTGAGGGTTCTTCTTCTTCTTCTTCTTCTTCTTCTTCTTCTTCTTCTTCTTCTTCTTGGATATGGCTCGATTACTCCTCTCCTTCAATGAGGTGTTATTGGTTGTTGGATCTTTGCGGGTTTGTGCTGTCCATTTGATTCGTGCATCTTGTGATCTTTGGGAGATTTTGGTTTCTAGGGTATTAGATGGATTAGACGTTGCATCCAACGCGAATTTTATTTTTGCACCTTGCGTTCTCAGATTTAAGTGGTTAACTGGTGCTCGAAAAAGGGTGTAGGGAGTGTGGGCGTAAAAGTCAACTTCGAGAAAGCGTATGACAGAGTGAGCTGGGCTTTCGTTGAAGATCTTGAGGTGGCTCGGGGCCTCGCCTACTTGGTGCACTTGGATTGAACAATGTATAGCTAAGGCGAAGGTTGCCATCCTAGTCAATGGTACCCCGACCAAATGGATTAAAACAAAGAGAGGACTTCGCCAGGGCGACCCCCTCTCACCCTATCTGTTTTTATTAGTTCAGAAGCTCTTGCCAGGGTGATGAAGAAAGCAGTTGGTAATGGTTTGTTGAAAAGGGTGGGGCCCAATAACGACACCAAAGTTGCTTTTATTCAGTATGCGGACGATACTTTCTTCTTCTGTGAGGCTAAGAAGAGACAAGTGAGGAACCTCCGCTTCGTATGGCATATATTTGAGTGGGCTTCCGGATTGAAAATTAATAGGAGCAAGTTCGAACTCTTCTACTTAGGCAAATCCATACAGCAGGGCGAGAGACTGGCTGGAATTTTAGGGTGCAAAGTGGGTGCCTTCCCTACGAGATACTTGGGACTGCCACTATCAAACAGAAGACTTGGCAAATCAGAGTGGTGGCCTATCATCAACAGGATTGAAAGGAGGATAGAAGGATGGCAAGCTAAACTTCTTTCTACTAGGGGCAGGCTAGTCTTGGTCAACTCGATCATCTCGAACCTTCCTCTATACTTCTTCTCTGTTTTTAGAGCTCCAAAATGGGTAATTAAACGAATCGAGGCTCTTCGGAGGGCCTTTTTTTGGAAAGGCAAAAGTACTGCGACTGGGGGTAAGTGCTTGGTCAGGTGGAAAACGGTATGCAGGAGCAAAAGAAAGGGTGGCCTTAGGCTGCTGGATCTAGAAGCTATGAATGTGGCGCTGCTGGCTAAATGGTGGTGGAGGTTCCTGACGGATAAGAATACTCTCTGGGGGAATTTTTTAAGAGGGGCGTACTATACAAGAAGAATACCCCTGAGAGAAGGGGTCTCATTTAGACCGCTTTCCCAGTGGTGGCAGAGTGTCACGCCGACTAGCGAGATTTTCCGGTGCGGGATTTCCTACACTATAGGGGATGGTAATTCCGTAATCTTTTGGAAGGACATATGGTGTGCACACTTATCTCGTCAATCGATGTTGTCACTGTCACGCCCCAAGCCCGATCCTTTTGGCCGGTTCGAGAGCGTCAAACAGACGCCGAACGGACAGAGTCTCCCCTATCCGCCCAAGGCTCAACATGTACAGATAGAGTATGAAATTTTACACTTGCGGAAGCATACACAAAGGCTTGCACGAAGACAAGCAACAGCCAAAAGTGAAAGTACTACTAATACATACAAGTAACATGATTAATTGCAATCACATACATGCATAATTCTTGCAACTTCGCATTCTCTAAAAGATTACCATTCTTTACATTCTTTGCATCATTTCTTTTTACACCTCATAGTCTTCAAAGATAAAGCTTAAATACATTTGATTTTAGCATCTACCATCATCAAATACAAAAGATGATACAAAAGGGTAATGCAACTATAACAAAAGTAAAGTACTCGGGCGGTCTCTACCTAGGGCGCGATGCCCTTACCGCGATCGTCGGCCGGCTCACTCGGTCCCGGCTCTGTGGAAAAAGGGGTGTGAGAACTACAACAAAGTTCCCAGTGGGTTCGGCAACCAACCACGCCGACTTTCCCACTAGGTCTAATTCAAGCGTAATAGAAAGAAAGGTAAGATAATAACCAACTAACAAATGCAACTAATACGCTTGAAAGTAACGATAAAATGCTCAAACTGTAAAGCATGCAAGATCATAAGTTCAATACCCAATCTCTTGGCTAACCCGTGGGTTTCGCCCTCAACAAGACTCAACCAAACTCAAAATCCCATAGTATACCGGGGAGGCTCAATATCGACCCGTTGGGACCGTCCTTAGGAAAACTCATTCCCCTGGAAAACTCATTCCAAAGGTGACCAACTCCGAGCGCACCGCTCGAGGGGGAGCTACCGCCCCCGAGCAAGGACTATATGGTGAGTACGATCAATCCTTAACTTTAAGGATTCCAAATCTCAATCTATTCTTTGCCTTCAAGGAGAACTTATATTCGTATGACCCTTAACTCTAAGGTTGTTGTCATAATGTCAATCTCATGACTATACTAGTGTTATATACACTACTTGTTCTTGTCCTTGTTCTTCAATGCCACACATGTTGTCTAAGTATTCTAGACTCATCTTTGTCAATTACACCAAGTTCTAGTTCTTGTTCTTTAGCATGCATACATAGGGTTCTCATTCTTAGCATATGTTCTCATACAATTATATCTCATGCATTTGAACTCACAAATTGCAATATAACTCATAAATTACCCTACTATGCATTATGCTCAACATATATAGAATGCTCAAAGTGACACTTAGACATAGAAAGAATTCCGGTGTCCTTGGAATGCACCACCCACCTTATAAAATTATGGATGGGTCGCCCGTCAAGTTTCGTAGCTAACCGAGGCCTATTTTGCAATCTGCGCAGTTATCAGATTTTACGTCAGGCTAGCTCATATAGCAACTCATAATTATGCTTTTCGTTTAATTAAACGGAGTTGTCCCACGCGTCGGGGATACCCCCAATTAGGTTTCTACAAGGTCAATTTGACCCTAGAACCTCTATGGCAAAAAGCCCCAAATTTGGTGCTCTATCCAAGCCCTATGCAAAACCCTAGGTTTTGATCCCTTAAACAAGCAAAAGAGAGCTTGTTGTTACTCTTAGAGTTCATCTAGAACAATTTAAACCATCATTAGGGCCTCTACTTGAAACCCTAAGAATCCACCATGAGAGGACCTTGAGCTTTCATGGGTTTTCATGGAGCTCAAGCCTCTACTAGGCTTCTACACCAAAGAGAAGACTCAACTCTAAGTTCCTTGCTTAAAACCCAAACCCTAGTCTAGGTTTACCATGAAACCTCACCTTGGCCCAAGCTCCACCTTGTAGGAGAGCTTCTAGGTCTTCCCCAAGCTCCAAATCCTCCAAGATCACCTCCTCCAAGCTTCTTCTCCAACTTCTCCAAGCTCTAGGAGCAAATCTCTAGAGAGAGAAAGAGAGAAATGAGAGAGGGATGTATTTGGGAGTGAATGGCTGTGAAGAGGAAGCCATTGGGTACATATTGTGTTGTGACAATTGCCAAAAAGCCCCTCCATTCGCGAAAATTACAACCGCTCGAATCGCGCTGTCCATCGTCCGGGTTGTCCTGGCCTCGCACGCCGGTTTTCCAGTGACTTAGCCATTTTTTCGCATGTTACGTGCCCATCGTCTGGTTTTATTGGCCGTCTATTTTGATCGTCTTGGTCTTTTGGCTGTCGTCTGCCTCGATGCTGGTTTTCCAGGGACTTAGCCATTTTTCTCGCATGTTACGCCCATCGTTTTGCCTTTGTCGGTCTTGGTTTTGATCGTCTTGCCTTGGCTTGTCTGTCTCGATTACTGTTTTCCAGTGACTTAGCCATTTTTTCGCATGTTACGCAGCCCATCGTCCGGTTTGGTCGATCGTCTGGTTTTGATCGTCTTGGTTTTGGTCGGTCGTCTGTCTCAAGATTGTTTCCTCATCGCCGGGGCACTTGTGGCATCCGGACAACCCCTCGTCGTCTGGCTCGGCCTTGCCCAAGTCCTGGGAATTTCCACCGTACTTGCGGTTTAGCTTTTCCAAGACCCCACTTCGCCGCGCACGGTTCCAAAGCACATAGAACCCACACTTACTCGCTCCACTCCGGTCCCGCTCATTTTGACGGAACTCGGCGCGCTTTACGGGGGAGTGGGTTGTTACATTCTCTACCCCTTAAATTTAGTTTCGTCCGCGAAACTATTTCTTTATCTACAATCTAGATTTTCGAATAAATGGGGATAGTGCTCCCGCATTACTAGGGGTGGAAACGAGCCGGGCTCGAGCGAGCTTACCTCAGCTCAAGCTTGGCTTGAAATTAATTTCGAGCCTAAATTTAGGCTCAAGCTCGGCTTGAAATTAATTCGAGCCGAGCTCGAGCGAGCCTAACTTCGAGTTGAGCGAGCTCGAGCCCTAAACGAGCCGCTTGAAATTTTTAACATCGTGCAATCTATAATTTAATTTTTATAAAACATTATCTCAAATTTAATACAAAAAATATCTAATAGTTCAACATATAAAATGAATGCATAAAATAAGATATTATAATATTATAAAAATTAGAAAAAAAAAAAGAGAGAGAGAGAGCAATTAGAGTAGAATTTTACCGATTTAATTTTGTGGGCCCAATAATCTAAATTCTATATAGATATAATTAAAATACATAATATACATTATTTTATATAATTAAAGTATATATTATATATAATTATATATAGAGAGAGTTAATTGCTATATTGTTTTGAGTATAGATCCATTTATACTCATTAGTTTTCGATCGTTGGATTTATTCTTTTAACTATTTCAATCCTAGGGGACCACTATCATCCTAATCGCACATCCAACGACTGAAAATTTATAAGTATAAAGTGATCTATACTTATAAGAGTATAATAGCCCTATACTATATTATAATATTATACATATATTTAAACTACTATATTATATTAATAGTGCAAATGGCTTGCTATTAGGTTTTCGGCCCTTGTATGAAGGGATGGGCGGTCAGGATGATAGTAGCCCCCTAGGGTTCAGTAGGTGGCTAGTTGAATAGTGTGATCTAACAGATGAAATTAGCCAAAGGGGTAGATCTAACGGAAGAAACTCGAGAATACCAAATGCTTGGTACTATCGGTAGTACAGTAACTGAACTCTATATATATAGGTAAATCTAACGATAGAAAACTCGATTGCACAAAATGCTCAGTACTATCAATAGTATAGATAGTATAGTAGCCAGAATATATATAGAGAGAGAGTCTGGTTACTATATTATCGATAGTACAAAATGCTTAATGTTATCGAATTTTGTACCGTTAGATCTAACCCTCTGACCATTTTCACCCATTAGATTATACTATTCAATTAATCTCTCACTCAATTCTAGAGAATCACTATCATCCTAACTACACATCTCATCATCCAATGACTGAAAATCTAACAGCAAGTGGTTGGTACTATTAATGATATTGTAGACTATATATATATATTCGAGCTTTCGAGCTTTTCGAGCCTAATTCGAGCGAGCCTAGTGATACTCAAGCTCGGCTTGAAATTAATTTCGAGCCGAGATTTAGGCTCAAGCTCAGCTTGGAATTAATTCGAGCCGAGCTCGAGCGAGCCAAATATCGAGCCGAACGCGAGTCGAACACGAGCCGGCTCGCTCGTTTGCCAGCCCTACGCATTACGCTCTCGAGCTCCCACGTAGCTTCCCGGTCGTTGTGTTCGCTCCAACGGACCTTGACATACGGAATCCTCCGGTTCCGTAGCTTTCTTTCTTCTCGACCGATTATGTATGCCGGGAACTCGTCATAAGTCATATCCTCCTGAATCTCTGATGGTATATACGAGAGAATATGATCGGGATCATGAACATACTTGCGGAGGTTGGATACATGGAATACATCATGAACTCCCGCAAGCCTCGGTGGTAATGCTAGTTTGTAAGCCACCGCTCCAATTCGTTCTAAAATTTCAAACGGTCCAATATACCGAGGACTTAATTTCCCCCGGATTCCAAACCGTTTAACTCCCCGTGTTGGCGAAACCTTTAGGAATACATGGTCGCCGACATCAAACTCAACATCTTTTCTTCGTTTGTCGGCATAACTCTTATGCCGCGATTGCGCCGTCGCAAGTCGTTGGCGAGCAAGGCGAACTTTCTCTTCCGCCTCCCGCACTACGTCCGGGCCAAGAACAGATTTCTCGCCCACGTCGCTCCAATGAATTGGAGAGCGACACTTTCTTCCATAAAGGGCCTCGAATGGCGCCATCGCGATACTTTCTTGATAACTGTTATTGTATGCGAACTCCGCCATCGGTAAATGGTCGTGCCAATTGCCCTTGTAGTCGAATACACACGCCCGTAGCATATCCTCAAGTATTTGGATTGTCCTCTCCGATTGTCCGTCACTTTGAGGATGGAATGCCGTGCTAAAGTCGAGCCGTGTGCCCAACGCTTCTTGTAGGCTCCTCCAAAAGTGAGAAGTGAACCTCGGGTCCCGATCCGATACGATGGACGCCGGAACCCCGTGGAGTCTCACAATCTCATCAATGTAAACTTGAGCCAACTTGTCCCCCGACCAAGTAATATGAATCGGAAGGAAATGCGCCGACTTCGTTAACCGGTCCACGACCACCCAAATTGCATCGTGTCCCCCTTGAGATCGAGGCAATCCGGTCACAAAGTCCATCGCGATATTTTCCCATTTCCAAACGGGTATAGGTAAGCTTTGTAACTTTCCCGCCGAAAACCGCCGCTCCGCCTTTACTTGTTGGCAAGTAAGACATTGCGCAACAAATGCTCCAATGTCTTTCTTCATGCCCGGCCACCAATATTGCAACTTTAGGTCTTGATACATTTTGGTGCCGCCCGGGTGGATACTATAAGGAGATTGATGCGCCTCTTGCATAATCGCCTTACGGAGATCCTTATTCTTGGGTACACACCAACGATTTCGAAATCGTAGTGTGCCGTCGGTCCCAATGCCAAAGTCATCGACACTACCGCTTTCTACCTCGCCGCGCACCTTTTGGAGGTACTCGTCGGAAGTTTGCAACTCCTTGATCCTCTCCAATAAGGTCGGTTGCACCACTAAGGTGGCAAGAGTTGCCGGCACTCCCGGTGCCACTACTTCCAATCCCAATCGTTGCATCTCCTTTTGCAACAACGGTTGGGGCGTAATTGCTGAAGCCAAATTCTCACCCGACTTTCTACTTAGCGCATCGGCTACGACATTTGCCTTTCCGGGGTGGTATAAAATCGTGACATCATAGTCCTTTAATGCTCTAACCACCGCATTGCCGCATATTTAGCTCTTTTTGGGTGAACAAATACTTAAGGCTTTTGTGATCCGTGTAGATCTCGCAATGTTCACCGTACAAGTAATGCCTCCATAACTTTAGCGCGAAAATCACCGCGGCTAGCTCCAAGTCATGAACCGGGTAGTTCCTCTCATAAGGTTTCAATTGGCGTGAAGCATAAGCTATAACTCGCCCATTTTGCATCAAGACACACCCGAGTCCAATGTAGGAAGCATCACTGTACACGACGTATGTCTCCCCCGGCGTCGGCAAAGCAAGTACGGGGTCGTCGTTAATCTTTCTTTTAACTCTTTGAAGCTTCGATCGCAATCTTCGCTCCAAACATACTTGACTCCTTTGTGTGTAAGGCGCGTTAGCGGAGTGGATATTTTGGACAACCCCTCCACGAACCGCCGATAATAACCCGCAAGTCCGAGGAAATCGCGGATTTCCGTTGCACTCGTCGGCGAGGCCAATCTTTAATTGCCTCTACTTTCTTCGGGTCCACCGTGATACCCTCACCCGAAACCACATGTCCTAGGAAAGTAACCTCCGAAAGCCAAAATTCACATTTCTTCAACTTGGCATATAACTTCTCTTTTCGGAGTACTTCCAAGACAAGTCTCAAGTGCTCCTCGTGTTCTTCCTCGGTCCGAGAATATACCAATACGTCGTCAATGAAGACCACGACGCATCGGTCCAATAGCGGACGGAAGACACGGTTCATTAAGTCCATAAATGCCGCTGGGGCATTAGTAAGCCCGAATGGCATTACCGTGAACTCGTAATGGCCATACCGCGTACGGTACGCCGTTTTATGCACATCCTTGGGCCGTATCTTCAACTGATGATACCCCGACTGAAGGTCTATTTTAGAATACACCTTCGACCCTCGCAATTGATCGAATAAGTCGTCGATCCTTGGCAATGGATACTTGTTCTTTATTGTTACCTTGTTCAACTCGCGATAATCCACGCAGAGTCGAAGTGTGCCATCTTTCTTCTTGACGAAAAGCACAGGAGCTCCCCACGGAGACACGCTCGGCCTCACAAAGCCTTTGTCGAGCAAGTCTTCCAATTGCGCTTTAAGCTCCTTTAGTTCTACCGGTGCCATTCTATACGGAGCCTTCGAGATCGGCGCCGCCCCAGAATCAAGTCAATAACGAATTCAACTTCCCGTCTGGTGGCAATCCCGGTAGCTCCGTCGGAAACACATCCGGGTACTCGCACGCCACCCGAATGCCCTCAAGGTCTGGGTGTTCCTTTCGGTCATCTACGATGGTCGCCAAATAGGCTTTACAACCACCCTTTATCATCTTCCTTGCCCTAACCGTGGATATGGTCGCTGCAAAGCGCGCACCCTTACACGCTCGATACACCATTTCCTCTTGATTTGGCTCACGAAAAGTGATCACCCTTCTCTCGCAGTCGATGACCGCATAATACTTGGTAAGCCAGTCTAGCCCCAAGATCACGTCAAACGACCACAACCGAGTTAGCACTAGCATATCGATCGGCATGACCCAATCACCTATCTGGACTGGACACGCCGGACACTCGTCGTAGACTGTATAGGCGTGCTCAGTGGATTTAATATCCCAACCTTCCTTATCATGTAAGACCTCTAAGTCATGAGCACTAGCAAACGATGCACTTATAAATGAATGCGATGCACCAGTGTCGAATATAGCTTGAGCTCTCGCCCCATTGATAGAAATAATACCTGCTACAATGTCGTCGGGAGCTGGAGCCTGCTCCTCCACCTGAGTGGCAAAAACCCGCCCACTCGGTGCTCTCGATGCCTCCGGCTGGCGCGACGATGATGAGCGCCCAGCCGCTATAGGTGGTGGCAGTCCCATCAGCTGCCTCGGCGTAGAAGGAGCTGATGCTGCTGACGGTGCAGAAGATCCCCAGCTCGGGCACTCTCGAATCATGTGCCCAGGCTGACCGCACTTGTAGCACTTCCCTTCTCGCTGCGAGCATGTCGCCGGCTGATGGTTGCCGCCGCAGATAACACAACGGAAGGGTCTCCCGCCCTTCCGCTGCTGTCGGGGATGCCGAGAGGGTTTCTTTGCATTTGGCCGGCCCCCGGCACCACCCGCCGCTCGCTTCTTGCCCTTCTCCTTACTCTCCGCCATGGCCTCGCGCTCCTCCCGCGCGTAGGCGCTACCGTGCTCCGCAGATAGAGCACGATCAAAGACCTCCGCAAAGGTCGTGAGGTTGAGGATCTGTATCCTCTCATATATCCTCGGCTGAAGTCCCCGTAGGAACCAATCCGCCCGGTCCCGATCGTTACGCACGACGTCGGGGACACAGTCAATGATGTGGGAGAACTCCAGCTCATAGTCGGCCACAGAGCGGTCTCCCTGCCTCAGCTTGCGGAATTTCTCTTGCATCTTCCGCTTCACCGAGTCGGGGAAGTAGTTTGTGAATACCGCCCTCTTGAACTCCTCCCACGTCGCGCGGCGATAGGTCGGGTGACCTATCCCGCTTGGTTCGCTTCCACCACGCCTTCGCCGCCTTATCTAGGCAATGTGAGGCGAAGTGCACCTTGTCCCTTTCCGGGTGTTGAAATCCCCGAAGAGCGTCTCCATGGAGTCGATCCACGACTCCACTACCGCCGGTTCCACCACTCCTCCCTCGAAGATAGGTGGCTTGAACTTCATAAATTTGATGAGCGCCGCCAACTGGCGCTCCCGCTCCTCGTCGTCCGCCGCGCTACCGGGGTTTGAAGTCCCCGATCCGGCCGGAATCGCCGTCAGAATCGGTACGGCCGCAATCGGATCTGCGCCGCCGCCGCACCTTCCACCACGGTCGGCGTCCGAGCAGAGGTGTAGGGTGCTCGGCCCCCGCTGCGTCGCCGCTGCTGCTCCAACGTCTCCTGGAGCCGTCGGATCTGCTCGCCTTGAGCCCTTACGGACTCAGCTTGTTGCCGCACTACGTCCATAAGCGCGGCCATTTGCTCCTCAAGCCCCCCGCCGCTGCCGGCTGCGGGTTGCACAGGAGCCGCACTCGGTTCCTCAGGCATCGACCTTGTTCGGGGTCGACCACGAGGTGCCATTGCTTCCTGAAATGAAGCAACTCACGTTAATACTTAAACACGTACTCGGATATACCCAATCCGGCGAAAGCAAATAAGCGCATTCATTAACATTCCATAGTATCATGTCGTCGGCCGCCGATCACAACACAAGGAATAGAAAACAAATAGCACTTAAAGTTAGTCTCTAATCATCTTAGAGACATAAGACATGAACCCAATCACATGCTTTCGCTATACTTGTTCAACGTCACTCACGTTTTCCTTAGGTCCTTAGGTCCTTTCCATTCCTATGGCCCCTAGGTCCATCCTAAGCTTTCACTTTTTGGCTTTATACCCGCTCTGATACCATTTTATCTGTCACGCCCCAAGCCCGATCCTTTTGGCCGGTTCGAGAGAGTAAAACAGACGCCGAACGACGTAGTCTCCCTATCCGCCCAAGGCTCAACATGTACAGATAGAGTATGAAATTTTACACTTGCGGAAGCATACATAAAGGCTTGCACGAAGACAAGCAACAGCCAAAAGTGAAAGTACTACTAATACATACAAGTAACATGATTAATTGCAATCACATACATGCATAATTCTTGCAACTTCGCATTCTCTAAAAGATTACCATTCTTTACATTCTTTGCATCATTTCTTTTTACACCTCATAGTCTTCAAAGATAAAGCTTAAATACATTTGATTTTAGCATCTACCATCATCAAATACAAAAGATGATACAAAAGGGTAATGCAACTATAACAAAAGTAAAGTACTCGGCGGTCTCTACCTAGGGCGCGATGCCCTTACCGCGATCGTCGGCACTCACTCGGTCCCGGCTCGTGGAAAAAGGGGTGTGAGAACTACAACAAAGTTCCCAGTGGGTTCGGCAACCAACCACGCCGACTTTCCCACTAGGTCTAATTCAAGCGTAATAGAAAGAAAGGTAAGATAATAACCAACTAACAAATGCAACTAATACGCTTGAAAGTAACGATAAAATGCTCAAACTATAAAGCATGCAAGATCATAAGTTCAATACCCAATCTCTTGGCTAACCCGTGGGTTTCGCCCTCAACAAGACTCAACCAAACTCAAAATCCCATAGTATACCGGGGAGGCTCAATATCGACCCGTTGGGACCGTCCTCGGGAAAACTCATTCCCCTGGAAAACTCATTCCAGTGGTGACCAACTCCGGAGCGCACCGCTCGAGGGGGAGCTACCGCCCCGAGCAAGGACTATATGGTGAGTACGATCAATCCTTAACTTTAAGGATTCCAAATCTCAATCTATTCTTTGCCTTCAAGGAGAACTTATATTCGTATGACCCTTAACTCTAAGGTTGTTGTCATAATGTCAATCTCATGACTATACTAGTGTTATATACACTACTTGTTCTTGTCCTTGTTCTTCAATGCCACACATGTTGTCTAAGTATTCTAAACTCATCTTTGTCAATTACACCAAGTTCTAGTTCTTGTTCTTTAGCATGCATACATAGGGTTCTCATTCTTAGCATATGTTCTCATACAATTATATCTCATGCATTTGAACTCACAAATTGCAATATAACTCATAAATTACCCTACTATGCATTATGCTCAACATATATAGAATGCTCAAAAGTGACACTTAGACATAGAAAGAATTCCGGTGTCCTTGGAATGCACCACCCACCTTCTAAAATTATGGATGGGTTGCCCGTCAAGTTTCGTAGCTAACCGAGGCCTATTTTGCAATCTGCGCAGTTATCAGATTTTACGTCAGGCTAGCTCATATAGCAACTCATAATTATGCTTTTCGTTTAACTAAACGGAGTTGTCCCACGCGTCGGGGATACCCCCAATTAGGTTTCTACAAGGTCAATTTGACCCTAGAACCTCTATGGCAAAAAGCCCCAAATTTGGTGCTCTATCCAAGCCCTATGCAAAACCCTAGGTTTTGATCCCTTAAACAAGCAAAAGAGAGCTTGTTGTTACTCTTAGAGTTCATCTAGAACAATTTAAACCATCATTAGGGCCTCTACTTGAAACCCTAAGAATCCACCATGAGAGTACCTTGAGCTTTCATGGGTTTTCATGGAGCTCAAGCCTCTACTAGGCTTCTACACCAAAGAGAAGACTCAACTCTAAGTTCCTTGCTTAAAACCCAAACCCTAGTCTAGGTTTACCATGAAACCTCACCTTGGCCCAAGCTCCACCTTGTAGGAGAGCTTCTATGTCTTCCCCAAGCTCCAAATCCTCCAAGATCACCGCCTCCAAGCTTCTTCTCCAACTTCTCCAAGCTCTAGGAGCAAATCTCTAGAGAGAGAAAGAGAGAAATGAGAGAGGGATGTATTGGGAGTGAATGGCTGTGAAGAGGAAGCCATTGGGTACATATTGTGTTGTGACAATTGCCAAAAAGCCCCTCCATTCGCGAAAATTACAAACCGTCGAATCGCGCGGTCCACTGTCCGGCTCGGCGGTTGTCCGATCTCGCACGCCGGTTTTCCAGGGACTTAGCCATTTTTCTACATTAATGTTGTCTTTGGCTGTCTTTTGTCTGGTTTGTCTTGGTCTTTTGCTGGTCTGTTGGTGTCTCTTTTCTGTGTTTTCCAGACTTAGCCATTTTTCTCGCATGTTACGCAGCCCATCGTCCGGTTTTTGGCTGTCGTCTGTTTGATCGTCTGTCTTGGCTGTCGTCTGGTCTCTACTGGTTTTCTGTGACTTAGCCATTTTTTCGCATGTTACGCCATCGTCCGGTTTTAGGCGATCGTCTGGTTTTGATCGTCTTTTTGGCCGGTCGTTCTGTCTCAAGACGCTGTTTCTCATCGCGCGCCTAGGGCACTTGGTGGCATCCAGGACAAACCACAGGTTTGTCGGTCTCGTGCTCAAATGCGGGAATTTCCACCAGACTTGCGGTTTAGCTTTTCCAAGACCCCACTTCGCTGCGCACGGGTTCCAAAGCACATAGAACCCACACTTACTCGCTCCACTCCGGGTCCCGCTCATTTTGACGGAACTCGGCGCGCTTTACGGGGGAGTGGGTTGTTACAGTCACGCCTTGGGACCGCCAATTTGGTCGATTCGGGCACGCCAACAGACGCCGAACGGACAACACCTCCCCTGTCCGCCCAAGGCTCAACACAGGTACAATTCAAGAATATGAAATGCAGATGCGGAAGACATACACAGCGGCTTACACGAGGGTAAGCAGCAGCCGAGTGAAAGTAATCTAACTATTATATTCATACATTGTAACTTGATCATTTGAAATCAAATACAAAGTTCATGTAATTTCTTTACATTTAATCATACCAATTTACATTTCCATCTCTCAATGAACTTAATACATTTTCATCTCTCACATGACTTTATTACATTTTCATTTCTCAACAATAATAGATGAAATATACAAAGGGTGTCTCTATACACAATGGTAGAACACTACCTAGAGCACGATAAGCATGCCTCGAGCCACGATCGCCCGCTCGTGCTAGAACCTGCATGGTTAGTGGGATGAGAACCACAACAAAGTTTCCAGTGGGTTCGGCCTCCAATTACACCGACTTTCCCACTAGGTCTATCTCAGGCATAATTTGAAAGAATAAGCAGATAGTAACCAAACTATAATGCATACAACTAATATGCCTGAACAATAATAAAGATTGCTTATGCTCAATATAATAATAATAATGAATGCAATATCATAATTCCATAACCCAATCTCTTGGCTAACCCGTAGGTTTCGCCCTCAACAAGACTCAACCAACCAAAATCCCTTTTGTCGGGGAGGCAAACCACTACAACCCGACGAGACCGTCCTCTGGGGAGGAAATGCCACTATGACCCAGTGATGTCAACTCCGGAGCACATCGCCCGAGGGGGAGCTATCGCTCTCGAGCAAGGACTATATGGTGAGTATGATCAATCCTTAACTTTAAGGATTCCAATTCAATCCATTCGTTGACTTCAAGGAGAACTATGACCAAATGACCCTTAACTCTAAGGTTAAATTTGTCATAATGTCACTAATTCAATCCACTTGCACTCTTTAACCTTTACTAGTGTCATGTACACTAATTGTTCTCTAAAAAAACATGACTATGTCTTGACACTAACTCTAGTGTTCTTTATTCTCAAGCATTCTTGTCTTTGACCATGTCATTACACTACCTCTAGTGTTCTTTAATCTCAAGCATTCTTGTCTTTGACCATGTCATTACACTACCTCTAGTGTTCTTTATTTTCTTTTTTCTCATTCTCAATGTCACACTAACTCTAGTGTTCATTACAATCATAGATGCCACTCGATCTACTCGTCATAATGTCACTATGTTCTTTAACCAACTAGGTCATTAATCTCGATACATGCATACATAGGGTTTTCTCGTTTTCTTTGTTCATAACTCTCTCTCTCTCTCTCAATTGCATCTTAACTGTAAGCATGCAACACATACTTAACTACCCTACTATGCATGGAAATTGTTATAAACATATATGCTCAATGAATGACACATAGACATAAAGAGAAGTTCGATATTAGTAGAAAGCACCCCCCACCTTTTTTTATATCGTTCAGATTGCTCGTCGTCACTTGCAATCGGCCTCCCGCGACGCACGCCACACTACTCGACCTAATCCATGCGCAACCACCGAACGTCCTCCGATTCGCGATCCGAAAATTAAAGGTCTTCGGTTTGTTGCCACGAGCTCACGATTCCATTTCCATGATTTTTGGAAGCTCTCGCCGCAAGCTGAGGCCATCTTTACGTTAAAGTCTTCAATCCTCCATAACTTTGCAACAGCACGACAGATTACCGAACTGACTTCACCAACGTGTTTCGTTACCTATCAATTAGGTTTATGGAGGTTCAAATTAGATCAAACCCTTATACTTACAAAACTAGCATTTCTAACCCTAGGTTTGCTACTAGGTGAAAATCCATCATTAGAGCTTTGGATTCATGCATTAATCCTCTAATTGGCATACTAGGATTCCTTTAAATCCATTTTTATAACATATAATCAAAGTTATAGACATCTACCATTAGAGGGTTCAAGAAGCTTACCTCTCAAGCAAGCTCCAATAGAGAGAAAGAAGATGAAGGAAATGGAGTCATCTTCCAAGCTTGCTTCTCCACCAAATCCACCAATTATTGGGAGAGATCTAGAGAGAAATGGAGGTTTCTCTCTCCCTCCCATGTATGCGTGTGTGGGTGTGTGCGTGAGTGTGTGTGTGTGCGTGGCTGGCTGAAGAAGAAAAGGGAACAAAACCCTTTTTACACATTAGTCTCTCAACATCACACTATTCACACACAACTTTTAGTTTAGCAATTAGGTCACGTTGGAGCCCTTCCGAATGTCCGTTTGCGCTCAAATCTGACAGTCAGGCTCGATTTTACATAACAAGCTTAGAAATATCTTAACTTTCCAGTTTCGACTCCGTTTGGTCACTGCAAACTCTACCGAACTGTAATCGTTATCAGATAACATTCGGATTTTATTTCTCATCTCCTGGGTGTCAGAATGGCACGAAACTTTAAATCTAGCCTCGTAAAAATAATCCTGACATATTCTCCAATTTTCATAATTTTCTGACACTGTATTTTTCGCTAATTTATTTGCCCGATCCTACACAGAAAATTCTAAATCTTCTGTTTTCATTCCAATTTCAGCACAGGTCATTTCTAACTCATGTTTTCCTTCTCTAAATTCAATAAAAATAGTATCTCACACTATTTTTATCTACTTTTATTTTTATTCTTAAAATTCGGGATGTTATAGATGTTCCTCCATATTTTCAATGATGTAGTAACGAAAAACCGACGAGTACGGGAGCTGGTCGACACAAACGGCTGGAGATGGCAAAGGATTCTACAAGGGTTTACGGCACACTCCATTGCAGACGACGCTTCCATCCTGGAACTGCAAGAACTAGTTCACTCCTATTACTTTTCAGAAACAGGGGATGAAGTGACCTGGAGATGGGGTAACTCAGGAACATTCTCGGTTAAATCCTTGTACAATTTTATATAGAATGGTAGTGTGTCTGAGACGAAGTTTGGGTCGCTCTGGAAATGTAAAGTTCCGCTGAAAACTAAAATCTTCGGGTGGCTTGTACTACTGAAGAAAGTGCTTACAAAGGACAATCTCGCGAAGAGAGGATGGTTGGGCCTACCCACCTGTACTCTATGTTTGGACGTAGATGAGACTGTTGAGCATCTTTTCTTAAATTGCTACGTTACTCGCACATTGCTGGGATGTGTACTGTCGAAAAAGGCCTTCCTAAGGGCATGTACGAATGTAGACAGTTTAAGGAATGAGTGCAGGGGTAAACAGGGAGCTGTAGGAAGGAAGGAGTTAGCTAGCCTATTCGCTGCCTGGTGGAATGTTTGGCTAGAGCGTAACAGGAGAACATTCGACAATAGAAAGCTCACGGTGACACAGATGTTGGTGGAACTTCGCGCTACTGTTATTACGTGGAAAGATTCATGTGGGTAGTTTTTTTTTCCGGAGGCCTAGTTGCTTGTTCCCTATGCTAAATTCACGGTCTTCATGAATGAAGCGGTAGCATGCTACCTTTCCCTCAAAAAAAAAAAAAATTCAATTATTGTTTTGTCCCTTTTTTTCTGTTTCTTTATTTTTCTGTAGACATTTTATGCATGTAACTATTCTCAGCTTGGGTGGCGTACATGATAATTTTGAAACTCTCTAATTGCATTCCTAATACTTTGCTGATAGCTTCCTTTTGTATCATTAGAAATTGCGGTATGTGATGTGAAAATGTAATAAACATGCTACCCAGGCTATGGGATACTTTAAAATGGATGCTAAAACTCGTGCACTTTTAGTTTCAATCTATTCATTTCAGCTCGTTTGATTTAACAATTCTTTCAAAATATTTAAATTCGGTTAAGTCATCCCCAGAGTTTATATTGTGTGCTAGCTGTGTGACAATAAATTTGGGTTTGGGTCGGTTCCAAATAGACCGAACCGGAGCTCACCCGGTCCGCCCTTTTAACCGGTTCAAAACACCGCACCGGAAACCACAATTGATTTCCAGAAAGGCTTGGGGCCTTGGACAACTAGTCCAGAGGTTACCCACAGCCCACATGTACTGCCCATAGTGCCCCCAACAATCACAATTGCATAAAAGCCCACCAAAATGCATAAAATCGCATCATTTTATGTGATTTTTGGGCTTTTATGACCCGTCTATACAAACCAGAGGTCAAACAGCCAAGCCGAGACACCTGTCGACAGATCTCAGCATGCCGGAGGCGATGCTCACCTTTCGGAGTACTGTCGGCCATTGTGGCACGCGCATGAGTGACGCGAAAATCAGCGAAACAACGCGCACTGAAGCTAAAACATCTCTAATTCTGCAATCTGGGGCTTGTTGACCCCAAATGAGGTGAGCACTGTGATCGGCACTGAGCAACGATCACCGTGCTCACCTCTGGAGGTATTGGGGTGGTCTCGGATTGCCAAAACAGTGCAAACAACCCCGTAACAGTGCACAAACAGCAATAACTAGCTTATAGGAGCTAGGCAGGGCACATGGTGGCCGGTGGCGGGTGGACGACGGAAGCGTCGGTAGGGGGAGGTTGCTGGCGACGTGTGAGTTACGGGGAAGCCCCAAGGATCTATCTAGATTGTATCCGACACCTAGAGGGGGGTGAATAGGTGTACCGGCCAAAAATCACAAATAATCGATGCGTTAAAAGTAAATGCGGAAATTAAAAACACACCGAGATTTACGTGGGAAAACTCCAAACTCGGAGTAAAAAACCCACGGGACCAACACGCGAATAACAATCCACTAAGAGAAAAGATTACAAGGTGATTACCGACTCCACGGACTTAACCTCTCTTAACCTCCTATGAATCTCCGCGCACGCCGCCACGTTGTCCACGTCCGAGTCCACGAACGCCACGTCCCGAATCCACGAAACGCCTCCACTTCGAATCCACGAAGCCTTGATCACGCCGAATCCACGACGCCCACTCGAATCCACGAGCCAACGATCCGAATCCACGAATCGCCTTCAATCGCGCCGAATCCACGACGCCTCACGCCGAATCCACGACGCCGTTCATGAGAAGCATCATGAGTATGGTGATCCTTCACTTAGGAGTATCGTAGAAAACCGAAGAAGAAAACTCCAAGCGAATTGTAGATCAAATCGATATATAGATATTCAATACGATATCTCGATTTGACCTAAAAGAGGCTAATATGTAGAAAATAGGTTTTAGATGAATTCCTAGCCTCTAGGGTTTCTCAAATAAGTATTTTCATGAAGCACACCGAGTTAGAGAACCCTAAGAACCTATTTATAGACTTTAGAATCAATTAGATTCGGATTAGAGAAAAATCAGGGTTTTTACCTATCTGTACCGGTACAGGAATGAACTGGTTACCGGTTCCACAAGGACGAAAGATTATTTTTCGAATGGCCATTACCGGTAATGGATTGATGGCTGTACCGGTATAGCAACCATGCTTGTACCAGACAGTTCGATCATACCGGTAATGGGTATGATGGTACATGCCGTACAAGTTCAGTGTACACGTAATGGGTATGATTACGTACCCGTACACTTTTTCGTAATGGGTATGATTAAATACCCGTACGAGTTCGTATAGGTCAGGTACACTTTGTAAATTTTCCAATTTCCGAAAATTATAAAGTTCCAATATAATTTCTAATCCGTTAAACATTAATTTATGATTCTAATGCCTATAACTAAGTATGAATCACCATATTATGATTTAAAAACTTTACCTGGACGTCGTGATTCACATTGTGAGCTCATTCCATTTTCTTCGAAGTCTTTGATTCTTCGACGTTCTTCGATCCGCTCCGATCCCTCAAGACTCCGACTCAATTCACGAAACTTGCCAACACAAAATCCTTAACAATCTCCCCCTTTGGCAATTTCGTGACAAAACACAAAAGCTCACTAAATTTACATCATAAAGAGAAACGAAGTTCAATGTCATCACCAAAACATTAAACTTCTCGCGTGTAATCCAAATACAATTTGAAACACAATAATACATCAAAACTCCTAAAACAAACTCTATGACTTAGACGCAACTAGGAGTCTTGAAGTCTTGATTTCCTGCAAAACAAAATTTTCAACAAATTTTAAACGTTAATGTAATACCTCTTCTCCCTCTTTGTTCTTTTCTCCAACTTCTCGTTGTTCAAACATATTCTCTCCTTCTCCCTCCTTAATCTCATCATGTCTCCCCCTTCGTGTATGCATCAAATACCAAATATCTTCTCCTCTATACCTTGTTCTTCATTCCCCCCCTTTTGGTCAAAAATTGCCAAAAAAAACACAAATAGAGAGAAAAGCAAACTAGCAAAAAAAAAGTAGTCATGTCATAGTTACAAATCTAGATACCAAAAATAAGCAAACTAAACATAGTCCATGGATGAGAATGCGAAAAATTTACCTTGTTTCTCAAAAATTCCTCCAAACTAAGTTAATTTCATAAAAATTAAAGATTGTACTCCAAAAATCATTATGATGAAAATAAAATATTATAGGATTTCAAAACACATTGAAACATCAAAATTTGATATTAAAGATAATCTAATGTTTCAAAACATCAAGACGCAAATTGATTAAAAATAATTTTTAGAAATTTAGCAAAATTGACACCAATTTGTCGCAACCCGATCAAAATAGCGATTTAACTAATAAACAGGGGTGGCTCTTTGAGCATCTTTTTCAAACTATCACCTTATATCACCGAAAATTCTAAACTTTTTATTTTCTGTCAACCTTTTCGGTTTTTCTTAAAATTTCTCATGTGGTAGGTTCACACACGTACCGGACCACCCGGGTGGTAGCACTTTTCTACATGTGGTGGTTGTTTTCACACTCCTTTCGGATGTAACTCTTTCCACATCTTTATAATCATAGGAGTTTTCTCCCCTTTTTTTTTATAATATTCAAACTCCCCCTAAACTAGACAATCTTACATTTGAAAATAATTTTGACGAATTTTAGTCAATTAAGAAAATATCCATCAATTATATTCAACATTCACAACCAAGATGAATTTAAAAATCAAGAGATTAAAAATAATTTCAAAATTTTGATGAATGTATGTATAAAGAAATCACATATTAAGTTATCGTCAAAATACCAATAAGTAGAGTAAAAACGACAATTAATATGAATTTAATTTGATTTGAAATGTCTTTGAATACCGGTTAATGCACTTTGAAAAACCTTTGATCTCTCCCTCTTTGAAATCTCTCTCTCATTTGAAATCCTTTTTTTTTTACTTTTGAATCTCATCTCTCTCCTCAAGACGATTTTGAAACACATAGAATTTCAAGTACCAAAAATCGTTCTAAACATGTAATGCCATGAATAAAAGTATGAAATATGCACTAATCAAAGCATTACATAAACGAAAACAAATTAGAGAGAAAAGCATGGAAAGATATCACCTTTCCGAATCCAAACTTGTCGGATTTTATGTTGCTTTGGCTTGTTGACGTGAGGCTTGATTTGCTTTGATTTTTGATCAACCGTTGATGGTTGCGATGGTTGAAACTTCGGTTGATATTGTCGTTGAGACTTAAAAACACAAACCGCTTGTGGCTTCGATTTAGAAATCCGGTTCGGTTGAGGTACTTGACTAACTTGATTTTTCCTTTGATTCCGTGGGGGAAGTCGAGTACTAGATAATACCAATTGAGATTTCCGAGTTGCCAATTGATTCTTCTTTGTCTTGTTCGGGCAACTCCTTTTGATGTGTCCTTTGATGCCACATCGGTGACACACCTTTTCCTTCAATGTAGTTGAGACTTTAGAAGTTGACGTTTGGTTCCTCTCAACGTATATCCGTTCGTATCCGAGGCCCAACTTGTTCGTTTGACCTAACCCAAGCATATGATCCAATTTCTTCGATTCGGAAGAAAATTGTTGAATGTTGGACTTGAGTTGATGAACTTCTTTGGTCAACTCTTTATTGGATTTGTGCGATTCCTCAAATTGATGCTCCAAAAATTCAACTTTGTTCTTAGAGGATTTGATCGTTAAATCCGCTTCATCTAGCTTCTTTCGGAGGATCGAATTATCTTTCAATATTGCTTCCTTTTCCTCTTCGAAAGCTTTCGTCATTGTTTTCAAATTTTTGTTCTCCTCTTCAATGTCAAGTAGACGCTTCCTAAGCCTTTTGTTATGCTTCGCCATCTTTTTAGATTCGACGAGGAGTTGATGATACGCTTCCGCTAAATCCTCGTCGTTTGATTCCTCATCGCCGGAATCCGAGTCCACGTCTTCTTCCTTTGATGTTTTCAACGCAATCCCTCTACTTTGAGAAAAAGACTTGGAAGAAGATTGGTTAGTAGGAAAAGTCATATCGTAAGCTTGCAACACACCTACTAACTCTTCGGCCATTAGATAGCAATATATCTAGATCCCGCTCTGATACCAAATGTGAGTTACGGGGAAGCCCCAAGGATCTATCTAGATTGTATCCGACACCTAGAGGGGGGTGAATAGGTGTACCGGCCAAAAATCACAAATAATCGATGCGTTAAAAGTAAATGCGGAAATTAAAAACACACCGAGATTTACGTGGGAAAACTCCAAACTCGGAGTAAAAAACCCACGGGACCAACACGCGAATAACAATCCACTAAGAGAAAAGATTACAAGGTGATTACCGACTCCACGGACTTAACCTCTCTTAACCTCCTATGAATCTCCGCGCACGCCGCCACGTTGTCCACGTCCGAGTCCACGAACGCCACGTCCCGAATCCAAGAAACGCCTCCACTTCGAATCCACGACGCCCACTCGAATCCACGAGCCAACGATCCGAATCCACGAATCGCCTTCAATCGCGCCGAATCCACGACGCCTCACGCCGAATCCACGACGCCGTTCATGAGAAGCATCATGAGTATGGTGATCCTTCGCTTAGGAGTATCGTAGAAAACCGAAGAAGAAAACTCCAAGCGAATTGTAGATCAAATCGACATATAGATATTCAATACGATATCTCGATTTGACCTAAAAGAGGCTAATATGTAGAAAATAGGTTTTAGATGAATTCCTAGCCTCTAGGGTTTCTCAAATAAGTATTTTCATGAAGCACACCGAGTTAGAGAACCCTAAGAACCTATTTATAGACTTTAGAATCAATTAGATTCGGATTAGAGAAAAATCAGGGTTTTACCTATCTCAGACCAGACAGAACGAATCCGTTACCTGCTCCATAGGACGAAAGATTATTTTTCGAATGGCCATTATCGGTAATGGATTGACGGTACAGACCTGGGGTATAGCAACCATGCTTGCACGCAGACAGTTATTTATTGGCACTGGAAGTAACGTATGATGGTCAGCACCGCATAAGTTCAGAAATTTATCACATTAATGGGTACTTATCTGCATACCGCATACACTTCTTACGGTATTACCTAATTACTATTCTGCGTCTGTATTGTGTTCGTGCAGTCACACTTTACACTTTGTAAATTTTCCAATTTCCTAAAATTATAAAGTTCCAATATAATTTCTAATCCGTTAAACATTAATTTATGATTCTAATGCCTATAACTAAGTATGAATCACCATATTATGATTTAAAAACTTTACCTGGACGTCGTGATTCACATTGTGAGCTCATTCCATTTTCTTCGAAGTCTTTGATTCTTCGACGTTCTTCGATCCGCTCCGATCCCTCAAGACTCCGACTCAATTCACGAAACTTGCCAACACAAAATCCTTAACAATCTCCCCCTTTGGCAATTTCGTGACAAAACACAAAAGCTCACTAAAATTACATCATAAAGAGAAACGAAGTTCAATGTCATCACCAAAACATTAAACTTCTCGCGTGTAATCCAAATACAATTTGAAACACAATAATACATCAAAACTCCTAAAACAAACTCTATGACTTAGACGCAACTAGGAGTCTTGAAGTCTTGATTTCCTGCAAAACAAAATTTTCAACAAATTTTAAACGTTAATGTAATACCTCTTCTCCCTCTTTGTTCTTTTCTCCAACTTCTCGTTGTTCAAACATATTCTCTCCTTCTCCCTCCTTAATCTCATCATGTCTCCCCCTTCGTGTATGCATCAAATACCAAATATCTTCTCCCTCTATACCTTGTTCTTCATTCTCCCCTTTTTTGTTAAAAATTGCGAGAAAAAAATACAAATAGAGAGAAAAGCAAACTAGCAAAAAAAAGTAGTCATGTCATAGTTACAAATCTAGATACCAAAAATAAGCAAACTAAACATAGTCCATGGATGAGAATGCGAAAAATTTACCTTGTTTCTCAAAAATTCCTCCAAACTAAGTTAATTTCATAAAAATTAAAGATTGTACTCCAAAAATCATTATGATGAAAATAAAATATTATAGGATTTCAAAACACATTGAAACATCAAAATTTGATATTAAAGATAATCTAATGTTTCAAAACATCAAGACGCAAATTGATTAAAAATAATTTTTAGAAATTTAGCAAAATTGACACCAATTTGTCGCAACCCGTTCAAAATAGCGATTTAACTAATAAACACCGGGGGTGGCTCTTTGAGCATCTTTTTCAAACTATCACCTTATATCACCGAAAATTCTAAACTTTTTATTTTCTATCAACCTTTTCGGTTTTTCTTAAAATTTCTCATGTGGTAGCTTCACACACGTGCCGGACGACCGGGGTGGTAGCTCTTTCCTACATGTGGTGGTAGTTTTCACACTCCTTTCGGATGTAACTCTTTCCACATCTTTATAATCATAGGAGGTTTCTCCCTTTTTTTTTATATTATTCAAACTCCCCCTAAACTAGACAATCTCACATTTGAAAATAATTTTGACGAATTTTAGTCAATTAAGAAAATATCCATCAATTATATTCAACATTCACAACCAAGATGAATTTAAAAATCAAGAGATTAAAAATAATTTCAAAATTTTGATGAATGTATGTATAAAGAAATCACATATTAAGTTATCGTCAAAATACCAATAAGTAGAGTAAAAACGACAATTAATATGAATTTAATTTGATTTGAAATGTCTTTGAATACCGGTTAATGCACTTTGAAAAACCTTTGATCTCTCCCTCTTTGAAATCTCTCTCTCATTTGAAATCCTTTTTTTTTTTTACTTTTGAATCTCATCTCTCTCCTCAAGACGATTTTGAAACACATAGAATTTCAAGTACCAAAAATCGTTCTAAACATGTAATGCCATGAATAAAAGTATGAAATATGCACTAATCAAAGCATTACATAAACGAAAACAAATTAGAGAGAAAAGCATGGAAAGATATCACCTTTCCGAATCCAAACTTGTCGGATTTTATGTTGCTTTGGCTTGTTGACGTGAGGCTTGATTTGCTTTGATTTTTGATCAACCGTTGATGGTTGCGATGGTTGAAACTTCGGTTGATATTGTCGTTGAGACTTAAAAACACAAACCGCTTGTGGCTTCGATTTAGAAATCCGGTTCGGTTGAGGTACTTGACTAACTTGATTTTTCCTTTGATTCCGTGGGGGAAGTCGAGTACTAGATAATACCAATTGAGATTTCCGAGTTGCCAATTGATTCTTCTTTGTCTTGTTAGGGCAACTCCTTTTGATGTGTCCTTTGATGCCACATCGGTGACACACCTTTTCCTTCAATGTAGTTGAGACTTTAGAAGTTGACGTTTGGTTCCTCTCAACGTATATCCGTTCGTATCCGAGGCCCAACTTGTTCGTTTGACCTAACCCAAGCATATGATCCAATTTCTTCGATTCGGAAGAAAATTGTTGAATGTTGGACTTGAGTTGATGAACTTCTTTGGTCAACTCTTTATTGGATTTGTGCGATTCCTCAAATTGATGCTCCAAAAATTCAACTTTGTTCTTAGAGGATTTGATCGTTAAATCCGCTTCATCTAGCTTCTTTCGGAGGATCGAATTATCTTTCAATATTGCTTCCTTTTCCTCTTCGAAAGCTTTCGTCATTGTTTTCAAATTTTTGTTCTCCTCTTCAATGTCAAGTAGACGCTTCCTAAGCCTTTTGTTATGCTTCGCCATCTTTTTAGATTCGACGAGGAGTTGATGATACGCTTCCGCTAAATCCTCGTCGTTTGATTCCTCATCGCCGGAATCCGAGTCCACGTCTTCTTCCTTTGATGTTTTCAACGCAATCCCTCTACTTTGAGAAAAAGACTTGGAAGAAGATTGGTTAGTAGGAAAAGTCATATCGTAAGCTTGCAACACACCTACTAACTCTTCGGCCATTAGATAGCAATATATCTAGATCCCGCTCTGATACCAAATGTGAGTTACGGGGAAGCCCCAAGGATCTATCTAGATTGTATCCGACACCTAGAGGGGGGTGAATAGGTGTCGCCAAAAATCACAAATAATCGATGCGTTAAAAGTAAATGCGGAAATTAAAAACACAGAGATTTACGTGGGAAAACTCCAAACTCGGAGTAAAAAACCCACGGGACCAACACGCGAATAACAATCCACTAAGAGAAAAGATTACAAGGTGATTACCGACTCCACGGACTTAACCTCTCTTAACCTCCTATGAATCTCGCGCACGCCGCCACGTTGTCCACGTCCGAGTCCACGAACGCCACGTCCCGAATCCAAGAAACGCCTCCACTTCGAATCCACGACGCCCACTCGAATCCACGAGCCAACGATCCGAATCCACGAATCGCCTTCAATCGCGCCGAATCCACGACGCCTCACGCCGAATCCACGACGCCGTTCATGAGAAGCATCATGAGTATGGTGATCCTTCGCTTAGGAGTATCGTAGAAAACCGAAGAAGAAAACTCCAAGCGAATTGTAGATCAAATCGACATATAGATATTCAATACGATATCTCGATTTGACCTAAAAGAGGCTAATATGTAGAAAATAGGTTTTAGATGAATTCCTAGCCTCTAGGGTTTCTCAAATAAGTATTTTCATGAAGCACACCGAGTTAGAGAACCCTAAGAACCTATTTATAGACTTTAGAATCAATTAGATTCGGATTAGAGAAAAATCAGGGTTTTTACCTATACGTATGCAGTACGAGAATGAGCTGATTCTGGGTTCCACAAGACGAAAGATTATTTTTCGAATGGCCATTACATTAATGGATTGATGGGTATCTTGGGTATAGCAACCATGCTTGTATCGGTACGGGGTTCGGTGATACCGTGAATGGGTATAATGGCTGTACCCGTACAGGTTCAGGCTGTTACCGGTAATGGGTATGATTCTGTACCCGTACACTTTTCGGTATTCGGTAATGGGTATGATTAAATGCCGTACGGGTTGATGAGTCGGTACACTTTGTAAATTTTCCAATTTCCTAAAATTATAAAGTTCCAATATAATTTCTAATCCGTTAAACATTAATTTATGATTCTAATGCCTATAACTAAGTATGAATCACCATATTATGATTTAAAAACTTTACCTGGACGTCGCGATTCACATTGTGAGCTCATTCCATTTTCTTCGAAGTCTTTGATTCTTCGACGTTCTTCGATCCGCTCCGATCCCTCAAGACTCCGACTCAATTCACGAAACTTGCCAACACAAAATCCTTAACAATCTCCCCCTTTGGCAATTTCGTGACAAAACACAAAAGCTCACTAAAATTACATCATAAAGAGAAACGAAGTTCAATGTCATCACCAAAACATTAAACTTCTCGCGTGTAATCCAAATACAATTTGAAACACAATAATACATCAAAACTCCTAAAACAAACTCTATGACTTAGACGCAACTAGGAGTCCTGAAGTCTTGATTTCCTGCAAAACAAAATTTTCAACAAATTTTAAACGTTAATGTAATACCTCTTCTCCCTCTTTGTTCTTTTCTCCAACTTCTCGTTGTTCAAACATATTCTCTCCTTCTCCCTCCTTAATCTCATCATGTCTCCCCCTTCGTGTATGCATCAAATACCAAATATCTTCTCCCTCTATACCTTGTTCTTCATTCTCCCCCTTTTTGTCAAAAATTGCCAAAAAAAAACACAAATAGAGAGAAAAGCAAACTAGCAAAAAAAAAGTAGTCATGTCATAGTTACAAATCTAGATACCAAAAATAAGCAAACTAAACATAGTCCATGGATGAGAATGCGAAAAATTTACCTTGTTTCTCAAAAATTCCTCCAAACTAAGTTAATTTCATAAAAATTAAAGATTGTACTCCAAAAATCATTATGATGAAAATAAAATATTATAGGATTTCAAAACACATTGAAACATCAAAATTTGATATTAAAGATAATCTAATGTTTCAAAACATCAAGACGCAAATTGATTAAAAATAATTTTTAGAAATTTAGCAAAATTGACACCAATTTGTCGCAACCCGTTCAAAATAGCGATTTAACTAATAAACACCGGGGGTGGCTCTTTGAGCATCTTTTTCAAACTATCACCTTATATCACCGAAAATTCTAAACTTTTTATTTTCTATCAACCTTTTCGGTTTTTCTTAAAATTTCTCATGTGGTAGCTTCACACACGTGCCGGACGACCAGGGTGGTAGCTCTTTCCTACATGTGGTGGTAGTTTTCACACTCCTTTCGGATGTAACTCTTTCCACATCTTTATAATCATAGGAGTTTTCTCCCTTTTTTTTATAATATTCAAACTCCCCCTAAACTAGACAATCTCACATTTGAAAATAATTTTGACGAATTTTAGTCAATTAAGAAAATATCCATCAATTATATTCAACATTCACAACCAAGATGAATTTAAAAATCAAGAGATTAAAAATAATTTCGAAATTTTGATGAATGTATGTATAAAGAAATCACATATTAAGTTATCGTCAAAATACCAATAAGTAGAGTAAAAACGACAATTAATATGAATTTAATTTGATTTGAAATGTCTTTGAATACCGGTTAATGCACTTTGAAAAACCTTTGATCTCTCCCTCTTTGAAATATCTCTCTCTCATTTGACATCCTTTTTTTTTATTTTTGAATCTCATCTCTCTCCTCAAGACGATTTTGAAACACATAGAATTTCAAGTACCAAAAATCGTTCTAAACATGTAATGCCATGAATAAAAGTATGAAATATGCACTAATCAAAGCATTACATAAACGAAAACAAATTAGAGAGAAAAGCATGGAAAGATATCACCTTTCCGAATCCAAACTTGTCGGATTTTATGTTGCTTTGGCTTGTTGACGTGAGGCTTGATTTGCTTTGATTTTTGATCAACCGTTGATGGTTGCGATGGTTGAAACTTCGGTTGATATTGTCGTTGAGACTTAAAAACACAAACCGCTTGTGGCTTCGATTTAGAAATCCGGTTCGGTTGAGGTACTTGACTAACTTGATTTTTTCTTTGATTCCGTGGGGGAAGTCGAGTACTAGATAATACCAATTGAGATTTCCGAGTTGCCAATTGATTCTTCTTTGTCTTGTTCGGGCAACTCCTTTTGATGTGTCCTTTGATGCCACATCGGTGACACACCTTTTCCTTCAATGTAGTTGAGACTTTAGAAGTTGACGTTTGGTTCCTCTCAACGTATATCCGTTCGTATCCGAGGCCCAACTTGTTCGTTTGACCTAACCCAAGCATATGATCCAATTTCTTCGATTCGGAAGAAAATTGTTGAATGTTGGACTTGAGTTGATGAACTTCTTTGGTCAACTCTTTATTGGATTTGTGCGATTCCTCAAATTGATGCTCCAAAAATTCAACTTTGTTCTTAGAGGATTTGATCGTTAAATCCGCTTCATCTAGCTTCTTTCGGAGGATCGAATTATCTTTCAATATTGCTTCCTTTTCCTCTTCGAAAGCTTTCGTCATTGTTTTCAAATTTTTGTTCTCCTCTTCAATGTCAAGTAGACGCTTCCTAAGCCTTTTGTTATGCTTCGCCATCTTTTTAGATTCGACGAGGAGTTGATGATACGCTTCGCTAAATCCTCGTCGTTTGATTCCTCATCGAATCCGAGTCCACGTCTTCTTCTTTGATGTTTTCAACGCAATCCCTCTACTTTGAGAAAAGACTTGGAAGAAGATTGGTTAGTAGGAAAAGTCATATCGTAAGCTTGCAACACACCTACTAACTCTTCGGCCATTAGATAGCAATATATCTAGATCCCGCTCTGATACCAAATGTGAGTTACGGGGAAGCCCCAAGGATCTATCTAGATTGTATCCGACACCTAGAGGGGGGTGAATAGGTGTACCGGCCAAAAATCACAAATAATCGATGCGTTAAAAGTAAATGCGGAAATTAAAAACACACCGAGATTTACGTGGGAAAACTCCAAACTCGGAGTAAAAAACCCACGGGACCAACACGCGAATAACAATCCACTAAGAGAAAAGATTACAAGGTGATTACCGACTCCACGGACTTAACCTCTCTTAACCTCCTATGAATCTCCGCGCACGCCGCCACGTTGTCCACGTCCGAGTCCACGAACGCCACGTCCCGAATCCAAGAAACGCCTCCACTTCGAATCCACGAAGCCTTGATCACGCCGAATCCACGACGCCCACTCGAATCCACGAGCCAACGATCCGAATCCACGAATCGCCTTCAATCGCGCCGAATCCACGACGCCTCACGCCGAATCCACGACGCCGTTCATGAGAAGCATCATGAGTATGGTGATCCTTCGCTTAGGAGTATCGTAGAAAACCGAAGAAGAAAACTCCAAGCGAATTGTAGATCAAATCGACATATAGATATTCAATACGATATCTCGATTTGACCTAAAAGAGGCTAATATGTAGAAAATAGGTTTTAGATGAATTCCTAGCCTCTAGGGTTTCTCAAATAAGTATTTTCATGAAGCACAGTTAGAGAACCCTAAGAACCTATTTATAGACTTTAGAATCAATTAGATTCGGATTAGAGAAAAATCGGGGGTTTTTACCTATACGTACCGTACGGGAATGAGCTGATTCTAGGTTCCACAAGGACGAAAGATTATTTTTCGAATGGCCATTACCGGTAATGGATTGATGGCTGTACCGGTATAGCAACCATGCTTGTACCGGTACAGGTTCAGGCTGTTACCGGTAATGGGTATGATGGCTGTACCCGTACAAGTTCAGGCTGTTACCGGTAATGGGTATGATTCTGTACCCGTACACTTTTCAGGCTGTTACCGGTAATGGGTATGATTCTATACCTGTACAGGTTCAGGTACAGGTCAGGTACACTTTGTAAATTTTCCAATTTCCGAAAATTACAAAGTTCCAATATAATTTCTAATCCGTTAAACATTAATTTATGATTCTAATGCCTATAACTAAGTATGAATCACCATATTATGATTTAAAAATTTTACCTGGATGTCGTGATTCACATTGTGAGCTCATTCCATTTTCTTCGAAGTCTTTGATTCTTCGACGTTCTTCGATTCGCTCCGATCCCTCAAGACTCCGACTCAATTCACGAAACTTGCCAACACAAAATCCTTAACACGACGGAGGAAGGCCGGGGCGCGCGTCGGCCGGCAATGGGAGGCGGCGGAGGTGACGGGCAATGATGCCCTAGCTGTAACATGGTAGGGGAGCTCGGCTCCAAGTCCGGCCGGTGGGGGCTCCGGCGGCGGGATCGCCGGCGGCACTCGGGTGCGGCCGACCGGGGAAGTTGATGCTCGCTCCGTCGGCGATGCGAGGCGAGGAGGGCGGCGCGGGGAGAGGCTCGGCTGCACGGCTCGATCTCAAGCTCGGCAAGGCCCTCCGCCCACGGCGGCGGCGGAGCAGCCGGGACGACGGAAAGGAGATTCTAGAGGCCGAGGAGTGTGGCTCGGCCGGCGGTGGGCGGCGGCGATGTGCGGAGGCCGAAAATGCCTCGAGTCGGCCGGCGCTAGACCCGGCCGGCCGTAGTGAGCACTAACGGCGAGCCGGACTGCGGAGGCGGCGGGGACGGCACGCCGGAGGGTTCTTGGAGGTCATAAAGAGTGGCGACCAGCGGGGGCGGCGGCGAGCGCGGGCCTCGAGCTCAGTTGGGCTCGGCTCGAGGTGACCCTGGGTGGCCGTGGATCACCCAGGCGGTGCCGGTGGTGCACGCGGACGGCGGGGGCTGGCAGCGACAATGCCAGAAATAGAGCCTCGGCCGAGGATGAAGGCTCCCAGGTTATTGATGCTCCCTGGGTTCAAGGGTTGAGGGTGGAGGTTGGTTAGATGAAGGAGAAAGTGGGGGGGTAGGCCGACCCAGGAATTTTCGGCGGTGGGGGACATGCTCAGGTGGCTGGGGTGCGTGCGGGGAGAGCAAAGGAATAAAAGGGAGGCAGCTGGGGTTTGGTTGAGGAAGAGGGAGGCCAAGGATTAGGGTTTCCATGGAGAAACCTTAAGTGGCCACTTATAAGTAAATGGCAATTTTGCGCACAAGACCCTCTAAATTGATTATTTCATTCCGAGTTCCTCACAGCGCGAGTAAAACACACGAATATCCCTCCACGTGCGATCTCATGCGAAAGGTATATAAAATATAGGGGGTTTCGCGCAAAATACAAAAATGCCGATTTGACGTTACCTCGGAAAACGTGTGATATCTAGCGATCCGTCCGTCGGATTTTCGAACGGATCACGCCAGTGCGTTCAGCACGACAAGTACAACAAACCTACAATTTTGGTTCGTCTCGATCGGTCATAGATTCGCGATGAAACCCGTCCGCTCTCCAACTAACCCATATATTACACATATACCAATGTGTAAACTCGAAAACCATAAATTCAAACCCGAATTTGACTTCCCTACCACTAGTAGGGACCTGAAACATCTTTCACCCAACCCCCGGTCACGAGCACAGAGCACGAGGAGCTTTACAATGCAAGAAAAGCAAAGAGCAAAAACCCTCTTTTCAATAAAACTCCTTTTTTCTCAAAAATCATGCATCAGATTTGAAATCCGACAGTGCCATTGGTTCCAAAATAGCTGAACCGTTCGAAATGAGTTATTGGATCGCTATGAACGAAGTCTGATATGAGCCTGAAGCCAACTTCATGCATTGAGCTCTCCGGAAAATCGAGTTACTATTCAGTTTAAGTGAAAACTAAAACTCGCGTAAAATCTCCGTTCTAGCTCAGTTTCTTCTGAAACTTGACGTGTGCTTATGTAATTAAATTACACACAAGAACATCATCAACATAAGGTTTAGTTGCACTCCCAAAATCTCAGTTCTTATATTATTCCCCCCTTAAAAAAAATTTCGTCTCCGAAACTTGATCACGTACCCACTAAAATCGCAATCAGACATTGCTCCACCAATGTACTGGTCAGTCATAATTCCTTGAATTTTGACAGATTAACCTCTGAAAGGTGGGACGAATAGGACTGTGGTTCCACTCAAAAAGACCAAAACTCATTGGGATCCACACCATCCTATAACCTGCGGACAAAAACAGTCCCGCGATTAGAATTATCTGATCCCAACTATTGCCAAATCTGAGATGATAATTCACCACTCAGAAACTCTAGGTCTACTCAACCTTGGTCCGCGTAGCAGCGACCGACTCGACTACGTCGATAGTTCACGTAGAAAAGTCACGTGACAACCACGCAAGTTTGGAATATGTTTTCGTAGGCTGTAACTACACACTCCGACTCGCCCACAACATCAATTAGCTCACCATGAGCTAAATGTATCGTTGTCATAAAAACCTGAGTCAAAACACTCACTTTAGACCACAGTCTTTCACCAGTCAGCAGACAACTACCAACGTCAAACCTCCATCAGCGAAAAGCCACCTGTGGCATTCGACAGTCCTAAGTCCAAGACCTCACTTTCCACCTGACTCTTTTAAAAGAGTTTTCTCGTGGTTTTATGAATGTGAACCTGTGGTGAATGGTGTATGGACATATAGATGTTCAAAAGAGTTCTTGCTCTCTCTCTCTCTCTCTCTCTCTCTCTCTCTCTCTGCCCATCCCTCTCGAGGATCCCTCGCCAGTCGCCGCCGCCCCTGCCAACGTCGCCCCCGCCATTCGCGTCGACCCTCGCATCTGCCGCTCGTGCCAACCTTCCCTCACCAACCCACATTGCAGGTAGCAACCCTTAGCATAAGACAGTAGATGCGGAAAAGTAAAAAGATTACAAGTAGACTACTCCTAGAAAATAGTAAAGTACGAAGAATATGAAAAGTGGTCTTCTTGTTCGCCAGGAAAAATACCTCTCTATCAAGCATTTTATGTTTATTTATAACTTTACCCGATGTTTTTTGGTTAGATGCATGATCGACCAATTCCCTAATTTCGCGGGCCACTACAGCATTTTCTGTTTATTTATAACTTTATCCGATGTTTTTTGGTTAGATGCATGATTGACCACTTCCCTAATTTCGCGGGCCACTACTAGCCGATCCTAACCGCATCAATGTTAACCGTTTTTCAGTTTCAATCTTATTTTACACTGCTCTTAGTGCACCACATGCGGCTGTCTGTTTGGCCTTATGAACCAGTCGCGCAGCGTATCAGGGTCTACCACGGGGTATTATTTTGGTGGTATAAACAATATATATTTGAGCTTTTGAAGCCTAATTCGAGTGAGCCCAATATAATACTCAAGCTTCTATTCATGGCCGGCTTATTTAATTTCGAGTCGTAACCGGAGCGAGCTGAATATCGCCGAAAACAAGTTGGGCCGGCAAATGCTGGGTTGGGCTGGCTCATTTGCCAGCCCTACCTCAAACCATTCCCACTCTTACTTTCGGTTAAATCCTCCCGTTCTAATTCGGGTTCGGATCGAATCTGCGGTAACATCCTATTATATTTGTTATTGCCCACCAACTCCTGCCCTTTGGGCGTAACGTAATAGACGAACAACAGGGAGTCCGCACAAAACCCTACTCCCTCAAAAAAACCCTATTCCTCCCCCCGAAACCGCCCCCGTTGTTGGTGCGCCCGACGAAGCGTGCAGATGTCGTCGTCGTCGTCTCTAAGCCGGAGGGGCCGCGGCGAGGGCGAGGGCGAGGGCGAGGGCGTGTTGGGGTCGATCTCTCGCTCGCCGATCGTGGTGCGGGGAGGGAGGCGGCGGCGGAGGCGACGACGGTGGCGAAGAAGCTCCTCCGGAGCACCGGCAAAGCGGCGTGGATCGCGGGCACGACCTTCCTCGTCCTCTTCGTCCCCCTCATCATCGAGATGGACCGCGAGCAACAGCTCAATGAGCTCGAGCTCCAGCAGGCCACCCTCCTCGGCGGCCCCTCGCCCGCGCTGCCGCCGCCGCCTCCGTCCAAGTGATCTCGGTGAGATCCGCTCTCCCCCTCCTCGATACTAGGGTTTGGGTTTCCGTTTCAGAACTTCTATCAGGCTAGGGTTCAAGGGTTTGAGGTTATTGCCAATTTTAATTTTGAACATTTCGCCTTGCATTCGGTAATAACATTTTGACGGATTTACTCTTTTCTGGATGTTCAATTTTAAGTGTAGGATCGACTCGTGATGAGTAGGTGCTTGTACCATGGGGTTTTAGCATTTTTGCCTCTCTTTTTTTCTTTTTTTTTGCTTGCCTTTTCCTTCTTTTGTTGCATTAGTTATTTGCGGGGACTACATAGAATATCAGACGCATGCTGATTACCTTATCCTCTTCCGGATTGTCCCTCGTTTTGTTGCAGTTATTTTGTTGGCAAGTTATCCTTCTTCTTGATGCTGCACTTGGTTACACGTCTTGCTCTGCTGAGAGGCTTTTGAGCTCTAGCATTCTTGTGATCGACACTCTCTTGGTTTTGTAAATGTTGGTCGGTTCTGTGTCTCTTCAGTGTCGATTCCTCGCTTCGTGTACTGATTTTGGTTTCCGGTTAAATCGTTGTTAGCTGTGAGCCATTGGCTTTCGGTCGGCTCCAGTGACATGGAAATGAAATACGACAACAGAACAAAAAATACCGGATGGCACATTATCAATGGGATGAAGCATGATCTTCAATCGTATAAGACACTAAATCGAGAATACTGTCGTAAATGAAAATCTTTAGGTGATAACTTAAGCTTCGGCACTTGCAATTTTTCCTTCACTAGAAAATTAGTGAAAACAGTCAGACACACGATTCTCGCCTTTTCGGTGAGATAAAAAGCTGCCTGGACTTAACAATACAGCTCGAGGCCGTGAGATCAAAATGACTTGGGCATCGGTTCCACTATTTTTTCCCACTCTTATAGTAGCTGCCCCTGCAATTCAGAGTAAAGTCTTTATATATGAATAAAATCCCTCTACAATTGTAATTCCGCTCTTTATTTACATGGTACTTAACCTTTGGATGCTGAGAGAAAAGATTGGGGGAAACTTCTAGAAAGGGAACTTCTATCCTGTCCATATGTTGGAGGATTATTGTCAAAATTCTTTCCCGAAAGATCAAGAAACGATTTGGTCAGAGTGGATGAGAAGCCAAGAGATCACTTAGTCATTTGTACTTTGTCTTCAAGAAGATCCATTGGCACTGTTATATAGAAATTGATTAGCTCATTCTTAAGCAGATACTAATGAGTAACCGAAGCATTTTTTTTTTCCAACTTCCAAAAGTGAAATTTGCTCATCGCGAAATGCTTTGGCTACATTTTTCTCAACCTCTAGAAAAAAGTAACCAAATCTAAACAAATTAATTTTGTATAGCAGGTAGAAATCTAAGAAAACAAAGACAAAAAATGTTGCTGAAGGACTAGTGCTTTAAATAGAAGGAAATTTGTGTTTAAAGAACTGGTGCTGAAATTTTTGTTTAAAGAACTCGTGCGTTAAATACTTATGAAGAATTGCTTGGTTAAGTATAGTTTAATAAAAGTAACATTGTTTAGACAATAAGGGAGGATAAACAAGAATAAGCAGCAGCTAATATATTGCAAAGACATTAACTTTAAATAGAAAGAAATTTTGTATCTAATAAACATAATACTAGTTGGAACCTGCCGCACTTAGGGCATGTTTTTTTGTTCGTAAATGAAACAATGAAAGTGGTACTTTGGCGAAATGGTATTTTTTCGGTTGTTTGGTTTATAAAAGTGAACTTGTTAAGTTACTTTCGAAAGGTGAAACAATAAAGTGGTTTACAACTAGAACTCACTTTTTTGACTTTGGCCCCAAAATTCCCAAAGTTGCTGAAAGTGGACCGCCGACTCCGCGTGACTTATGAACCGTCACATTAAAAAAAAACCCAATTGAGAAACAACTCATGAGAAACCCCTCCCCTCTGTTGGCTATTTATTATTGGCTAAAATGGGTCTAATTTTCTGCTCTGTGATAACAGGCCTAGGAGACTAATAAGTTGAGTTAAGTAAGCTCAATAAGTGGAGTGGGGTTGCGTTCCACAATAGACCTAACGGCAAGAGGCTCAACAATAAACCTAACGTCTAGGTGGCTTGCGTTTGGTCGAAATCTGTGAGTGCTGTGGTTAAGCCCTCAAGTGCGATGAGTGTGTCGTTCCTATCATGCTTTTGGGATAGTTGGTTTGCGCTTACAATCCACAAGTGGTATCAGAGTGAATGGCACTGGTTCGATTTATACCTGCTGCATTAACCGTAAAGGTGTTGCCGGGGGGGGGGAGGGGTTCAACTTCCTACCTCATGGTAATAGTCAAAGAAGACTAATTCTCTCCACCGCACTTTGAGGGAGGAGACACTGCCGCCCACCGAGCACGATAAGTTGGGTGAGCCCGATAAGTTGAGTTGGCCGCAATCCACAATAGATCTAACGATAAGAGACTCAACAATAGACCTAAAGTTTAGGTGGGTTGAGTTAGGTCAAAGTCTCTGATTTTTGTGGCTAAGTCCTTAAGTGCGATGAGTGTGCTCTTCTTATTAGCATGTGCTGTTGGGATAGTTGGTTAGCACTTATGATCCACACCCTGCATACTACATCTTCTTCGTAATGGAGAGACCATCTCTGCAATAAGGAGATCGTGTGCTTTCTACTGGACAAAGTAGGCCTCTCTCTCTCCTTGCACATGTTTATTTTAGTGTTTGGAAAGGCGCGCCTTAGCAATAGCGAGGCGAGGCGCTATTGCTGAGGTGCGCGCCCAGGCCCTGAGGCACGCGTCGGTTTGGGTTTAATTTTTTTGGGTTGTCGGGTTTCGATTTTATATTTTATATTTTAACTCGATAAGATAGTTAAAAGTCCTACAAGAAACCCAACAAAACTCCTAGAGAAACCCATTCGTTCACCCTCTCCTCTCCCTCTTGTGTTCCCACATCCTTTCTCTATCCGTGGGCATCTAGCAACAACATCAGCCATCGCTGGCAGCAGGACCAACTAAACAAGCAAGCAGCAACAGCGGTAGCAACTAGCAAGAAAGCAAGAGTAGCAGCAGTTTGCAAATTGCAGCGGCAGCAGAAACATGAGCAGCGACAGTAGAAACAGGAGGAGCAGCAGCAAGAACAAGTAGCGGTAGCAACCACAATCACTTATAAGTTTTAAGTTGAAATATTTTTTTTTTTAGTTTAAGAACCTATATACATGTGTTTTCTTTACTTTTTGATGGTTATCTTATTTTTATATGGTTATTTTGGGGTTTTTTTAATGTAGAATATTAAATTAAATTAGGCATAGTAAATGTGCGCCTCGTCTTCTTGAGGTGCGCGTCTAGTAGTGCGCCTCGCACCTAGACTCCAGGAGAGTCTTGTGCCTCTTTGAGTCTTGTGCCTCTTTTGCGCCTCGCGCCTTTTCAAACATCGGTTTATTTTGAAGAAGATTCTACAATTGTTATTTTGCGATGCTATTTGGTCGTAATTTTTATTTTGTGATGCTGTTTACTTACAAATTTCTTATTATGGTTTGTCTTTTCTTTGTCCTTTTATTCTTTTCCTTTTGAGGTATAGTACTAGGGATTGCTAATGCTTTGACTTCTAGGTTCTAATCTTGTAAGCTATAAGAAGTATATTAGATTGCTGTTATCTTATAAGAGTATATCTGTGTGTGTGTGTGTGTGTGTGTGTGTGAGAGGGAGTTAGGATAAGGCTCAGCAGAACTATTGCTATGCATGCTCCAAGAATGTTGACCTTATAAATTGTTAATCTGTTGGTATATATGATTGGAGGATGATAGTTAGTTCATAAATACAGTCCAAAAGTTAGGATAAGCCTCAGCAGCACTATTTGGCAAATAAAAGTTCAAACCTTTATAGGCCCTATTGAAATGTCTCGACATACTTCAGATCATCTTTTAGGCTTTCCTAAATGCTCCATAGCCAGTGTGAGAGATGCAAAAAAGGCACCTTAGGAAGGTAAATTTTCATACATCTTACCCTTTTTGATCTCCATATTATTTCCTCCATCATTATTCAAAAATTTCAGATATCATAAGTTAAATATAAGAGAAACTTTGTGAAACTTAAAGAATAATACTTCAATCTTCAAGTTACTTTTTTCTTTTTCTGTTGAATTGGACAGGTTTCTTAGATTTATTTGTTACTTTGTTCAATATTATTATAGTAGCCAAGATTTAGTAAGATGAAGCGTGCGTTGTTCATCTTGTAATATTAATTGTGTTACATGTCTTGGGTATGTTATGGTTTTATGTCTCAAAAGATGCGTGCTTTGATTGTGTCAAACAAGTTAGGCTCTTTCTGAAGATTTTCTACAAATGCACTTCCTTTGCATGATTTGATTAGAAGCACACGGCAAACTATTCAAGTTCTACTTTGTGGTACTTAAGAATGATTTCATATGCGTAACCGACATCATTCTAATCTAATTTCTTGAACCCCTTAATGGCATGTTAGAATGGATTAGAATTTGGAAACATATAACAAACTACTATTCCTTTCAATATTTTTGGGAATTACTAAGGGCCTTGAAATTCAATTTTAGAGTAAACGAGTAGTTTTAAGATATCAATCTAAGAACTATTCAAGTCATATTCGATAATCATATTTATCATCCTTTTCTTGTCTCTATTGGTGTCCAATACTCCAACACTTATCCTTTGCTTCTATTAGCCATTTTGTTTGATATGATAAGATTATTGTATAGAGCAGCTTTAAAGGATAAGGCATTCTCCTTTTGGTGTTTGTGTAATATAGCAATGTTGTTGATATCAATTATGAACAATTTCGTAACATGACATCTCAAGTATATTTGGGTTCTCTTTGTTGTAAAATTCTAGGAAATTTGTCCCCGCCAATTGAGTTTAATAAATGATGTCATATGGCTCATTTTTGTATTCAACTAAATAAGTGCGCACTTTTAGGTTCATTGTTTCAAAAGCAGCCTATGCGGCATATTCGGTTAAGATCATCAACCGCATCGCATATGTAATATGTGGTGCAGCATGCAATCGGACCACATATGTGGACCATAAACGGCATGCGATTGCATATGTGATAGTTTATTTTTTTTTTTCCAAGGTAGAATTCAAGTGCAGTATTGAGTAAGATCGTTTGCTTAATGATTTTGCACATAATATATATATATATATATAGAACTAGGCTACTATGCTATTAATAGCACCAAGTCATTCGTGCTACCAAGTTTTTGGCCGTTGGAATGAGAGATGTGCGGTTAGGATGATGTGGGCCCCCTGGGGTTAAGTGGGTGGTTGGTTGAATAGTATGATATAATGGGTGAAAATAATCAAAGGGGTGGATCTAACGATGGAAAACTTGATAGCACTGAGTGCTTCGTGCTATTGATAGCATAGCAGTCGGACTCTATATATATATATATATATATATATATATATATATATATATATATATATATAGAGAGAGAGAGAGAGAGAGAGAGAGAGAGAGAGAGAGAGAGAGAGAGAGAGCTAGGCTCCTATGCTTTCGAAAGTACGGGGGCCTCCGTACTTGTAAGTTGTTTTTGATGATGGGACATCCGATTCGGCGATCCGTTCCGTTAAACTTGATCTACGCTATTGGAACTATCTAGAAACCAAATTTCATAATTTTTTGATTTCGTTTGTCTAGTGAACGAGTAGCCTCAAAATAAACATGAAAATCTCATAAAAAACGAGTGATAAAGGACTCAAATTTCAAATCGAAAGTATTGATCTTGCTATTGATGTTTAGTAGAATTTTTTATTAAACTTTCATGTAATTTGGATACTTTTACACCGTTGAACTTAAAAACGTGCAACATCGGCGTTAAAATAGTAATTTTTGAGACCATGTGATCACTTGGTAAACGATGTCAAAAAATTATGAAATTTGGTTTCTAGATAGTTCCAATAGGGTAGATTATTCCTAACGGAGCCGATCGTCGAATCGGATGTCCTATCATCGAAAACAACTTACAAGCACGGAAGTCTCCGTACTTTCGAACGTACGGAGACATATATATATATATATATATATATATATATATATATATATATATATATATATATATATATATATGGTGCTTGTAAAAGCACCAAGAATTTGGTGCTTGTGAGTTTTTTACCGTTAGATCTATGACTTTGATCATTTTCATCCGTTGGATTGTACTATTCAACCAACCACCCACTTAACCCAAGGGGGCCCACATCATCCTAACCGCACATCTATCAATCCAATGACTAAAAACTTACAAGCACCAATGACTTGGTACTTTTAAAGCATAGGAGCTCAATTCTATATATATATATATAGAGCTAGAATGCTATCGATAGCAAACCGATACTTTTGCCACCCATTTGTTTTCGATGATGGAACCTCCAAATCGACGATCGGCACCGTTGAACATGATCTATTCCACTAGAAGTATTTAGAAATTAAATCTCAAATCTTTTCGATATCATTTGCCTAATGATCAAAGGGTTTCAAAATTTGTAATTTTAATGGTCGATATGAGGCGTTTTCTCGTTTAACGGCGTAAAGATTCAATTGAATTTTTATTAGAAAATTCTTTAAACTATTTAAAACAAGATCTATACCCTTGATCTTGATTACAAGCCTCCTATCATCATTTTTTTAAGAATATTTATTTTCAGCCGTTCATTTTTATGTCCACTCGATGGATAAGAAAATAATATCGAAAATGTATGAAATTTGATTTCTAAATATTTCAAATGGTATAGATCATATTCAACGGTGCCGATCATCGATTTAGAGGCTCCATCATCGAAAACAAATGGGTGGCAAAAGTGCCGGTTTGCTATCGATAGTATTCTAGCTCAACTCTCTCGCTATATATATATATATATATATATATATATATAGTACGTCTTCCGTGCTTTCGAAAGTACGGAGGCCTCCGTGCTTGTAAGTTGTTTTCGATGATAGGACATCCGATTCGACGATCGACTCCGTTAGGTATAATCTACACTATTGGAACTATCTAGAAACCAAATTTTATAATTTTTCGACATCATTTATCAAACTATCACATTGTCTCAAAAATGACTATTTTAACGGCCAATGTGGCACGTTTTTAAGTTCGACGGTGTAGAAGTATCCAAATTATATGAAAATTTAATAGAAAATTTTACTTAACATCAAGAGTAAGAACAATACTTCCGATTTGAAATTTGAGCCCTTTATCACCATTTTTTATGAGATTTTTATTTTCAGCCGATCATTTTGAGACTATATGTTCATTAGGCAAACAAAGTCAAAAAATTATGAAATTTGGTTTCTAGATAGTTCCAATAGCGTAGATCATGTCTATGGCGATCGAATCGGACGTCCCATCATTGAAAACAACTTACAAGCACGGAGGCCTCTATACTTTCGAAAGCATAGGAGCCTAGCTTTGCCACATCGGCCGTTAAAATAGTTATTTTTGAGACCCTGTGATCGCTTGGCAAATGATGTCAAAAAATTATGAAATTTTGTTTCTAGATAGTTCCAATAACGTAGATTATTCCTAACGGAGCCGATCGTCAAATCGGATGTCCTATCATCGAAAACAACTTACAAGTATGGAAGTCTCCGTACTTTCGAAAATACGGGAGACTCTCTCTCTCTATATATATATATAGAGAATTGAGCTCCTACGCTTTTAAAAGTACCAAGTCATTGGTGCTTGTAATAAGGGATGTGCGGTTAGGATGACGTAGGCCCTCTAGGGTTGAGTGGGTGGTTGGTTGAATAGTATAATCTAACGGGTGAAAATGATCAAAGGCATAGATATGATGGTAGAAAATTTACAAGCCCTAAGTGCTGCTTTTACAAGCACTAAGTGCCTGGAGCTTTTACAAGCACCATAGTCGAAGTCTCTATATATATATATTGTCACGCCCCGAGCCCGATCCTTTTGGCCGGTTCGAGAGCGTCAAACAGACGCCGAACGGACAGAGCCTCCCCTGTCCGCCCAAGGCTCAACAATAGTACATATCGAGTATAAATTATGCACTTGCGGAAGAATACAAAATGGCTTGCACGAGGGCAAGCAATAGCCAAAGTGAAAGTACTAAACTAAACCACATACAAGTACTATGATTAATTTAAATCACATACATGCAAGTATCGTAAAAAGATTACCATTCATTACATTCTTTGCATCATTTCTTTTTACATTCCATATACCTCAAAATGAACCTTTAATACAATTAAAGTTAGCACCTATAATAATAAAAAACAAAAGATGATATAAAAGGGTATGCAACTATAACAAAAAGTAAAACAACTCGGGCGGTCTCTACCTAGGGCGCGACATCCTTATCGCGATCCTCGGCCGGCTCGCTCGGTCCCGGCTCTGTGGAAATAGTGGGGTAAGAACTACAACAAAGTTCCTAGTGGGTTCGGCAACTAACCACGCCGACTTTCCCACTAGGTCTAAATCAGGCATAATAGAAGAAAGGTAAGAAGGTAATCAACTAACAAATGCAGCTAATATGCCTGAACAATATAGAAACTATGCTCAATAGTATGCTCATGATGAATGTAAGGTCATAAGTTCAATACCCAATCTCTTGGCTAACCCGTAGGTTTCGCCCTCGATAAACTCGCCAACTCAAATCCCTACTATCGGGGAGATACTCACTACGACCCGACGGGACCGTCCTTTGGGGAGATACTCGCTACGGCCCAGTGATGACAACTTCGGAGCACATCGCCCGAGGGGGAGCTACCGCCCTCGAGCAAGGACTAATAGGTGAGTACGATCAATCCTTAACTTTAAGACTTTCAATTTTAATCCATTCCTTGACTTCAAGGAGAAACATGTTCATATGACTCTTAACTCTAAGGTTGTAATGTCATAATATCACTCTATTTGCATTCTCTAAACTCTACTAGTGTCATGTACACTACTTGTTCTTATTCTTGTCATTGATGCCACACTTGTTCTCTAAGTGTTCTAGACTCGTCAATGCCACTTACTAAGTTCATGTCCAATGTCACATTTGTTGTCTAAGTACACTAGGTTCTTGTTCATTAACATGCATACATAGGGTTCAACGATTCTCACATCATACAACTATCACATGCATTTGAACTCACAAAATGCAATAAAAGCTCATACTTAATCCTACTATGCAAAATGCTCAATATACATGTACATGCTCAAATATGACACTTTAGACATAAAGAGAAGTTCGAGGTCCTTGGCATACACCACCCACCTCGTAGGGTTGTAGGGATGTCCCGGTGATTTTCTTGGAATTTTCGGACTCCTATTCTGCGTGCTGCTGTTAAATTTTAACCTTTAGTCCATAACTTTTTATACGTTCGTCGGATCGACGAACCGAGCGCGTCAACGCGTCGAACACACCCCCAATTAGGTTTCTGCAAGGTCAATTTGGCCTAGAAACCATTTTGGGCAAAAGCCCTAAATCGGGTGCCCTAACCATGCCCTATGCCAAACCCTAGGTTTTGATCTCTAAACCAAGCAAAAGAGAGCTTGTTGATCCTCTAGGAACTTATCTAAAACCATCTAAACCATTTCTAGGGCATCTACTTGAAACCCTAGAGGTTCACCATGAGAGGACCTTGAGCTTCCATGAATTTTCATGAAGCTCAAGCCTCTACTAGGTTTCTATTCAAGAGAGAAGACCAAAAACCTAGTTTTCTAGAACCAAAAACCCAAACCCTAGTCTAGGTTTCCATGAAAACCTTACCTTGGTCCAAGCTCCTTGTAGGAGAGCTTCACACACCACCCGAAGCCTCCAAAAGTCCTCCTTGCTTCTTCTCCTTCTTCAAGCTCTAGGGAAGGATCTCTAGAGAGAGAAAGAGGGAAATGAGAGGGAGAGGACTGAGGGTGAAATGGCTGTGAAGAGGGAAGGGATGGGGTGTATATGGTGTTGCTACATTTGCAACTAAACCCGTCAACTTTATAATTTTCGAATCTGCCCAGACTAGGCAATTTTTGCATGCGGGGACCGGTCTCTCCCTCCGAGATCGGACCTTGGGAGGCAACGAAGACCGGTTCCGTAGGTCCGATTTCCGGGCTCAACCACCTCTCTGTCGCAACGGGGGACCGGTCTCTCCTTCAGGGATCGGTCCCTGGGAGACCGGTTTGCCAAACCAAGACCGGTTCCCGTAAGGGACACCTCCAGGACTTAGCCGATTTTCCTCTCTGCTCGGCCTTCGCACGTGTGGGGACCGGTCTCAATTTGGAAGGACCGGTCCCCGAGAGCTTCAAGTTTGGGACTTCTCCAGACTTGCAGTTTCGCTTTCTCGGGTCTCGTTTACACTATGCTTGGGTTCCAACGCACTTAGAACCCAGTGATGCTCGCTTCACTCCGCGTTTCGCTCGTTTCGACGGAATTCGGCACACTCTACAAGGAAGTGGGTTGTTACATATATATATATATATATATATATATATATATATATATATATATATATATATATATATATATATAGAATTGAGCTCCTATGCTTTTAAAAGCACAAGTTATTGGTGCTTGTAGATTTTTGACCACTGGATTACGTGATATGCGGTTAGGATGACGTGGGTCTCTAATTAGGATTGAGTGGATGGTTGGTTGAATAGTATAATCTAACAGTTGAAAATGATCAAAAGCGTAGATCTAACGGTAAAAAATTTACAAGCACTAAGTGCTTGGTGCTTTTGCAAGCACCATAGTTGGACTCTCTCTCTGTATATATAGTAGATTAATTTCCTACAAATTTGGTTAATAATAATGCATATAAATATAATTATCTTAATATAAATAAAACCTAACTATATCTCTTCTTATTTTAGTTGATATTATTTTTAATGTATCTAATAATTATTTTATAAATATTGGCGTATATTTTTGCAGTTGTCAGATGTTATTATGCTAGAAGTTTTTAAGTGTGTTGGCCTTTTGGATGACCACAAGTGATCGTGAATGACAATTAACTGAAAATATTATTATTCTTCAAAAAAGTTTAGCCAAGTTACTCGACATCTATTTATTCCTATTTTTAATAGTATATTTGCATTTTTTATATTTTTCTTTGAATTTTTTAATATTTTAGTTGATGAATCAAGTGCCTGCATATGCGCACCCGCATAGCACATATGCACGGTGGGACAATTGCCTGCATATCTCAAACCGCTTTTTAGAAGATTGATTTGGTTTCTATGATATATAAGAAATGAAGGTGATCAACACATTTTTCATTGTTTTGGGTTTCCTTAATTACGCACGCACCAGCTGTCGGTATTTATTTTTACTAGCCCTGTTCATTTTTTTTTCCTGATGAATTACTTGTTACTTTGTAAGTTACATCTGGTTTTCTAAAAAGCTGTGAATAAAGAGGTCTTTTTGGCTCAATCTGGCATCTAATGAAATGCCAGCATGCCTATTTACTTCAAAGATCTCTGTTCAGGCATGTAGAAGTGAAGTTTCTTTCTAATCTCTATTGGTAAACTATTGTTTGCCAATATTATCGAAAATTGTTTCTTAATTAACAGCAATAGCGTAACAGTGGGATAGTCTGCTGACCATATTAAAAAACTAATAGCTATATGATAACGAACTGTAGTTATGGAGTCATAAAATATATGAATTAATTACATAGCGTTCAAAGCGTTATTTATCCAGAGAATCTCCTGTATCCTCCTTGACTGTTGTATTTCTTTTGAACTTTTCTTACTCTTTGAGATTGAATTTCTTGTAGACCTGCAGAAGTATTATAAGTCTTAAATATCTCTGCGATGTTACTCGCTCCCACAGGATGTTGTATGGAATTGTGCCTCTTGGTTTTGTTTCCGTATGCAGCACTAACTATTAAATATAAATCATTTTCTTCTTTTGACCTGACTGCAACGACTAACAGTAAGTACCTTTCAGTTTGTTTGCTTTCTTGATCAAGTATTTTTTTTATTAGATAGTCTAATATTCCTGCATCGCCTTGTTAATGTGATGATAGAAAATGAACAACAAAGTCAGCTTGATTCTACTCAGAAAAGTGCTTACATGAATGAAATAGTTTCGGTCCTAATTGTCTTCTAATGTTGTTATATATATATATATATATATATATATATATATATATATATATATATATATATATATATATATATACTGTTGGTTCCTGAAGATTTTTTCTTTCTTTATTTCAGAAAGAGAGACCGGAGAGGGAGATGGAGATCAAGAGGGTCCGAGAGTAAACATCTCGCTCAAGGAAAAGAAAATGATTCTCTTGCATGCATGTTTTGTTTTCTTACTCTGTAGTATCAAAATTCGTTTTGAAGTTTCCTAATAGTGAGCCAAGAGATCACCGAGAGAGATTTGAGACGAGCTTTCCAATTTATATCCTGCTAATAAGCTAGGGGTGGGGTTTTAGTCAAATACTGGCAATTTGCTGTGTTATCAAGAGACCCAAAGTTGTTGCTGAGCTTATTTTTCAGATGTTGCATTCATACATTTTTTCGCATGCAATATACATTTCAGTCCCCTTGTACGAGTTGCCTCCTTCTCTGTCTGTTTTCAATGAGCGGCTGTGCAAAGCAGCTACTACTGAAGAAAAAGAACACCTCTATTCCTCTATATTGTTTTCTGGGGATGATAATTTGAAACTGATGGTGTATTTTCGGGTTTTAACAGAGTGTGTTTGTACTGGAACATTCTAAGTGGCAACATTTTGTCAGAGGTTACTTATCTTTCTTCGTTGGCCAGGCCACTTTTTATTTGAAATATTTGAAAGGGTTGCTTTGGTTCCGTAAACCTAGCCTCAGCCACTAATCAATATGCACTTGGAACCTGCCAAGGTGCAGATATCTGTAAGCTGCCATGAGTTTCTTCGCTTTTGTTTCTTTGTTATTGTTTGGACTGGATGAAAAAATATAATAAATAATAAAATAAAATAAAAAAAAACATATTTGAAATAAGGGGATATATGGAATAATATAAATAGTGATTATGATCACTTTTCTTGGGAGCCGTACTACCAATGAGAAAGAAATAAAAAATATAGGTTGCCTTTTCCAAAAGTTTTCAAAACTACGAGCAACCTTAGTTCCGATATATAAATTACGGTCTAGGATTTTAGAAAAAAGAAAGCTTTAGGGTTTTAAGGGAAAAAAAAAAAAGAGAAATAAGAAAAAAAGAAAAGAAAAGAAAAAGGGCGGCGTTAGAGGGGAACCACCTCTCAGACCAACCACACAAAAACAAAAAAAAAGAGAAGGGAAAAAGAAGAAAGCAGAGAAGACAGAAAGAAAAGAGAGAAAATAAAAAGGGTGATGGTGACAACGATGAATCCGTGCAATCTGCTCTTTCGTCTCCGAGGACAATGGCGGTGCAGAAGATGACATCACACGGTCTCTTCTTTCTTTTTTGACGGCGATGAGTACTTTTAAACCACTCTGGCCTTCAATGTATGTATGCGCACAAACGACACGATCTTTTTGTCGGATTGATTGAGTGGTCATCTTCATGATATGCTTAGTGCGGTCAAATTCGGCATTAGATCGTTATTATCGCTATGCGTACGCATCATCAATACCTATACCAAGCGGCCATTTTCATAGTAGGCTCAACAAGGTCAAAATCGGCGATTTGAACTAAACCTCCTCATTGGATTGATTGAGTGGTCTGTTAGAAAATTGCGTACAGTAAAAACGCAGCTGAAAATGAAATCAAACAGAATTGATTTTGAAAACTATCGAAATCCAATCTAAAAAACCACGCAATTAGGATTCCTCATGTTCTTTAAGATTAAAGGAGAAAAGTAAGATCGAATCTTTATCTTTTTCGCGGATAAATCTTCACCTCCTATTTGATAATCGTAGAATCGGGTTCTTTTGAAACTGTACACGCGTCCGGCTTTTATAGGTATCCACACGAGGTTCTTGATCGATATCCTCACCGGGGTACTAGCTCCCTTGCCAAGGACGTCTTTTTGCTAGAAGATGGAAGAGAGAAGAGAGGAAAGATGATGGTTAGGATTTTCTAAAAACTCCCGTATTATTATATAGAGGAATATAATCCTCGCTTTTATAATGTAATAACCATTAAAAATAAATACAAATCTAGATTTAAATTTGTCCATTCCTTAATTAGTTAGATCGATCAAATCCTAATTTGATTCGACTTGAACTTTATATTAATTTGATCTTATCAAATTAATAATGCAATATTTGCACCTAAGTCCTCTTATAATTTACTAACTATTAGTAAGTCCTCTCTTGTAACATTTACACTTTAATACCACTAATTTGTAATAATTATAAATTAGTCTAATTATCAACATATTGATAATTAGGTCCACCGACGATTCAATAATCGCGATCTAGCTATCCGATCAATTACAATCACTTATGTGTGTGACCCCATAGGTTCTATTCTATCTGGTAGTGAGATATATTTTGATCACTATGAACAATATCATTGAAACTCCTTTTAGTGGATCTGAATAATTCTAACTCAGTCCAATGAGAATTATCGATCATCTAGATAATCTTCATGAGTCTCACAATCCACCAGTGACACCTAGCAGCATGTAGTGGCATTCCCGTAGAATAGAATAATGAACTTCTTGGTGCAGTTACCGTGTGATGCAGTCCTTCTATCATGAGTCCCGACTAGACGGAGGTTATGGAATAACTCGTCAAACCCCATCGTCTGTCATATGTTAAATTTATTCGACTCGAGTTTCTAATATCGGAAACCCTTTTCCGCTATTAACTCTGCCCTAGCTAAAGTCTTCTAAACTCAGTCTCATAAATCACATAGGACTAACACCCCTATCTATCAAGTGAGATAGATTCCATCTAAGTGAGCACCCTATTCCTACAATGAACCTATTGCAACCAACATGCACCGCAAGAACTCGAATGGCTAGGGACCAAGTGTATGTACAGTCAAACTACAGTAACCTCATTGTGAATAGCCGCGGCACCGCAGGTCAAAGGACCAGTCAAACTACTGCAACATTGAGTAAGTCACTTACGAGTGAGTAGACATCCAAGTGACTTCTCGTGTTGGTCACGCTACGCTCGGTACCCTTGTTCTCTGACAGCTATCTTCAGTGTCCCCACACTGTCGACTCGAGACCTGTCTACCCAAAAAGGAAGCGACCTATGCATCAATCTCACCAGATCAATCACCGTCCCCATGATGATCCATTGATCGGGAGCATTTAGGAATTAACCACTAATGACACATGTCTCAAATTCTCAACTCTTGAGAATATATGTCATCATCTTATTAATTTCTTGGACGATTCATGGACACATACACAATATGAATGAAAATAAAAATTCAAATATATTCATAATATTTTAAAATCAAATACAAATTTATGTTCTAGAAAGAATACATGTGTCGGCCTTGTTGGCTTCTAGGGCATACATCTAACATGGTCATCTTCACACTAAGCTCGACAAAATCAAACCCACCTATTTGGACACAAAAATTAAAGTAAATGTAATAAAAAAAATAAAAAAAAATAAAAAAAAATATTTTTCGGATCACTATCTTCATGATAGGCTTTGTCTGCTTAGTTGGGTCCCCATCTTTAGTGATAGACATGATTCAACTCAATCAAATCACTATTTTCTTGACAGGCAATGGCTTGACCCATTTGCCATCTATATATGATAGGTGTGGTTCAGCCAAATCAAATTGCCACCTTCGTGATAGGCATGATTTGACCATTTGCCATCTTTGTTGTAGACGTGGTTTAGCCAAATCAGATCGCCATCTTTGTGATATATATGGCTTGTGCTGTGTTGGGCGAGCCAATCCGTTTCAAGATAACATCGAAGTCCTACATCTTTAGTACATGCAAATCAGCCAGTTGACGGTACACTACCTTCCCTATGAGTGTGTTGATGCATAACTTATAATTGAGAATGTCTATGGGGATGGAGAGCTTTCGTGCAAAGATAAAAAGATGAAGGAATGAATAGCTCCCATATCAAAGAAAGAGTATACTTGAAGTAAGAAGAAACATCGAAGACACATGTTGATGTGCTATTTATTTGAATTACACAATATTGACAAAACAAAATTAGACCTAAGAGAGGAAAGTACATGAGATAACTTCATAGCTGGCCATAGCCTCCTCTGTTAGCGCAGAAACATGACCCTACTTCTTGAGTAGCAGGATGAGGCATGGACATCGTGAATGTCGATGCAACCCAGGGCGTTGGCTAGGGTGCTCTTAGAGCCAATGATGCCATGGCCGATGGAGTTGGTTAGGTAACTAGCGACGGACCTAATTCATGTATCGATACACTTGAAGGAATGCATATCCGAATTCAAATAGAACATAGACAGGATAGAGTGATGTAGTGATGGACTGTCGATGGCTGATACACCGCAAAATCAACCTATTCGGCTTTGAATGATGGGAGTACAAGGCATGTTCGCACAAGCATGATTTGGAAACTTGAAATATCTCTAAAAGTGAGAGTATTTACTTGGCTAGTCCTCAAGAAGAAAACACCTACAATGAACAACCTTTTGAAAAGAGGATGGACAGGAAGCACAAATTGTGTTCCTTGTGGAGTTGAAAAGAAAACAATAGATATCTATTCACACAATGTGTTGTTAGTAAATTTTTAATTGTGACGACACTAGAGAGGGTTCAATCTAGGGATTTGGGGGACGATGTGAGATACATATAGGACAAGTGGGTGATTATGAATAGATCTCAACATATCCAAACTAGAATGACTAGTCTGGCAGCCTACCGATGGGTCATCTAGAATTTAAGGAGTTGTGCTATCTTTAGAAACGTTTTTGTAAACCCTAGGAGGACAGTAGCCAAGATCAGGAGGGTGGTGACCTTGTGGGAGACTATTTTCTCGTCTAAAAATTATCTTTCTTCTGAAACAAGCTCTAGTAATATGAGGGCCGGGGAGCTAGGGGTTACCAAATCGCTGTTGAAACTAATACCACAACAGATGGGGAAGATGACCTGCTTGGGCACTCCATAGCTCAATGATCTGGTTGCTCGCAACAATAACAAGCTCTAGTAATATGAGGGCACTCCTTATCCCTATGTAGTGCTCAGTAAAGCAGTAGCAGAGAGTTATCTTGAATCGCACGATTTAGGCTGGATGGGGTACTAGGCGATACCTGATTGGACGATAGGAATGAGAAGTAATTATGGACACCTACCATTAGGCTGTGGTGGTGGTGCAAACTGGCAGGGCCACACTGCTTGTGATAGATTTGGGCACTACATATCTTCCTCTTGTCGACTGGCCACTGCCCTCATCTCCTTGTGTATCCACCATATAGCCACTTGAAGGGCCTTAACCCGACTAACCAAGTCAAGATAATCAATAATACGGAATGGAGCACAAGCTATGCAGATCTAGAGATCAAGCCTGCTCTCAAACCATCGGGTGTGTGCTACATTGGCAGCGACCAACGTAGACCCATAAAAGGAGAGATAATTGATCTACTTCATACTATCTCACTATTTGACTACCAAATGCAAGAATTCATACTTAGGTATTGATAGCCAGCTCATCGGAGTAAACTAGGCCTCAACGGGAATTTTTTGTATGTAGTCTCCGCTTGGCATCCTATCGGTGTGCGGCCTCGCCCTAGAGGCAATAGAAGGCGAACCTCAATTGCTTTTCCTCAGAGCACTATAGTGACCTCAACGTCTTCTCTATCTCGTAAAACCACACCTCAGCGGTGGTGGTTGACTCTTCCCAGGAAGGGAGAAGAGTGTGACATAAAAACTCTCCCAATCAATCATGCAAGGTAGATACTTTAGAGAAACCCATCCAATATGCCTAGCACTCCTCTTGAAGCCACAACAAGATTTCCTAAACAATAGTGAGGGGAGATTTCATTGAAAGGCTCTAAGAAGCATCTAGTTGTCTATAGTTGCTCCTCCCAAGGAACTCGTTTGATAGCCTTGACACCTCTATGGCACTCTTAGGAGCTAGAGGTCAAAGTGGGCTCTACAATTTTAGGCTCGTTCTCTTTAGTCAGCAAAGAATTTAGGCATGAAACTTAGGTGATTAAGATATAATCTTAGAGAGTTAACAACCAGAAAACATGCAATCAACATATGTATCAAGATGCTCAGGGATATGCTATGGATATTCCATATACTCAGAATGCAATACCTTACTATATCTAATGTCACAGGCACTAACTATACTACTCGGGTAATCGACTCAGTTGATACTACATTGATACAACGTATAGTAGCTCTTGTGCTGTCTCTAAATCTAGACCTCCCACCTTGGCGTATCACTAGGGGTGGAACCAGGCCGGGTTTGGGTCGGGTAATACTATGCCCAAGCCCGGCCCAAAAAAAAATATTGGGCTTCGGGTCGGGCTTTTACTTATTTTTTAAAAAAAATTAAAGCCCGGCCCAAACCCAAGCCCAATACCCAATACCCATCGGGCTTTGTGTAGGCCCATTTTATGCATTTATCATATCATACATAAATATTTTTATTGTATAAAATTAAAATAAAAAACCTATTTTTATTGGAATTTTAATATAAATGTATATCATTAATAACAATATATACTATATATATGATATACTAATAAACTATATTATTTATTCCTTATATATATATATATATATATATATATATATATATATATATATATATATATATATATATATATATATATATATATATATATATATATAAAAAATTAAATATTTTATATTGATAATTAATATATCGGGCTTTCGGGTCGGGCTCGGGCCGGGCTTGGACATACCCAGCCCGGCCCAAAATTTTTTCGGGCCTAAATTTTTAAGCCCGGCCCGAACCCAAAGTTATATTTTTCAGACCCAAAGCCCGGCCCAAACATGGCCCATCGGGCCGGGCCTTGTTTAAGCCCGGGCCCAGTTCCACCCCTACGTATCACTCTAGCATAGCTTGTTATAACATAGTAGGTTAATCAAATCTATGTTGTCCATCCTCGTTAATACTACCTGGGATATATGTCACGCCTGGGCCCAGCGGAAGCCCGCCTGACGCATGCACAGACCTGCCGTGTGCACCAAACCTTCCCGATATACACAAGGCGTCTACTAAAACAAGAATGAACAAGAGTAAAATCCTAACAAGGTTATCAGAGCGAGTAACATAAAACCACTAATAGTCTATCACAATGACATCCACAAGATATACAAAAGTATATACAATTGAATCCAAAAGTCTAATAGATCTCTAAATCAAATACATAATACATCTTTTCCACAAGTACAAAAGGATAGATGACATCGGGTCCATCTATAATAACTCCGTAGAGGCTCTAGCTAGTCGCTAACCCCTTACCACGATCCCTAGCCTCTCCTGCCGCGGAAGGCTCTGAAACAAAAACCAACAACCAATGGGGGTGAGAACTATTAAACAATATTTCCCAGTGGATAAGCCGCCGAGAGTGGCGAAATACACCACTAGGTCAACTGAGGAATGCTATAATAGGGTAGGTAAACAACATATTGATAAGAGGTAAATTATACATGTTTAATTACAAGTCATGCCTTTACTTGATAAAGTTAACTATCATGTACGTGATGTTCTAATGTCACATGTTGAATTATATGCCAATGCAGGTTTACATGCATGTTCATTTTACTATAATGCCACAAGGAATAAATCATTCTATTCATTGTTATTTTAACTATGCATCCATACTAATCAACATAGTTGTAGGTATACTACCGCAGAAGTTGTCGATGCTATTAATGACTAGTATAAAGTCCAACTAATATGCATGTCCACAAGTCCAACTACTATGAATGCATCAAGTAGTAGTATAAGGTAGCAAACCACAAGTATGTATATATGCATCAACCACGTTGATGTATAATGTCAAGTTAAGTAATACCCAATTTACGAGGGACTTACATGTGATAACGTCCCAGCTCATGCCGTGCCTATAGCCCCGTGGTAGCATTCACTCCCCACGACATCCCACTTCGGCGCAATTCGGCATGGGTGATCTATCGCCGTAAGGCTAACTCGGGAGTGCTAGCTTGTAAGGAGCGACCCTCACAAGCATGTGCAAATGAGCACAAGGGCAAGCAAGCATGATCATAGCATAGTGTCCACAATTTGGATACTCAATCATCATGTTTAAAATATAAAATTTCACACATCGACTTGACGGTCGGGTACTAGATCATTCATGTTATGTCTCGTTCACAATTACTTGGGTGGTATGTCCCTACCAACACATACTATGCCTAAAGCATGCATAGTTCACATGGCATTATCCTACCCAGGATAGTTCTCTATTTTGGTCAAGACTCCAAAGAGGTTCATAAACATGCAATTCCAACAATTGTCAAGGAAACCATTTACCAATGCCATATGCAAAAGAGTTGCAACAACGTCCACAAGAACCATAATGCATATCTTGCATATGCCTTTCTATCAAAATCCCCATCACATGGAGTAGAAGTGTTATCATGCAAGAAATTTGTTCCACTAGTACTATATGCAATCATTCCTATTAGGGTTCGCCCCAAAGGCTTTATGATCTCATTTTCTTATCTAAAATATGGAATACAACTATATCTCAAGATCGATTACCATGTCATAATGTCAAGTTCTAATTGTTCAACTAAGTTAAGTGCACCAAGCTTAGCTTCATGATTACCTTACATGCACTATGTTAAAATGTCACATTTACCTTGCCTACCTTGTCTACAACAAGTATAGTGTAATCATGCAAGTAATGGCTAAGTCCCATTAATTCCACAATCCAAGTATTGTTCACGAGATAGATCCTTTGTTTATGTCTAACATGCTTTCTATCATTGCAAAATAAGAAAAGCAAACATATGTCATGTAGAATGAAAGCCTACATTATGCACCTCTACTATATAGAGTATAAATTTTCTACATGCAACACATATGTATCATGTATTCAAAAATTCTATCATGTCCTCTTAAGCATGAAAATGCATCCATCTAAACCCATAGAGAAGACATAAAGGGAGCTAACCCATTTTGGTGAGGTCAAACCCACTAGATACTCCTCGAACCCTTTTGTTCCTTCGAATGAAGTTGTCCACCAAGCTTCAACACCTTAAAAGAATTTCTAAAAGGGTTACAAGTTTCAAACGAATATCATACAAAATTTGCCAAAAATCACAAGGAAAAAAGGTGAAAATTACCTTTGACCAAGCTAAACTTATTCAAAGCTCAAATCAACCCAATGGAACTTCAAATCCAACATAAAGGAGAGTTCTACACTTTTCAATTAGGTCCCAAAGGCCTCAAATCAAGAAACCCCAAAATAAATCCTAATTATTCCAAAACTAGGTTTTCATCTACAAATCTTGCCAAAAATCACAAATAGATGATACAAGATGAGTAGTAACCTCAAGTAATGCTCCAAATCAAGCTATTTTGAGCTAGGGTTGAAGATGGATCCACCAAAAAGCTCCTCTCTCCACTTCCAAGTGTCCTTCAAGGTCCAAGAGCTTGCCACCATGAAGAGGAAGTAGAATAGGAGATCAAAACCTAAAATCAACAAAAATTTGGGAGAGAAATCTATAGAGAGAAAAGGGGAAAACCTCACCTTTGCTTCTCCCAAGCTTCAGCACAAAATGGGCTTTGGGGGAGAAAAGGGATTATATATACAAGTTGTAACAAATCCCAAAAAGCCCCTCCAAACACCACAAATTGCAAACTGCATGAAATGCAGTTTTTTGCACTGCGTACCGGTGCTCGAGGAGGAGTATCGGCACCCGGCAACCAATTCCGCCAAACCCGAGCCTCTGTCAAGTGGGTACAGCGTACCGATACTCACGTGATGCAGTACTATCACGCCCCGGGGTCCCTTTTCGATTTAAAAACCAATACGGAAGTACTCGATTTTTTTTTTTTTAAACCTTGACCCCAGTATGCCAAATCTGCCACAAATATAGGGATTCCACTATTCATACGGACAGAGTCTTCCCTATATTTGTACTGCGTCGCACAAGTACAATATACAACCACAACCGTATGAGCATACACATACATTCATCATTCACATTTACATTCATTTCATTACAAATATCCATAAATCTACATCTATTAGTTTAAAATATTTTCTACCCGAAAACTCATTTTGAAGCACTAAGAGCTAGTCATGAAAATCAATAAAAACATTTTTAAAATCGTTTCTCACCCGAAAATTATTTTTCTTTAAAACACGCTACCACAAGAGGTAGAGTCTCCCCTGTATTTGCACTACGTCGCATAAGTACAATATACAACCACAACCATATTAGCATACACGTACATTCATCATTCACATTTACATTCATTTCATTAAAAATATCCATAAATCTTCATCTATTAGTTTAAAATATTTTCTACCCGAAAATTCATTTTGGAAGCACTAAGAGTCATGAAAATCAATAAAAATCTTTTTAAAATCATTTCTCACACGGAAACCCTTTTTCTTTAAAACACGCTACCATGAGGGGTAGAAAACCGTTTTCATCTCAAAGAAAATCATAAGTTTTATAATTCATTCACCGAAATCACATTTATCAAAGTAAACAAAAACCAACTGAACCAATATGTCTAAGTGGGAGAAATAGACTAGAAATTAAACCATGATTCAGGGAATACTCTACGACCACTAACCACGTGCCTCACGAACCATCCCGACTTGGACCAGCGACGTCACCTGTAAGGGGGGTGGGGGGTGACAACATGTACACATGTCTCCCCTCCCAGTGGGTACCGCAAGCCGGCGAAGGCGAGGATTACTCAACGACAAAAAGAGATCAATAAAGTCATAGGTAGATATTACAACTACAGTAGCTATAATGCCCGAAGGAAAGGGAACAGTAATAAAACATGTAACTACCGCTACTATAAAATGGAACAGAATGCATACATAGGTATCATAACTACAGTAGCAATGATACATGGGTAAACAACAGTATATAGGAATATGACTAGGTGCTACTGTAATATAGAGCAAAGTACAAGTATGCATCAACTGGACGATCAGTCCCAAAAATACCCAATCAAAAACTTGGCATGACGACCTCAAGCCTGTGCCAATGCCACTCTATCTGTATATAACCCAAGGTAGCCTATGGGCTTACAGGCTGCATATAACCCAAGCTACCTATGGGCTCATGGGTTGGTACGTCCAACAACTTTTCCTGAAAAGAACACCTAGCCGCGGTTGATCAGACCGCTGGTGTTCGTGAAAATGCAAACGAGTATGTGGCGATCGATAATGATATACTCAATAGCCAACCGTCGGCAACCAGCCGACAATCACCGCTCCTCGGGGCACACCGACCAATAGGTCATCAAACCGTAAGGAACACAAGTATCGACCACTCAGGTTAATTAGGATGGAACAACTCAACATTCTTTCGAAGGTATGCAAGTACCGACCACTAAATGTCTACTAAAATGTATGCACAATAACCGACTAATAAGTCACAAGGATATCACATCATGAATCGATATAATCCAGAATTAGCCGTCGGCCACTAGCTGACAATCCTACCTCTCAGGGTACACCGACCTCATAGGTCATCAAATGACCAGGGGTCACAAAACTGACCGACTAGGTCACCACAGATAGTCTACTCTACTTCTAAATCATGATGATATATATACGAAAAATAACCAAGTAGAGTAATGAGTAAGAAGTTAAGGATGCTAGGCTCATAACATGATATGCAAGATAATAAACAGAGGGTGGAGAGAACGTCACCGAGTGTGCACCACTACACCGACTTCGGATTGAAGTACCCACCTATAAGAATAGCGTGCCTGTCTCCCGACTGTGGAAGATTGTCAACCGGACTTACTAAGGGTCTACCGGGTTAGTATCTAACCTACAAATAAAAAACACTAAACGCACAACCCCACAATTAAACCCATATGAATCAAATTCCCAAAACCGATTACCGTAACTCGCCAGAAGTCTCAAAAATCACACCGGGACTCCGCCGGGACCCACGAAGTGTCCCGGGACTCACCGACTCGTGCTACGAGTCACCCGTTGTCACAAAACACATCGTTTTAGATGTCTTAGCAACAAACACAAGATCACACCTCCAAACAATTATTGTCGGATAATCGTTCAGATCCGGATTCTCAGAAGTGTCTATTTCGACGCCGGAATCCACCGTCGCTCACCCGTCATCTCCAAACTCAAGAGATGACTATTGCGATCAGCCAACAAGGCTCGGCGACAAAACTCAAGGCATTCTAACACCGTCGGATGCAATCCGAATCGAAACCGCATTTTGCCGGTGAATTTCGCCGGAAAACGCACCGAAATCGATAATCGATTTCCCAAAAGGCATCAGACCTTGGACAATCAGTCCAGAGGTCACCCGTAGCCCACTAAAGGTTAGTGGGAGTAAAATAATTTTGTTAGTCCTTTATGTTGATGATATTTTGCTTATCCGTAATGATCGTGGGCTATTGCATAACACTAAACAATTTCTTTTCCAAAATTTTGAAATGAAAGATTTAGGTGAGGCCTCATATGTTCTTGGTATTGAAATCAAAAGGGATGGACATAAAGCTTTACTCGATCTATCTCAAAAAGCCTACATAAAAAAAATTTTGAAAAATTTTAAAATGCATAATTGTAAGCCCAGTATTGCTCCTGTCCAAAAAGAGGATAAGCTTAATACTTTTAGTGTCCCAAGAACCAATTAGAAATTAAACAGATGAAAGATATATCCTATGCCTCTGCAGTTGGTAGTCTTATGTATGCACAGACGTGCACACATCTTGATATTGCTTTTGCGGTTGGATTACTTGGCAGGTATTAAAATAATCCGAGCATTGAGCATTGGAAGGCTGCTAAAAGGATTATGAGGTATTTGAAAGGAACTTTGGATAATATTGCATGTTACAAGACCACATTACAGACTATTTCGCTTAGGAATTTTATCACAGACTTAAGAATTGTGGACTCCGGTGTTCGTCCAATAAAAATTTTCTGTGATAGTTCAGCTGCGATTTTCTTTGCCAATAACAACAAAATTACAGCGAGGTGTAAACACTCGGACACCAAATATCTTGTTGTGAGAGAGAAAATATATAGATGAAGGTTATGTTACAAATTGAATACATCAGTACCAAGTGTATGATTGCAAACCCAATGACCAAGTGGCTGGCACCTGGGTCATATACAGATCATGTTAGAAATATGGGTTTGGTTAGTTCTTTCGATGTATAAAATTGTAATACTTATTTTCTTTCAATAAAGTTAAAGTTTAATGCAGCTGTGTTGGACCATTTAATAGGCATAAAATTTTGCCTATGAACGAATGAATATATAGTTTAAGTTCATTTATAAAGTTGTGCCACATAAAGTACTCGGCTATAGGAGATGAAGATGATACGGTAATTATGAAAGGAAAATTTCGTTATGAAGGGGTGGACCGCCATAGTTTCTATCATTGTAGTTTTTTAGTTTGAGCTAAAGATCAAGTGAGTTCTAAGGTATTTGACCATAAAGTTTTCAATAATGCGCAATAAAGATTGGAGCATAGAAAATCCGTTCATGGAATATAATTAATATGAGCAAAGTAGGAGATTGTTAGGATTTCCATATATTGTGGCCCAATTAATCATATTTAAATCTGGATTTACTATAAATAAAGGTCAATCCTAACAGATATAAAACTACTTGATATGGTATATTTTATTCCTATCCCATCTATTTTAAATTTAAATAGAATCCTAATCAGATTTTGATGGAAAGTCGATCTGGACTCTATATAAAGGTTTATTGGTCCTGCCACCTTCTCATACGCATTTTGGTGAAGAATTACTATCGGTTCCACACCGTACGGCAGAGTGCATGAGATAGGAGGAGAAACCAAATCATCCAAGTTTCGTTCGTGACTTCCAGATTATAGCCAGACTTTACGCTTCCGCAGATTGATCAAGGATTTCTTCTCTACGGCGTACTGTGAGTTATTTTATTTATTTGTCCTGAATTTAGGTATGTATTTAATTTGCTATTTGTTTTACATACCTTGAAATTCCATCATAGCGTACATATCCTTTGGCATGTATATTTTACGGCCCATCTATCCTAGGATGGGGTTGTCCTTCTAGTCACATTGACGTGAGTAATGAGAATATCTCCGCTCTAGGACTGGTTGGGTGTATGATGTACACCCATTTTAGAGTGTATTTAGGTGAAAATGGTGTAGACCCCTAAACTTATTCTTTTCATTGAGATTTTCATAATTTTTCATTATTTTTAAAATTAAGTGATTTCAGTCCAAAAAATAATAATTTTATCAAATTTATGGGTGATTTTATTAAATTTATGGTTTTAATGACCTTTTAGTAAATAAATTAGGGCAATTAATGACAATCAGCTAATAAATCATTTTAATTGATAAAACTTTTAACATAGTGGAGCATAAAATTTAAATAATTAAAAGTTAAGGGGTCTCAATCAAATAAATAAAAGTTGAGTAGTTTTTTTTTCCAAAGTGGCTAAAGTTGAGGGGCTACATTTTTTTTTTCCCGTTGTTTGGAGGTCATCGTTAGGAAGCGGCCAACAATATCAAACTTACACTGCATCATTATATATATCCCAAGCCAATTACCGCTTCTCTCAAAAAAAAAAAAAATTATGTTCCTCCTTTTAAGATAGAAGTAGTATATGTTTTTTTTCAAAAAAGATTATGATGGAATAGATGAATACTAGCTAGAGGCTCAACTTAATTGGTTAGGAACATGAATGACGTAGTACAACAGTTATATTTTAGACCTTGTTTTTATTTTTAGTGGTGCTACGTATACTCAGCAAACAAGCGGGCTGAATAAATTGTGGACGGGTTATTATACTCATTAATCATATGAGTATGAATAAAATTTATCTGTAAATTTTTGAATAGTTAATATCTTTACACATGCCCGCTCGTGGGCAAGCGAGTCGGTACGCGAGTTACCCACAAGATTCTTCTTTCTTTTTTGCTCCTATACTTTCCAAATACAAAATACATATATATATAATTTGGAAAAACATAACATAACCTGTTGTTTGAAATATCATAATATACAATAAATAATATAAAAACTTAAAGTATATGTACTACTTTATTATTCCAAATTTTTATAATACAAAATTAATAAAATTTTCATGATTGTAAAGTAAACATTGCCAAGAGTATATATTTTTAAATTAAAAATAATTTATTCGGGTACTCATGGATAGTTGTGATCGAGTTGTCCAAAATGCATGCCCACAACTTAACGCGTACCGACTCATTTTATCTATAATTTTTTTAGCGTAAAAGCTTAGTAACCATACCCGCAAATTTGCGGATAATTTGCAGGTACCTGTTGATATGGATAGAAATTATTTCTAATTGCGCCATATTATGGAATAAAATTTTTATAGACATAGTCCCCAAATAAGATTGTTTGGGGAATATTGTCTGGATGAGCATTACATGACGAGTGGCGCCCCGCACAACAAAAATACATTTTAATTTAATAAAAATAATATTTTTATTGGATGGCTGAGATGGGCACGGCTCACTCTGTGGTGGCACCCATTCTGAAAATTCTTAAGGCTAGTTTGGTTCAGGGTTAAGAAAAAAACTAGTTATTCCAGGGATAGGGTTAAGGTGAGGTTATAGTATTTTTGTGTTTGGTTGGGAGTTGGAGTTAGTGCAGGATAGTGAAAAATAATGTTTGGTTGGAGTAGATGGGATAAGAAGGATAGTGAGTAAAATAGTATTTTGTTTGAAGTGGTACAGGTTAATGCTATAACCCCACTCCAAACGCCATCCCTGCTAATAATCCCTCCCCTCTAAAATCATATTTGGGAATAAAACCGGGTGGGTTATCCCACCCCTTAATCCCGAACCAAACACAAGCTAAGCAACTTGTTTGTCCCATGTCATGGGACCGTAACAATTGTCTGCATGCTAATTAATGTAGTGGCAGTGTGGGCAATTAATTTGCTTCCCTAACATTCTCTTTCCGGAGCAGCTGTACGGATACGGGAGGTGCATGAATATTTAAAATTAGTTAAGTATCCTTGCGATGCTGTGGATAGTTATTTAATTTTAAGTGCTATTTATTTATTTTATTTTGTTTATTCAAATGATTATAGAAAAAAGAACTACCACAAAGAGTTAGCTATTGTAAAATTGTATTAAATAGTTGAATATGTATTGGTGGATCGATCATTTGGTGATTTATATTGTACAATAAGATATGATATAATAAAAATATTTGAATAATTTATTATGCTATCGAAATTTTACTTTTAATACATACTAGTAGATTTTTAGTAGATATATGGTAATTTTTCATTGGTTAATGATCTCATGGGTATAACTTTGTCACTTTCAAAAAACAGGAGAAAATCACAAGCTGATCCTAAGTAATTGCTATTATTTATTGGATTGGTAATTTTGATGAGAAAAGTAAAGTTAAAGGTGAGGCAGCAGTAACCATTCGGAGTGATGAAAATCAAACACTGTTGTGGCATAAATATTTGCTTACAGTTAGTGCGTACTAATATTTTATATATTGTATAGAATATTATATAATTGATGAAACATTTGGTAATTAGTATTTTAAAATAAAATAAAATATAATAGAGTATTTAAATAACTTATTATATCATCAAAATTTTATTTTTGATATATATTTTAGAATAGATTTATAGTGCAATAAGCACATCCAAAATTTTTAATAGGCATGTGGTAGTCCCCATTTAGTTAGTGAATTAATACGTAATAAAAGTGGCTTTGTCACTTTCAAATGGGAGAAAAAATATTTGTTTGCATCTTATGCATACTAATATTTCATATAAACATGCATATAAAATATTATATGATTGATATAGTATTTAATAATTAATACCGTCAAAGAGTATGTCTCCCGTGTTTTCGAACGTACCGATGCCTCTATTCTTGTAAGTTGTTTTCGATGATAGAACATCCGATTCGACGATCGGCTCTGTTAGGTATAATCTACACTATTGAAACTATTTAGAAACTAAATTTTATAATTTTCGACATCATTTACCAAGCGATCACAGGATCTCAAAAATGACTATTTTAACGGCCGATGTGGCATGTTTTCATGTTCAACGATGTAAAAGTATCCAAATTACATGAAAACTTCAATAGAAAATTCTACTTAACTCCAAGAGTAAGAATAATACTTCCGATTTGAAATTTAGGTCTTTTATCACTATTTTCTATGATATTTTTATTTTCAGCCGTTTATTTTGAGGCTATTCGTTCACGAGGCGAACGAAATCAAAAAATTATGAAATTTGGTTTCTTGATAATTCCAATAGCGTAGATCATTCTAACGAAACCGATCGTCGAATCGGACGTCCCATCATCGAAAACAACTTATAAGCACGTCGGCCTCCGTACTTTCGAAAGTATAGAAGCCTAGCTCTACCGTCAAATATAATATAATATAATATAAAATATTTAAATAATTTATTATACGACTATCATTTTATCTTATTTTTATTTCAGAGTCGGTTTACCGTAAATTAGGCACGTCCAAAATTTTCAAAATGTGGCAATTTTTTATTGGTTAAAAATTTAATGCCCAACGTGGCTTGAGGAGTGTTTGTTTGGGTGATGAGAGGAGACATATTTTAGTGCGCGCACCTGGTGTGTACTATTATTTTATATATTATATAAAATATTATATAATTGATTAAGTATTTATTTATTTAATAATTAATTTCGTATAATATAATATAATATAATATAATATAAAAAATTTAAAATTTATTATACCACCGAGATGCATATTTTAGAATCGTTTTCAAAAGATGTGTGCATGTCAAAGTATTATTGATTAAAAATTTAATGTCTTACGTGGCTTCATGAGAACAATCAATTTTGTTGATGTGGTATTACCGTCGAATAGTATATTAAGTACCTACCATATACAGATGCTGTACCACAGACAGAAAGAGATGCCGGCCACGTCACATCGATTGTACATGCAATGAGGTACGAAGATTCCGCGAAGCAAAAAGATGAAAGCCCCAATTTATGGCATGCACGTGCAATGTATGCGATGCAGATTGTTTGGCCAACTGTCTCGCCGTGTCTTTTTCTTTTTCTGCATCATGCATGGGCTGGCTCGTTTTGTTCGCACTATAAAAAATTATTATGAGTAAAAAAATATTTGAGAATTTTATTCAATTACAAAAATTACGAAAAATTTGCAATTAATTAATCTATTTTTTTTAATTAATTTTAAATAATACTATAACAAATTTCAATATTTTTTTTAAAAAAGAAAGAGAATATAGAAAAAGAGAGAGCGTAATTAAAGAAATAGAAAGAGAAATAGAGTTGGGTTAGAGAGAACGAGAGGGTTGAGATTTTAGAAAAGAGGAAGAGAAATAGCTTAGTTTAGAGAGAGAAAAAGAGTTGAATTTTATAGAGAAAAAAGATATGTTTATAAAGAGAGATATCATGAGGTTAAAGTGTAAAGAAAAAATAATACTAATTACTAGCCGGACGGTAGGAAGAAATAAATAGATTAGACATATTATAATTACTCTAATCTATTAATATAAGGATACCCACCTCCCTCAAAGTAATGAGATTAGTACTTTGGGATGCATCACATTCCCAAGTAAATCTAATATTACCAACTAAATTATCTAATACGTTTAGCCAAACACCGTCATATTTTTTTTTTATTTTATTGAATTATTATAAATCTTAAAAAGATAGCGCGAACCAAACGCGCGCACCCTAAGTCTTATCCTGTCTGAAATTTCTTACTTACTTTGGAGCCTCTCTAAGTCTGTATTATAACTCTACACTTTCTTTATTGGGTCTCAAACATAGTCATTGCGGAAATATCTCAAAAGCGAAACTAGGTGAGATGTCTCGCAAAAGTCAAAGTATGAGATATGTCCACTGTCGCGCCTTTTGCGGGGACATATACGAAAAAATATTTTTGCGAGATATGTCCCCGCAAAAAGGCGCGGAGGACATATCTCGCATACTTTTGGACTTTTGCGGGGACATCTCACCTAGTTTCGCTTTTGCGGGGATATTTCCGCAATTGACTATGTTTGCAGGGACCTGTATGTAAATAACCCTTCTTTATTTGTCTTAGGGGCAATTTTATTGGTACCTAAAAAAAGTTCAATATTATCATAAATGTCCCTACATAATTTGTAATATCAAAATTGCCTCTATAAATATTTATTTTGTTTCAAGAATATCCTTAACCCATTTTAATCTTAATTATAAAATAATATAATGAAGGTTAAAAATAAAATTATACGTTTTGTCCCTAAAATGGTGAGGGGCATATAAATATTATACCTGGTCTATTTTTTTTAAATTTTTTTTATCCATTCAAATTTCAAATATTATAATCAGTTAAATAAAAAAATTTAATTAATAGGTTATGTCACGCCCCGGGGTTATTTTATAAGTAAAAACACAGCGGAATTTTTTTTTTTTTTTTAAAAAAAACTTGACTCCCCAGGGTATGCCAGATCCGCCACAAATACAGGGAGTCCACTGTTCGCACGGACAGAGTCTCCCCTATATATGCACGGCGTCGCACAAGTACAGAGTATTATAATCATACATCCAGGAAACAACCACAACTGAATATACGAACATTTACATCCAAATATCCATACACCATTCACCAAAGATTCATATTCATAAAACCACGAAAATCTTTTTCTTTCAAAAGTACGCTACCACGAGGGGTAGAAAACTATTTTTTTTTTACAAAAGCCAGAACCTTTTTATTTCATTCAAAACCATATGAATTCAAATAAAGTAAACCAACTGAACCATATAACCAACTAAACTATAACAATAGGAATAAAAAGGAGAACTACTAAGTAGTACAAACCGGGTCGGAGGCTCTATCGCGAACTAGACGCGATCCTCACCAGCTATCCCACTACGACCTGCAACGTCACCTGAAAAAGAAGGCGAGAGGTGAGAACATGTAAACATGTCTCCCCCTCCCAGTGGATACCTCACGGAGATAAACACAAGTGGAGATGATAGTAGTACAGTAGCTATGATAAACAAGTAAACGAGAGAGATATATAGATATGAAACAACAGCTACTGTAAAGAAGAATTAGAAACATACGAGGATATCAAAGCTATAGTAGTAAGACAACTATAAAGAAATAACTGAAGATAGACAAGCAACAACCACTACTAATGCTATATGCGTCAACCCACTATAAAAAATGTTACATTTAAGGACGCTCTTTTTTATATTTAACGATGCTTAAAAGCGTCCCAATATATTCCAACGTCACTTTTGAAAGCGTCGTTCAAAGCGTCGCAAATGAAGAGTCGCCACGTATATATTGACGCTTATACCAAGCGTCGGTAAAATACATTCTGACGCTTTAAAGCGTCAGGATATACGCTTTAAAGCGTCCGGATTTTTAAAATCCTGACGCTTTAAAGCGTCGAAAAATTAAAAATTATAGTAAAATTTATCATCATTTAATAAATTATTTGGTATCATATAACGACGCTTTTTGAAGCATCGGTATTTTCTATATTGTAAAAACGCTTGGAGACGCTTCCTCCGAGCGTCGTCTAAAAAGCGTCTTTATATTAACTTTTTTTTGTAGTGACCGGACAAGAAGTCCAAATATACCCAATCTAAAAACCGCCGTGTTGGTCCGCAGACCTCAGGCAATGCCCACTGCCACTCTATACCTGCATATAACCCAAGGTAGCCTATGGGTTCACGGGTTGGCACACCCAACCACTTTTCCGGAAAAGAACACCCTGCGCGTGGATCGACGGTGTTTGTGAAATGCGAACGAGCCTGCGATCGATGCTCATATGCTCAAAGGTCAACCGTCGCAACCACCGACAATCCCGCCTCGTGCTCACCGACCGTATAGGTCATCGACTGTATGGAAGTACAAGAACCGACCACTCAGGTCAACTAGGATGGAACAACTCAACATCGTCTCAACAGTATGCAAAACTGCTGAAGGGAACACAAGAACTGACCACTCAGGTCAACTAGAATATATGCACAAAGAATAAACGAATAGGTCAACAGTGTATATCAACAGAATCCAGAACTACCGTCAGTCACTAGTCGACAATCCAACCCCGCAGGGTACACCGACCACAACGGTCATCAACGACAGTAGTCAAAGGATCGACTCATGAAAACGAGATACCGAAACCGACCACCCAGGTCACAAATATATAGTACGAGAACCGACCAACTAGGTCACAGATATAGATGAACTACTCTACTCCTACACATGATACTAAGCATGGAAACAACTGAGTAGAGTAATGGAACAATATCAGTGCAAGGCTCAATATATAACTGATAAGCAATATAAACAGTAAGGGGTGGAAGGAACGTCACCGAGCTTGCACCACTGTACCGACGTCAGAACGAAGTACCCACCTGTAAGGATGTCGTGTCTGTCTCCTGACTGCAAACGAGTGTCAACCGGACCTACAGGAGGTCCACTGGGTTAGTGTCTAACCCACTAACACAAAACACTAATAGCACAACTCCACAAACAAACACACGGAAGTCAATTTCTCGAAATCGATCACCGTAACTCACCGGAAGTCCCGAAAATCGCACCGGGACTCTGCCGGGATCCACGAACTGTCCCGAAATGCACCAACTCGTGTCACGAGTCACTCGCTGCCACAAAACACTCCTATTTGGATGTTTTGGTAGCAGCCACAAGATAACACTACAATACAATTATCGTCGGATAATTGTACGAATACGGGTTCCCGGAAGTGTCTATTTCGACACCGGAAACCTACCGTCGCTCACCCGTCATTTCCGAACCATCGAAATGACTTGAGTGACCAGCCAACAAGGCTCAGCGACACTACAATGACTTGCGAGGCACCGTCGGAAGAATTCCGAACCAAACCCGCGTTCCGTCGTCGAATTTCGCCGAGAAACGCACCGGAAAAGCATTTCCGATCATCGCAAGGGCCTAGGGCCTTGGACAATCAGTACAAAGGTTACTCACTGCCCACACATGCTGCCAACAACAGCTACAACAAACACAATTGCATAAGAGTCCTCCCGAATACCCGAAATCACATTATTTTATGTGATTTCGGCTCGTTTATGGTCCGTCTACACAAACCAGAAGTCATTCAGTTAAACCGTGACACATGCTGATAGGTCTCGGCGTGCCGGAGGCCGTGCTCACCCTTCAGAGCACTGCCAGCCACTGTGGAGAGCGCGGGAGCAACTCGAAGTTCAGAGAACTGCGCGCACTGCATGAAAAACATGCATATCTCACTAACCAGGGACTCGTTGACCCTAAAAGAGGTGACCACTGTGATCGTCACTGGCAGACGATCACCATGCTCCCCTCCGGAGGCACCAGAACAGCCTCGGTCTCCGAATTAGCGCGCGCAAACCGATACAACAGCCAAAAAGGCTCGAATATGGCCAACATCTCTAAATCTGCGAAACGGAGCTTCTCCGACAGAAAATAAGGTGAGCACGATGATCAGTGATCTGTCACGATCATTGTGCTCCATTCGGTAGAGATCAGGGAGGCCTCGGTTGCTCGGAATAGCAAACCTACATACTTAAGCTCTAATTTGGACCTTGGCCGGAGCAAGCTAGCTTCGGCCGGTCACCGGCGGCACGGCGGCACGCCAGGGGGTCAGAGGAGGGTACGGGGATAAGGAGGAGCATGATGCTCACATTGGTTTGCGGCGAGGAGTGGCGGCGGCCGCGACGGAGCGATGCCCTAGCTGCACCTCTCGAGGAGGGCTCGCTCGGTCGCTAGCGGGCACCGGTGGTGGGGACGCCGGCGCCGGCGCGGCCGGCCAGGGTAGGCCGGCGCTCACTCATACCGGCGTCGGGAGGTGGCCGCGGCGGCGCTGAGCACCCCGAGCCCGCACGTGGGCTCGCTCGGCTCGGTCGCCGTAGCGGCCCGGGCGACGGCCGGCGGCCAAGGGACGGCGGCGGTGGGTCGCTTGAGGCCGGAGGACAAACTCGGGTGCGGCCCCGAGCTGGTGGCGCGGGGTTGAGTCGCACCCCAACTTGAACCCGAGCGGGTCCGGGGTTGCTACGGGCACGCCAAGGCGGCGGCGGCGGCCCGCGCGTGGCGACGGCGGTCGACGAGAGGTGGCGGTCGATGGCGGAGGTCGCCGGGGCTCCGAAAGAGGCGGATCGGCCTTCCTAAGGGGTAGCGGCGCGCGGCTTAAATTCGACCCGAGCTCGGTGCAGGCTCGGTTTGCCTCGGTCGTGGCGACTACGGTGCCCGATGGCGCGGCGGCGGCGTCGTCCGACGGCGGCAAGCGGCGGAGGAGGTAGTCGGGCATTTGGGGTGTCGGCGCGGCCGACCCAAGACGGCTTGCGGCGCGCGCGGATGCGATCCGACCCGAGCTCGGCCTAGGCTCCCTGCGTGCTGCGAGAGCACACGGCGGCTACGGCGCGACGGCCGCAGCAATGGCGGCGCTTCGGTGGCGGGGTGCAAGCATGGTGAGGGCGGGGAGGTGAGGAAGGCTAAGGGCACTACGGATGAGAAAGAGGCTAGGGTTAGGGTTTCCAGGAATGAAACCCCAAGAGCCAACTTATATAGTAAGTGGTCATCTTGCGACTTAACCCACGCAACGTCAATATTTTTAGCTAAGTCCCTCACATGGGTAAAATGCACAAACGCACCTCCACGTCCGATCTCACGCGATTCGGTACATAAAATATTAGGACTTTTGCAAAAACGCCGATTTGCCATTGCCGACCTCTTCTCATTCAACGTGCAATATCCGAAGATCCGGTCGTCGGATTTACGAACGGATCAAGCTAACGCAATCAGCACGACGGAGACAATAAATCCATGATTTTTCTTCGCCTCGATCGGTCACGGATTCATGAAGAAATCCTCTCGCTCTCCAAGTATCTAATCTTGCCAACATTGACCCCTTTGAGATCATCTTGCAATTTCCGACGATCCGCTCGTCGGATTTGCAAACGGACTGCGCCATCGCGTTCAGCACATCGAGGGCATCGAAACTACCATTTTGTTTTTCCCAGTTTGGTCGCCGATTTGCGACGAATCTATCTCGCTCTCCACTAACCCATTTACTACACAAATATAATTGTGTGAACCGATAAATCATGAGTTTCGTGCCTGAATTCTACTTCACTATCACTAGTAGGGGCTTCAAACATCCACTACCTAACTCTAGGTCACATGTACGGAGTCCGAAAAGTTTCACATTGCAAGAATAGCAAAGTGCAGAAACCCTCTTTTCAATTAAGCCCCTTTTTCTCAAAAACCGTGCATCGGATCAGAAATCCGTTGGTGCCATTGATTCCAGAATATCTGAACCGTTCAAAACGAGCTATTGGACCACTATGAACGGAGTCCGATACGTACCAGAAGCCAACTCTCCTCCGCGGCTTCACCGAAAAACCGAAGTTACTATTCACTTATGTCAAACTTCATAATCGCGTATCTTCTCCGTTTTAGCTCATTTTACCCTGAAACTTGACGAATGCTTATGTAATTAAATTACACACATAAACATCGTCAACAGAGAGTCAAATGGCACAGTTAAAATTTCAGTCTTTACAGGTTAATTAGCTATTAATAATTAACTATTAAATGAATTTATACTAGTTTCGACTGAAAATTAGTCAAATGTGTTAAATTTAATGGAATAATTATCTTACTTTGTAAAGTTTTTTCATCATCGAAAATTTTTATCTTTTCAATTTATTATTTATAACTATTATTGGTTCATGCAAAGTCCGTTGATTACAAGAATTTAGTTTGTCCTTTCATAATACAACAAATTTTTTTATTTAAGTTTGGATTTTGTACTAATATATTGCTATTAGTTCTAATTTATTCATAGCGGCGAATTGTCTCTACATTAAGTAGTCAAATAAAAAAAAATTTATTACTTTACAATTAGTGTACGTAGTAAAAAAGTAGACATAACTAAAATGAGTAATCTTCTCATTTTGACAATAAAGCAAAAAAAAATTAATTTAGCTATAATTTATTCCAAATAGAAAAATGTATTTAAGTGAAATGAATAATTTTTTAAAAGTAAAATCAATTGAATTTTATTAATTTTTGAGTCTAGATAGAATTTAATTAATTTTGAAATATAATAAAGGATATTTACGAAGTAGAATTATAGTAATTGACCATTGAATAATTAAGAAGGGTAAAGTTGAAATATAAATATTATTAACTTTAATATGGATGGATATTTGATAGCGGGTTAGTTTTGAACGTTTTTTAAATTTGAGCGGGTATACATGATATTTCAAATTTTAAAAGAGTATTTATGAAATTAGATTTTTTAGAAGGGTATTGAGAAAATTTTCCCTTCTTCTTTTGAAGTCAATCTATATCACTGTACAGTAGTACTGATGATTTGATGTACAGTCTTCTCTGAAACCTTTTTTTTTTTGGCAGTGTTTTAATGAGGTAACTAATTAATTATATTCCTTTCAGAGAAAGCTAGAATTTATCAATAGAGTTAATTGCACCGCTATTGTTTGAACTTTCGGCCGAGTGTAGGCTTGGCTCTAGAACTTTTAAATTCGACGGTTTTAATTTTAAACTTGCAAACGAGTGATAAAAGACTGAAATTTCAAATTAGAAACATTAATCTCGCTATTGATGTTAAGTAAAATTTTCTATTAAAGTTTCACATAATTTGGATTATTCTATACATTTAACCTAAAAATTTACCTCATCAACCATTAAAATAATTATTTTTGAAACATTTTGATCACTTGGTAAATTATGTTGAAAGTTTATGAAATTTGGTTTTAGAAAGTTTCAATAGTGTAGATTATGTCTAACAAAAGCGATTGTTGAATCAGATGCCCTACCATCTAAAACAACTTATAAGTAATGCGATATTCGTACTTTCGAAAGCACATGAGCCGTAATATATATATATATATATATATATATATATATATATATATATATATATATATATATATAGAGAGAGAGAGAGAGAGAGAGAGAGAGAGAGAGAGAGAGAGAGAGTCCGATCGGGATACTATCGGTAGCAGGAGATTTGGAGCTAGCTATCGAGTTTTTCACTATTAGATTTAACCCTTTGATTATTTTCACCCATTAGATTGTACAATTCAACCAACCACTCACTCAACCCTAGGGGCCCACATCATCCTAACCGCATATTTCTCAATCCAAGGGCTAAAAATTTAGATTGTAGCCCTTGGATTAAGAGGTGTACGGTTAGGATTGTAAGTTATGGGGTGCCCAAGGATCTATCTAAATTGTATCTAACACCTAGAGGGGGGTGAATAGATGTAATGGTCAAAAACCATAAATTCTCGATGCAATAAAGTAAATGCGAAAAATAAAAAACACACCGAGATTTACGTGGGAAAACTCCAACTTGGAGTAAAATTAAAAATCCACGGGACCAACACGCGAAAAAATAATTCACTAAGGGTGTGTTTGGTTCCACGTAAAAGCTGGGGAAAAAAATTTTCCATGGAAAAAAATTTTCGGTGGAAAAAAAGTTTTACGTGGTTTAGTGTTTGGTTTGTAGGAAAAAAAAATTAGTTTTCCATGATAGTTGTTTGGTTGAAAGGAAAAAAAAGTAGATGAAAAACTATTTAATATATTTTTTATTAATATATTATAAATATTATATATATTTTTTCTAATTATATATATTAATAATTATTAATATATAATAATTATCATAATATATTTAATTATTATAATTTATATTTATAAATAAAATATATTATATAATAAATATGTAATATAATATATAATAATAATATATATAATATTATAAAATAAATTATTATATATTTATAAATAAAAAACTATATATTTATAAAAAATTATATCTAATACATATTATATTATACATTAATTATGGAATATAATATATAATATTTAATACTATAAAATAAATTATTATGTATATATATATATATATATATATATATATATATATATAAGTGGGAGAGAGTCCACGGTTCCACCGTGGACTCTCTCACGCGGTCCACGAGGCAAGGATGCCTCGTGGACCGCGCATGCTCAAATGCTTCTGAGCCGCGCTTGCAGGCTTGAAGTTTTCGTTTTCCGCAGACTGAGAGCGGAAAACGAAAACACAATGTTTTCCTATTATATGTAAAATGTGTTTTCCAAAAAAAAATTTTTACAGCCAACCAAACACTAGAAAAAGTGTTTTCAGCTGAAAAAAAATTTTCCAGACACTTTTACAGGGAACCAAACACCCCTAAGAGAAAAGATTACAAGATGATTACCGACTCCACGGACTTAACCTCTCTTAACCTTCTATGAATCTCCGCGCAATCCTCCGGGTTGTCTACGCCCTCACGTCCGAGCCCACGAACGCCCCCACTTCAAATCCACGAAGTTTCTATCACGTCGAATCCACGACGCCACTCGAATCCACGAGCCAACGATCCGAATCCACGAATCGCCTTCAATCACGTCAAATCCACGACATCGTCACGAAGAATATCATGAATATGATGATCCTTCGCTGGGAGTAATGATGAAAACCCGGAACGAGAACTCCAAGCGAAAATATAGATCAAATCGACATATAGTTAAGGAATTGCAATATCTCGATTTGACCTAAAAGAGGCTAATATGTAAAAAATAGGTTTTAGATGAATTCCTAGCCTCTAGGGTTTCTCAAACAAGTATTTTTATGAAGCACACGAAGTTAGAGAACCCCAATATCTTATTTATAGACTTTAGAATCAATTAGAATTGGATTAGAGATTTTTTTTCCAGATTTTTATATTGTGTACCGGTACATTTTTTGAGTTGTTACCGGTAACACAATGACGGAAGATAATTTCTGCGAAGGGCTGTTACCGGTAACAACTTTGATTGCTATACCGGTACAGTCACGATGGTTGTACCGGTACACTTTTCAATCTGTACCGGTACACTTTGTAATTTTTTCTGATTTTTCACTTTTCGAAAATTACAAAGTTCCGATACAACTTCTAATCCGTTAAACATTAATTTTATGATTCTAACGCCTACAACTAAGTATGAATCACCATCTTATGATTTAAAATCTTACCTGGACGTCGTGATTCACATCGTCTCTTTCTTCGAAGTCAAGAATTTTTCGACCATCTTCGATCCGCTCCGAACCTTTAAGACTCCGACTCAAATCACGAAACTTGTCAACACAAAATCCTTAACAAAGATGATGTAGGCCATTCTAGGGTTGAGTGGGTGGTTGGTTGAATAGTATAATCTAACGAATAGAAATGATTATAGAGGTAAATCTAACGGTAGAAAATTTACAAGCACCAAGTGCTTTGTGCTTTTACAAGCACCATAGTGGACTATATATATATATATATATATATATATATATATATATATAGAGAGAGAGAGAGAGAGAGAGAGAGAGAGAGAGAGAGAGTGGGTGAGTACGCTTTCGGAAGCACGGAGCCCTCCGTGCTTCCAAGTTGTTTTCGATGTTCGGACTTTCGAATCGACGATCGGCTCCGTTAGAGTTGATCTAGATTATTTGAAATACTTAGAAAAATAAATTTTGCGATTTTTCGATATCATTTACCTAGTGATCGAAGGGGCTCAAAATTAATAATTTTAATGGCCGCAAGTGAGCCGTTTGCAAGTTTAACGGTGTTGAAATATCCAAATTCCATGAAATTTTGATAGAAAATTCTTTAAACCATATAAAACAAGATCAATAACTTTGATCTAAAATTTTAATGCCATATCATCATATTTTGTAAGATTTTTATTTTCACTGCTTTATTTTGAGCCACTTCGATCACTGTGCATATGATATCGAAAAATCGCAAAATTTATTTTCTAGCTAATTCAAATACTCTAGATCAAGTCTAACGGAGCCGATCGTCGATTCGAAAGTCCGAACATCAAAAACAACTTGGAAGCACGGAGCGCTCCGTGCTTCCAAGCATACCGACGTACTCTCTCTCTCTCTCTCTCTCTCTCTCTCTCTCTCTCTCTCTCTATATATATATATATATATATATATATATATATATATATATATATATATATATAGGCTAGGGCTACTATCCTATTAATAGGATAGGAGCACTTGTCCTATCAAGTTTTTAACCCTTGGATGAGAAATTGTAAGGTTATGATGATATTAGTCGGTTAGAGTTGAATGGTCTCCCTAGGGTTGAGTGGTCCCCACTGGGTTATAATATTTAATCCAATGATTAGAAATGATGACAAGAGTTGATCCAAAGGCTAAAAAATTGATAGGACAAGTGCTCCTATCCTATTAATAGGATAGTAGGACTCTCTCTCTCTCTCTCTCTCTCTCTCTATATATATATATATATATATATATATATATATATATATATATAGTAGAGCTAGAATACTTTTAGAAGCACCAATATCTTAGTGCTTCTAAGTTTCTAGCCCTTGGATCTACTCCCCCAATTACTAATACCCCTTGGATCAAACACTATTCCACCTACCACCACCTATCACCATCATCTCAACCCTACATCTCTCCATCCAATGGTTAAAAACTCAAAAACACCACCCTTTTGGTGCTTTTGAGACTATTCTAGCTTTATATATATATATATATATATATATATATAGAGAGAGAGAGAGAGAGAGAGAGAGAGAGTCCTATTACTATACTCTTAGCGAGTATACAAATTCGTTGTACTCATAAATTTTTTACTATTAGATCTACCCTTTAATCATTTTCACCCGTTAGATTATACTATTCAACCAACTACCCACTCAACCCTAGAGGCCCCACTATCAACCTAACCATAATCACTCTCATCATAACCGCATATTTTTTCATCCGAAGGTTAAAAACTTATGAGTACAAAGGGCTCTATACTCATATGAGTATAGTAGCCTATATATATATATATATATATATATATATATATATATATATATATATATATATATATATATATATATATATATATATATATATATATATATATATATAAGAGAGAGAGAGAGAGAGAGAGAGAGAGAGTAGGGACGTCGTACTCGTGAGCACGAGGCCTCCGTGCTCTTGAGCCGTTTTCGATAATGGAATTTTCAAATCGACGATTGACTCGTTAGTCTTGATCTAGCGTATTTGACGTTTCTAGAAAATAATTTTTGCGATTTTTTGATATTATTTACCTAGCAATCGAAAGATTTCAAAATCAATTATTTTTAACGGTTTATATCTGCCGTTTTAAAGTTTAACAATGTAGATGTATTCAAATTAGATAAAATTTTGATACAAAATTCTTTATACTATCTACAACAAGATCAATTTTTTTGATCGAAAATTTTAGTGCTATATTACCACTTTTTATAGGATTTTTATTTTCAGCCGTTAAAAATTATTGATTTTGAATTCTTTCAATTGCTAGGTAAATAATATCGAAAAATTGCAAAAATTATTTTTTAGAAACTTCAAATATGTTAGATCAAGTCTAACGGAACCTATCGTCGATTCGAAAATTCCATCATTAAAAACGGCTCAGAGCGAGCACGAAACCTCCGTATCCTCGAGCACAACGTGATACTATATATATATATATATATATATATATATATATATATATATAGAGAGAGAGAGAGAGAGAGAGAGAGAGAGAGAGAGAGTTGGGCTAGAATACTATTAATAGTATTTGCCCCTTTTTACTATCAAGTTTTTAGCATTTAGATTAATTCATTGATCATTTCGAACCATTGGATTAAATATTATAATCCACATGGGATCACTCAACCCTAAGGGACTAATATCATCCTAATCCTACAATTTCTCATCCAAGGTTAAAAACTTGATAGCAAAAGAGGTCAAATCTTATTAATAGTATTCTTGACCACCTATATATATTTATATATAGAATTAGACTACTATATATAATAGCTATAATACAGGAGCTGCAATACTATACTCTCTGTTGGTAGTCGAACGTCCCGACCCTTGGCCTAGTCATAGGTCCTTCTCGGGAAGCGCGTCGGGGTGAGGAACGGCTGCGATTAGTGATCCTCAAAGTTTGCGCCCTTCGACAGATCAAGCGATTCGGCTGACGAGGGATCGAGCCAGCCGGGTTCGAGAACTCTACTACCTTCGGTTCGGCCTAATGAGCCGAATGTACGGAACAGACCGGAAACTAAGTCGGGAGAAGAGCCGAATGGCTATCACAAAGCAATATACGGGTGCCTAACTAGCCGAGAATGATCTTCTATTGAATGAATAAGGGGAAGGTACAAGAAGAGATGTGTAGTCTACAACGGAGTGATGCCTGTGGGGCAGACAGACTCCAGAATTTTATTTTAACAAACTACTCCTAAGAAAGTGCTGTAAAATGCAGGAAATTAAAATGCGATAAAATAATGGTGGTCTTTTGTTCACATGGAAAAAAGACTCTTTTTAAGGGTATCATGAGCCTATTTATAGATCGCTCCTGGGTCGGTTATAGCCCTTACATGATCGGCCACTATCTCCTGATATTTCGGACCACCTCCAGCCGATCAGAACCGCTTGCAACTGCTTGCGGTTGCTATAACTCTCTCGTTCTAGTGCGGTTCCTGTCACTTCTGGTGCTCCCGATGTACTCCCGATGTATTACTGCGGCCGCTGCTTTATCGTGGACCCAGCGTGCCAATTGTATCATTTCACATGTTGGACTTACAATTGACTTAAGAGAAAACTATAGATTCTACACTGTTTATTTTTGAAAATTAAATTACCAGATTTAAATTTAGGAGCAGTGGTTTGTTTCTATCGCTGCTATTTGTATGCGGTAATTATCCAGATTAGTGTAGGGTGAGTTTACGCTCGTGCTGGGATGCCGAGCTTATTTTACAGTAGTGTGTAGACTATTTCATACTATCGAGTGCCGTTGGGATTTACGGTAGACCTAGATTTTTGTATCACCGTTGTTAGTGCGAGGTGGATGCTCGCATGAGTGTAGGTTGAGTTTACGCTCGCGCTGAGGAGCCGAGTTTATTTTTATAATAGCGCGTAGACTATTCCAGACTGTCGGTTGTTGTAGCGGTTGACAGTGGACCGAGATCTCTGTATTTGCATCAGATTGTGCCGAGGGCACGTGAGCTTTGGTTGTTACACTAGCTAAACCCATTTTCTTTGATTATAGCCTGTGAGAGCCTGATTGAGTTCGACAGAGACACGCTTGTATACACGGTTAGGTTAGCGCCCACGAGTACCACTCTAGAGTCGGATTTTGTGCGTTTGCGTAGATGTTGTAGTGTCTAGTGTGGACTTGCTCTTCACCAATTACCTAGCCTGGTGGTGGTTGGTGTAGCTTCGACAGGTGGGACGAGTGCGTTCACAGTCCCTAGTGAGATTGGGTCAGAGGTTTTATCATTCTTATATCTACAGAATAGTGTTTAGCGATAGTATAGTAGTATGTAGGGGTGGCAATCCAGCTCGCTGTTCGTGAGCTAGCTCATGGTCGGCTTGAAATGAGCTCGAGATTGGCTCGCTCGTTTAGTAAACGAGCCGAACACGAGCTAAATTTTTCAGCTCGTTTAATAAACGAGCCGAACACGAGCTGGGGTCAGCTCGCTCATGTTCGGCTCGATAACAGCTCGAATACATATATTTTATATTTATATAATTTATTTAATTTATATTTTTATATATAAATAAATAATTATATATAATATTTTTTTATTTAATTTTTAGCAAAATAAAAATATAAATGCGAGCTTAATTATAAAAAGACTCATTTGTATATAAAGTTTTAACTATTAAATCAAAGTCTAATGGATAAGATTTTATAAATTTATTTTTTTAATATATTTAATCTATTTTTTTTTATTTATTGTTCGTTGGCCAGCTCATGAGCCAGCTCGTGTTCGGCTCGTTTATTAAACGAGCCGAATTTTTTGCTCAATACTTTAATGAGCCAGCTCGTGTTCAGCTCGTTTAATAATAAGCTGAACACGAGCTGATCCTAGCTCGCTCGTGTTCGGCTCGTTTACACCCCTAGTAGTATGTAGCTGTAGAGTTTTTTCAGCTTCGTTTACTATTCTTGTGCATATTTTTCTGTAAATTTAGTTAGTGAGCCGTTGAGGTCTGTAGCGGTACCCACTGAGGACTACTTTTTTTTGCAGTAATTCTCACACCCAATTGTTGAGCCATTTTTGCAGAGCCTTCTTCTGCGGCTGTTGCTATCATGGATACTAATCGTGGAAAGGGAGTTGCGAGCTAGATCCCTTCCCTGGTTGCAGTTCTAGAGGAGTACCATCTATAGATAGTTTTGAGTTTTGGTTCATATACATACTCATACTGGTACTTGCTGGAGCGAGTGTTGTCTGTACCTTGGAGACTATGTGCCACGCCCCAACTTCCTAGGGGGTCACCCATCCTAGGACTACTCCCGTCCTAGCACGCTTAACTCTCTTAACCTCTTGGGTCTTGCCACCATCCAAAATGCTTAAGCCGGGTTAAGAATTTAGCCCTATTATATCTCATATATAGGACTATCTGGGGTCTCACAATCTCCCCTTCTTTAAGTCCTGACGTCCTCATCAGGCTCACACTCACACGTACCAGGCGATGTGAGACTCGTCTCGCTAGCTCGTCATCCAGACCCTGGCTCAGCCGAAACTCATCTCACACTTTCGGCTGGTAATTGGCTCTGATACCATCTACGACGCCCCAACTTCCCAGGGGGTCACCTATCCTTGGACTACTCCCGTCCTAGCACGCTTAACTCTCTTAACCTCTTGGGTCTTGCCACCACTCAAAATGTTTAAACCGGGTTAAGAGTTTAGCCCTATTATATCTCATATATAGGACTATCTGGGGTCTCACACTATGTATGTATAGTGAACCTGATGTTTATTTATATATGTTTATCACTTTTCTATTTAGCGGCTCTTTACCTTATGGTTGTAGTTTGGATTTGTTTACATGTACAGCTATCGCTTCGTATACAGAAAAAATTCCTATGTATATGACGGGCGAGTCTATTGGCGTGCCCGGAGAAACATGTAATCTGGGGCGTGACAGATTAAATTGGTATCAAAGCTTAGTATTAGGTCGTTGAGACCTAGGAAACCTTAAGCTTGGCATACCTTAGGAAGGCAAGACACGGGAGGCGTGAATTATCGTGAAAGTCGACAATTGAATTATTTTAATTCCTCATAGAGTGGAGTGAGTGACTGAAGGAGTGTCTGTTTCAGCCAAGAAAGTTATGTCGGTTGCAAACTACATAATTTTGAGGAAAAACATGAGGGACCTTCTAGACTTTCGCTTAATTGAGTCGAGAGTGATTTTGCTTTGTATCTAATGTTAAGGATTTTATAAGTTGGCGGATTTCGTGAAGTTATTGGAGTCTTGAAGAAGTGAAGAGCACAAAGATGAAGTTTGAAGACTCAAGGCTCGACGGAGAAGCTCGATACCTCAGGTATGTCTTAAAGAGTATTTATGGTGATTTAAACTAAGATAATAGTGGTTAGAAGACTTGAAATACTTTTAATTTGACAAAACTATGGTTTATGAGGTCAATGTCCGGACCTTGGTCAATGTTCGGATCCCGTGCGCTTGACATTGCATAACTCTTATGTAAGTCCGGACATCCTGGCATTGTCCGGTCTCAGTACAATGAGATCAATGTTACGCAAGGTAAGACCGGACATCCTCGGGCATTGTCCGACTCGATTCTGCGAAAATATTGACGGAAGGGTGGGACCAGGTCAAGGAGCTAAGACCAGACGACATCAAGACCAGGACATTCCTATTATTAAGGCCAGGACATTGGACACGAAAATTTCCATAAAATGCGATTTCAATCCTAATCTATTTCAAAAAGGTGATTTCAATCGTAATCTATTTCTAAGTCTTCTAACACTATATATAGACCATGGGGGGTTCATTATTGAGATGCTTAGAATTCTTAGATTATAGATCCTCTTAAAACCCTAGAAACTCCTTTTAAGCTTTATGATTCAATTCTAAAAGCGAGTTTCGTTTTTGTTGATCGTCGAGTTGATTCTAGGTTTTTCTTTGAATGTTCCTTTATGAATCAACTTGTTGATTGTCTCAAAGGGTTCCCCCATAGTCTATGGTACTTTAACGTTAAGATCACCACAAATCATCGTTACTATCTCTCCGGACGGAGAATTTGCGCGGGGATCGCGTGTGAAGGCCGAGGACTCGGTGGACGCTTTGAGGAGTCAAGGCGTTGGCGCGGCAAGGAGTTGCGGCGTGATCGGTTGAAGGATTTCAAGCGATCGAGGACCAGCGAAGGAGATCCACGTTGAAGATTCGGTAAAATTGGGTAAAGTGGTGGGTAAATCGCCTTGTACTCAATTGTTTCTTAGTGGATAGTTCGTGTGATCGGTCCGTGGGTTTTTCACTCCGGTTTGGAGTTTTCCCACGTAAAATCTTGGTGTGTTGATTTTATTTTCCGCATTTACTTTAAAATCGCATCGAGATTTTTAATTAGCCATTGTACACCTATTCACCCCCCTCTAGGTGTTGATTACCTTTTAGATCCTAGGGTTTCATAACTTACAAGTGGTATCAGAGCGGGTATAGGTTGCATACAATGGCCGAGGGCGGTAATATTAATCGACCTCCTTTCTTCGATGGTACTAACTATGCTTATTGGAAAGTCCGCATGAGGGCGTTTCTAATTGCCATCGATGAAAGAGTTTGGCAAGCGGTGGAATTTGGTTGGACACACCCCACCGAGGTTGTCGATACTATCACCGTCCCCAAGCCTAGAACCAAGTGGAGTAAGGATGAAAATGAACGTTCTTCATTCAACGGGAAGGGGATTAATGCCTTATTTAATGCCTTAAACCAAACCGAATTTTCTCGGGTTTCGGCGTGTGAAACCGCCAAGGAAATATGGGATACTCTTAAAACCACCCACGAGGGAACTAGTCTTGTTAAAGTTCAAAAGTTACAAATGTTGACTAGTCGTTTTGATTCTATTTATATGGAAGAAAACGAGACTTTTACCGAATATTATACTCGTCTTCAAGACATAGTCAACACTTGTTCCAACTTGGGTGAGAAAATTCCCGAAACCAAGATTATTCGTAAGATTCTAAGGACTCTTCCCGAGCGCTTTCGTCCGAAAGTCGCGGCAATTGAAACCGTTAAGCATCCCGATGAGATGAAAGTAGATGAATTAGTAGGTGCTCTTCAAACTTATGAGATGACTTTTCCCGCTAACTCATCTTCTTCCAAGTTGTCTTCAAAGTCTAGGATGGCGCTCAAATCGACTAAAGGAGGCAACTCGGACTCTACTTCCTCCGACACGGACTCGGACACGACGTTAGAGGATTTTGAGAGACAACTAGCTCTTCTAACAAGGAAGGTCCGACGGAACTTTAAGAAGAAGTTTCCTTCAAAGTCCTCTTCTTCCAAATTCAACAAATCGAAAGGGAGTTCTTCTTCTTCTTCTTCTAAGTTTAAAAATTCTGAAAATTTGTCTAAAGAATCTTCCAAAGATAAGAAAAGTGGAGAAGGACAAATCCAATGCTATAAGTGTCGGGGATTTGGACATATAGCATCGGATTGTCCGACTAAGAATTCTAATAAGAAAAAGGCTATGCAAGCCATCACTTGGGATGACCCTTCCGATGAGGAGTCAACCTCAAGCGATGAGGAAATAAATGCCACTGCTTTATTGGCACATGATTCTACTTTTATGTGTTTGTCCTCTATTGACTCAATCTCCGTTCTTCTATGCATGAACAATCTACACCGGAGAGCTCGACGGACGAAGAATCGGATGGAGATGATATGATCGCCGCTTATCATCAATTGGTCGTTGAGTCAAAGAAGATGGCCAAGCACAACAAGAAGCTTCGACGAAGAATCATTGATCTAGAAGGAGAAAATGCTAAGCTAATCACATCGACAAGAAGCATGGAGCAAGAGAAGGACGGATTGTCGAGGGCCTACAATTCCATTGTAGAGAAGGTTGCTATGCTTGAGAACGAAAGAGAGACGAGCGAAGAAAACTTGAAGTTTCTCAACAAGCAACTTTCGGAGGCAAATGAGGCAAATTTGGAGTTCACAAAGACTATCATTCAACTTAGATCCGATATGAACAAGTTCTCCTCCGGTTCTACCAAACTCGACAAGATGCTAGGACTTGGTCAAACATCTAAGCTTGGACTTGGATATGAAAGGACATATTTTGACCAAGTTTCTAAGCAAGTGGGCGTGAACTCGACTAAGTCAATGCCTAAGGTTCAAGGTAAATTCGGTTCTTCTAGAAAATCTTTTGCTGATAAAGTTTGTCACTTGTGTGGAGTTCTAGGTCATGTGAAGAGAGCTTGCACACAAAAGAAGAACTCCACAACTCCCTTGAACCAACGGACATTATCAAAGCCAACAAAGGAAGATCCGAAAGTGAAGGCTAATCAAACGTGGAAGAAAAAGAAGGATGATCCAAAACTAAGGACTAAACAAGCTTGGAGGCCGAAAGTGAATGGTCGAAAGAACAAGAAAATTCAAATTGTCGACAAGCTTCACAAGACGCTTACAAACCAACAAACACATCCCAAAATTCGTAAGGTTTGGGTACGCAAAGGTGAAATCTTTCCTTACTAAGCAACTATCGGATACCTACCTCCTCCCTCACTATCTTTTACGAGAACTTTAGTGCCATACATACTTCTAAAACCTTGTTCCATACTCTGGAATTTGTCATATTGAACTAAGATATCATTTATTAAGAGAATTGGTCGAATCAATTCTCCTTTCTAGATACATTCTATGGGCTATTATGTACATACTGTCAATTTTGCATCACTCATTATTTTGCATGGATGTTTTGACTTAATCTAAATTTTTGCATGATTTATTTTAACATTCTTCAATTCATTTGAATTCTTCTATGTCATTGTATTTTGAACCTCAACATCATCTAGAAATTGCTTCTATATACTTGCTAAATTAGTACATCACTCTTGAACTTTCTAAAGTGTATTGAGATTATTTGATTGTTTGCATTATTAGAAAAATAATTTCACCATTTTATGAAATCACAATACTATTTTCTCATTGAGGGTTGCACTATTTGAGGGGGAGTAATCTTAAAGTTGAAAGATGTGGAAAGAGTTACATCCCTTTGGGAGTGTGAAAACTACCACCAATAAAAGATGTGGAAAGAGTTACATCTCTTCAAGGGAGTGTGAAAACTACCACCACATGTAGGAAAGAGCTACCATCCCGGTCGTCTGGTAAGTATGTGAAGCTACCACATGAATATAAATGTACATCTCTAAGAAAAGAAAAGAAATCAAGTTTTTTTTTGAGGTGTTTGGTGGATGTTTTATTATTGAATGACATAAGGTGGAAGTTATGATAAAGATGCTCAAAGAGCCACTCCTTAATTTAGATGTGTGCATAACTCAATTAGACAATATTCTTGTGTTTATTTCATTTAATGTGATCTTTTTGATCTTAATCGATGCATACTTGTCAAGTAAAATCGGCGCATTTAATGATTAGATCTTGATTGATGTGCTTGTTTAGCGATATATATTATTAAATTCTGGTTGATGTACGATTCAACATGTATGACATCTTTGAATTCTATTGACTAGAGGTTTGTTACTATATATTTCATGTCAAACCTCCGTTGGAAACAAATTTTTCCAAAAATTTTAATATCTTTGCGAAATTGCCTTCGTGAGACCTGCCTTCATCGCCATGTCCGGGACATCACACAAGCAACCGCACAGACTTTGTGGCATCCGGACATTGGAAGCTATGTCCGGTCTTGGCTAAGAATTTTGTTGCTTTTTAAAATTAACTGTATTTTGCAACACTTATATGCATGATTGTCAGTATTAAACTTAATGTGCATGGCCCTAGGAAGCTCTAGAGATCATTTTTTTTAAAAAAAGGTTTTCTTAATTATTGATATGTTTATGTTCAATATGTTTAAACTTATATGTGAACAGCGGATTTTAATCTCGACATCATGTATTTTTGTTATTTTGGCGTTTTCGGACAAAAAGGGGGAGATGAATATGATGATAGGGGGAGATGAGATGGTGATTGCGATTTATGTGATGCTTACTTTGCTTACTTACTTGCCTAGAACTTGACTCGACTTAGGATGACTCGACTTAGGACATTTATGCTTAATGAAAATCTTGAGGCTTGAATGTGTGTTGAGTTTTCTTTGCAGGGACGTTCAAGACTTCAAGACTCCAATGTCTAAGTCATAGAGTCTGTAGTAGGTTGAGTTTGAACTTGTAATTTTGTTTTTATTGGATCGGTCATGCAGGGGATTATCGTTTTGGTGATTGCGATAATTCTCATCTTTTTGTTTTTGAGGTTTGTACGGGCTTATAGATTGTTTTGTCACGAAATCGCCAAAGGGGGAGATTGTTAAGGATTTTATAAGTTGGCGGATTTCGTGAAGTTATTGGAGTCTTGAAGAAGTGAAGAGCACAAAGATGAAGTTTGAAGACTCAAGGCTCGACGGAGAAGCTCGATACCTCAGGTATGTCTTAAAGAGTATTTATGGTGATTTAAACTAAGATAATAGTGGTTAGAAGACTTGAAATACTTTTAATTTGACAAAACTATGGTTTATGAGGTCAATGTCCGGACCTTGGTCAATGTCCGGATCCCGTGGGCTTGACATTGCATAACTCTTATGTAAGTCCGGACATCCTGGCATTGTCCGGTCTCAGTACAATGAGATCAATGTTACGCAAGGTAAGACCGGACATCCTCAGGCATTGTCCACTCGCATCGCGAAAATATTGACGGAAGGGTGGACCGGTCAAGGAGCTAAGACCGGACATTCCTATTAAGACCGGACATTGGACACGAAAATTTCCATAAAAGGCTGATTTCAATCCTAATCTATTTCAAAAAAGGCTGATTTCAATCCTAATCTATTTCTAAGTCTTCTAACACTATATATAGACCATGGGGGGGTTCATTATTGATATGCTTAGAATTCTTAGATTATAGATCCTCTTAAAACCCTAGAAACTCCTTTTAAGCTTTATGATTCAATTCTAAAAGCGAGTTTCGTTTTTGTTGATCGTCGAGTTGATTCTAGGTTTTTCTTTGAATGTTCCTTTATGAATCAACTTGATGATTGACTAAAAGGGTTCCCCCATAGTCTATGGTACTTTAACGTTAAGATCACCACAAATCATCGTTACTATCTCTCCGGACGGAGAATTTGCGCGGGGATCGCGTGTGAAGGCCGAGGACTCGGTGGACGCTTTGAGGAGTCAAGGCGTTGGCGCGGCAAGGAGTTGCGGCGTGATCGGTTGAAGGATTTCAAGCGATCGAGGACCAGCGAAGGAGATCCACGTTGAAGATTCGGTAAAATTGGGTAAAGTCGTGGGTAAATCGCCTTGTACTCAATTGTTTCTTAGTGGATAGTTCGTGTGATCGGTCCCGTGGGTTTTTCACTCCGGTTTGGAGTTTTCCCACGTAAAATCTTGGTGTGTTGATTTTATTTTCCGCATTTACTTTAAAATCGCATCGAGATTTTTAATTAGCCATTGTACACCTATTCACCCCCCTCTAGGTGTTGATTACTTTTTAGATCCTAGGGTTTCATAACTTACATCTAACCCTTGTTTTGGTTTCAGGTGGCCATGAGGCCTTATTGACGCCGAGGTCGACCGTTGGCATGAGGTCCGTACGTGCCGCCGGGGATACCAGAGCAGGTGGGACCAAATGCACCTGCTGGGTTGAGAGAGCAGGTTGCTGCCTTAACTGAGGTGATCTGGCAGCAGAGTGTGCTATTACAGAGAATGTGCTAGACTGTTGCTCTGAGGTCGGGTGTTGACCCAAGGGTATCCGTGCAACAGGCACTCTGGGTGGAGCGAGGAGCTATAGCAACCCAAGAGCAAGCAACAGTGCCGGGGCAGAGGCAGGATAGGAAGCGCCCTGTCACGCCTCGAGCCCCGCCTATTTGGTCGAATTCTGGTACGCCAACAAACCGCCGAAGGTACAGGATTTTTCCTGTACCGCGGACAGAGTTTTCCCTGTATGTCCAAGGCGTCACAATCCATACAATGCGCGAGATTCCAACCAGGAACAACATTCAAACTTAGATTGCATAAGGAAGGCATCGAAAGTATAAATACAACTATACTATTACAAGCATTCAACTCATATTACATTTTACACTTTTGATTCTTTGATTCTTACTTCCAAATACAATCAAGTTCTTACAAGTTATTACATTCTTGTCTTTTCATCACTATACCCCTAAGCTAAGCCGACTTAGGATACTGCTATCTCCGGTCTCGGTGGTAGGGTGCTAACTACAGAGCTACGTCATTTCCGTGTGCCGCCGCGCCGCTCACGTGTAGATCTGAAATCTCCGAAACAACGTGGGGTGAGAACTATTGTCCATAGTTCCCAGTGGGTATGGCCACCTAAGAAAAGAGCTCGACCCACCAGATCCAAAGGAGGCACTGCAAACATATTAGTCCAACAAATATCCACAGATGTATAATTTATGCAACTAACAATTATCATGTTCATGCCTCACAAATGCAACTATGCAAATCATGCAACAAGGTAAGTAGGTCTACTGATCCTACTTCTATCATTCTCTATTATTTGCAGTTCTTTATTATTAGCCATTTTTTATTACTTGCAACTCTTGCATACTTGCAATTCTTAACCACTTGCCTTTCTCATTCTTTACTAAGGGTACTCTTACCTTAGCCACATTATGCTCATTGGCCATTCTTTTCTAAGGTTAATTTTACCTTAGCCAACTATGCCACTCGATTCGGTCTTGAATCAATCATCTACGGATAATCCGCTCTCTGTCTGGCTCTAGGTGAAGGAACTCTCACATAAATGGAGTCCAATACACACCAAAAGCCATCTCCACTTATTGGCTTCTCCGAAAAATCTGAGTTACTATTCACTTTAATAAGTGATTAGTAAAGATCACACATAACTTCTCCATCCTAACTCGTTTTCTTCCGAAACTTGACGAGTGTTTATGTAATTAAATTACATACAAAAATATCATCAACGGAGAGTTTAACTACACTGCCAAATCTCAGTCCTTACAAAACCCACATAACATTCTCCAATATTTATAATCAGGGCAAGAATATTGCTTCAACGCGTCAAATCCGTGTAGAACAAAATAAGTCTAAGATTATACGTACGGATAAGGATTATGCTTAGGATTAAGATAAAGATAAAGATAAAAGTGAAAAAATAAAAATAAAAATAAAATAAACCGGGTGTATGGACCACGCACGCCCCGATCTGGCTCATGCTCGTGCCCGTGCCGTGCGTGCGTGTGTGTGTTTAAACGAGAGTATAACTCTCATTTTCTCCCAAACAACTAGCTTGAGAATAAAGTAATATATATACCATCAACACCCTTTTGATTTCCAATGTGAGATTAAACCTAACACATGAAAATTTTAGTTGGGCTCCCAAGCAAAGCCTATTAATAATTATTAGGCTCCCAGGAGGCCTTAACAAGTTTTAAATTACAAAAATTCAATAAAATCTAATATATTCTGTGATACTTATGCCACGTCGATCATCTATTTCCAGCTAATCACATTTCTTTTTTTAAGTGAAAATTATAATAAAAATATTTTTCTAAAAATAATGATGAAATGGGTGAACTCTAGAAGGAATTTTCTGATTGATTAGAAATTTCATATCAGTAATGTAATTATTATATTTTAGATGTACTTTCTCCCTCAAAATGAGCTGTAAACACAGCATTTACTTACCAAAAGAACTAATATTACGATAGGGAAAAAATCTAAAATGTATTAGTTATATTGCTGACGTGACGTTTTCGGCTTTTCAATCAATAAAATTATCCCTCTTAAGTTCACCAGCCTAATCATAGTTAATAAAAAAATATTCTTATTATTTTTTTCTGAAAATGTATAATAATTAATTTATTACTGAAAAATGCTGTGCAATATTTGTACGCCGTAGGCTGCTTATTTGGGTGGAGGCCGCCCTGCAGAATATATAAAACAACTTTTCGTACAACGCGGGGCCCAATTAGATAGCGGTCCCCCCCCTGTGTCTGACCATTCTTCACGTTTATATAATAAATAAAAAACAATCGTAATCATTAATAATAATAATTGGGATACCCACCACCCCACGGGTTCCGCGCGTTCAATCTCCCACCGTTAACTGTTTTTTACACACTAAAATTAATGAATTAATGAATTAATAATTAATTAGCATACCCCACCACGCCTTTCACGCTTGGATCTCTCCACCAATCAACTTTTCTTACACAATAATAATAATAATAATAATAATAATAATAAATTATTAGATAATATTCAAGGTATGTGAATTTTTAAAATTATTTTTTTAAAAGATAAATAACATGCTATTCGTTTCGTTTATTTTATTTATAAATAAATTTAAATTAAATTAATAAGATTCGAACTGAAAATCTCAGATACCAACAATTAAACCCTTGGCCATTGCGCTAGGGACGGTCGGTGGTGAATTTTTAAGATTATTGAAAGTCAGAAGTCTGAGCTTTTCAGTTTATCGTAGTGAAATAGAATATCTTAGAGTGCTCAAATTTGCACTGATGATCAAATTTTGCATGATACCATTTGAACTTTGAGATGAAATTGGAGCCTCCCAAAAGAAAATTTGTGAAATTATCTATTTCCATTAGAATATTTGATTAGAAAAGGTTGATGCGGCAGAAATAAAAAAATAAGATGTGTAAACATTAAGTTAAAAAAATTTAATTTTGTGATTTTAAATTGTGATAAAAATCGATAATTTTTAATTAGTCATTCTGTGGTTTAACATATATATATTTTTTACTTTGTTATCATCTAAATTCTTTGAAATTTTTTTACTTCACTACTTTGTTATCTTTGTCTTTTTTATCATAAAAATCTGCATTAGTTAAGGTACACAAGCGGTACATTTTGTTAAACACCATGTAGTTAAAATGTACAGCACCCCCCTCTTAACCATAAGCGATTCTAATTAACTAGACCCGTCAAACATGTTTATTTATTTATTTTTTATTTATTAATTGTGACCTCACAACTTCTAATTGTTGTTAAATTAAAATTTAATTACTCTATTTATCAGCCATTAATTGACTTATTATATTTTATTTAAAATCTATTAAAGTTATTAGGTTTAATAAAATAATATAATATTTTGGGGCTATTTCAGAATGATTTTAGCTGTATTTTTACTTTTGTATATATAAACCTGTAAAAAAAAGGGGGAAGGAAACAATTGGGCCACACCCTAAAAAGGATTAAAAAAGAAAAAAAAAAGAAGAAAAAGGCAGTGTTTAATTTTTTTCTTTCTTTTTCTAATTATAAGTTATTAAAAAAAAGAAAAAGAAAAAGGAAAGTAGCATGCATCACATGGAGCCCAACTGCCCGTCGCCTCGCCTCGTGTGTACGTGAGTCAGCATATCAATTATAAATTATATGAAGTGAAGTGACTTGTCTCGCAATTATAAGTGGACGAACATATCTCTACGTACATTTTAAACAAGGGACAATTGCTTATATATCTCTGAAAAATTTTCGATTTTTTGATTTACCACTCTTAGAAAGCTAATATTAAAAATACTTCTCCTACGTTCCAACCTATTTCTAATATACCCTTAGAGTTAAAATCTGTTAAGTAACTCTGTTATTTTTGTAAAATTACTATTTTGCCCTTTTCAAATATACCCTCTACCATCACTGTCATTCTTATTTGCCCTTAAAGTCAAGGGTACAAAAGTATTTCGACTTTTGGTTTTTTCCAATATACCCCTCTACCGTCACTAACCTTTCTTATTTGCCCTTACGTTAAGGGCAAAATTGGTATTTTAATTATTTTTAACTGTGGTAGATATTTAACTCACGTTTAATCCAGATTAACTTAACAGGAGATAACTGCGGGGGTATTTTGCAATAACGGTGGAACGTATGAGGGGCATTTTAGAAAGAAAAAAAAAGTAGGGGTAGATCGGATATTTTCAGACGCATGAGGGGTATATAGTCAATTATCCCTTTAAACAAAGTAGCCAAAACTTTTCTAAAATAAAAATACAATCCACAAGTAATAATATATATATATTGCTGTAAAAAATCCAAAACCCAAGATATATATACAACTAATACTTAACGTTTTTATTATAAAAATTTGATCCACTAACAATAATAATTTGTTAAATTCGAAATATTTACGCTCATTAAAATTCCTTATTTTTGTATATACAATTCATAATATCTTTTTCATCCGATATGGGACTATTGAAATGTTATAATTATAAGATTATGGTGGTAATTGCCAATATCGGACAAGCAAGTGATTTCATATTTTTTGGTGATGATTAATTGTGTCTGTAATAATTTTATAACAGTACTGGAAGAGAAAAAATTAAAAAGTGCTTCTAAAATTTTTGAATGCTGTAAAATTTAAATGCAGTTTTCTTTTTTGTTATTGTAATGCTGAACTAGGCCTAAATCAAATAGAGCAGTATATGAATTTGGTAAGTCAAGTACACTGATGATAAGCTACGTACAAGGCTAATTTAGTGGTTATTATCTAAAATGCCAACTAGGAAATTAGAAATTCGAATCCCCACAGGTGTATATATACATAAGATTGAACTTGAAATTAATCTCAACTTTTTCAGATTAAATTTACATGGAAGGTGCTAGAACGAGTTTGGATGCCCAGTAAAAAAAAAATCTTCATGAAGTTTATTATAAATTGCGATTTTGATCTAAATAAAATATATAGGAAGTCCTATAACTCTAAAAAATTCCACCACTTTGATTTTTTAAAACCGTTAGGAAAAAAACGAAATATATATATATAGAGTCCGGCTATGGTGCTTGTAAAAGCACAAAGCACTTGGTGCTTGTGAATTTTTTACCGTTAGATCTACGACTTTGATCATTTTCATCTATTAGATTATACTATTCAACCAACCACCCACTTAACCCAAGGAGGCCCACATCATCCTAACCACACATCTCTCAATCCAAGGGCTAAAAACTTACAAGCACCAATGACTTGGTACTTTTAAAAGCATAGGAGCTCAATTCTATAGATATATATATATATATATACACACGGATCTTAAACTCTTGTGGCTTACATATCTTTTATATTTATGGTGCAAGTATTTTAATTTTTGAAATAGAATTATTGATTTTTTGGATAAAAATAATCTTCAAAATATCTACATATTTGCCAAATTTAGACATGAATTGTCACGCCCCGAGACCCGCCACTTTGGTCGGATTCAGGTACGTCGACAAACCGCCGAATGGACAGAGTTTCCCCTATACGTCCAAGTCGTCGCAACAGTACAAATCACGAGTTTCCAAACAGAAATAGATTTCATACATGATTGCATTAGGAAGGCATCCACAACATAACTAGAAGCTATTACAAGCATTCACAATACATCCAATTTACATATTACATTTTTTATTCTTTTGCTTCCAAATACCACCAACTTATTACAAATTTATTTCTTTCTCTCAACACCCCTAAGGTCGACTCGAGGTACTGCTATCTCTTGTCTCAGTGGTAGGCCGCTATATACTGAGCTATGCCCTTTCCTCGCGCTGTCGCGCCACTCGTGTGTGGACCTGAAAAATGTGGGGTGAGAACTATATAAATAGTTCCCAGTGGATACGGCCACCCAAGGAAAGAGCTCGACCCATCAGGTCCAAATGAAGCAAAACAAGCATGTTAGTCCAACAGATATCCACATATAATTTATGCAAGTACTAAATACATGCGTATGCCTCACAACATGCAATATGCAATTCATACAAGTAGATCTACTGTTTCTACTTTCAATTCCACAATCCATATCGTTTACTATTTGCTCCTAAGGTTTCTCTTACCTTAGCCAATTTAACCACCCGATTCACTCTCGAGTCAATCAATAGCGGACTACCGCACATATCCGTAATCGAGGGAGGCAAGCCTCACATACACCTCAGCTTTTAATCTACTCGACTATAGGTCATCCACCGGGCGAGGCCGGAGAACCACACATACCCGTGTCCACAAGTCATATACAGGGCGAGGAGAACCACACATACCCGTTGAATCATTGTCGGGCGAGGAGAACCACACATATCTGCAGTTTTGATTCACTTGTCAGACGAAGAGAACCAAACATACCCGCAAGTACTATCAGCTGGCGAGCGAGCAGAACCACACGTACTCGCCGCTACCAGTCCTAGAGATTCCGGAATCCACTTTTCAAGTCCCAAGGGTTAACCATGTACCCTCTATTGTCAACCTTTCTAGGTTCAAGCCATTCATATTCTAGTGGTCATCCTACCACTTTGTTTCTCAACCTATGTTTAATAACACTAGATTCAATACCACTATGTTCACAACCTAGGTTCTACAACACAAGGTCCAATGCCTTTTCCTTCCAACCTAAGTCCACCCAACTCTAGGTTCAATGTTCCACCTATGTTCAATGACACTAGATTTTATGTCCAAGCATACCACTTATTATCCTAGTTGTCCATACCTAGAATTCATAGTTTTCATACCATTTAGTCCCTCGTGCCACACTTGTCGAGTTCTCTAATCATCCTAGAGTTCATCGACCCAAGTTTCACATTCACATCTAGGCATTCATATACATACATCGATCCTATATGTTTGCACATGCCTAAGTCCCTGTCCAATGGTAGTCAGTTCATAGCATCTATCGCATGCATTCATAATTGCCCTGTCTGCCCAAGGCTCCCCTGTCTGCCCAACGGACCGCACCTCCCCTGTCTGCCCAAGGCTCAACAACTAGACTGTGTACAAGAATTTACCCAGAAAAATTAAATTCTAAACATACACAATCGACAGGGCACGACTAGTGCCAACAACTAAGAGCAAGCATCACAAGAAATAACAAGTAAAATAAAGAGAGATACATCTAGCTATTACATCACATTCGCATTCTTTTACATTTACATCTTTTCCCAAAATGAATACATGTTCATTCTTCAAATACATAACTAATTCTTCCAAAATATAAGCATTTAGATACAAAAGGTGTACTCTAATACATAAAAGAAAAAGCTACTCAATAATGTAACTACTGCTCGGGAGCGATGCCCTTGCTGCGGTCCTCGTCCGGCGCGCTTGCACTCGGCCCTGTAATGAAGTGGGGTGAGAACTATCTTCAATAGTTCCCAGTGGGTTCAGCCGCGGACTCCACCGATCTCCCCACTAGGTCCAAGTGGGCAAAAGTAATAAATAGATAGATAAATAAATATCAAAATGGTAAATGACATAATAGAAAAACTATGCTACTATGCCCAAAATCATGGATAATAAATGCATGCATCATTTAGTAAAGGTTTACTAATATGCTACTATGTCCAATCTATGTCCAACAAGCAAATGTTCAATGACAGTGCTATTCTTTTGTTTACCTAATCCTTAGCGAATCCCTTGGGTTCGCCCACGACTAACATATCCATCCCGTAGGGTACGGAGACTCAACTCGCTCTCGAATCCGGGACTGTCTGCGGGACATCAACTCTGTCCCTCTCGTACCATACTTCGGAGTGCACGACAATTTGGATGGCTTTACCATCCCGAATAACAGACCGTGAGCGTGATCCATCATCTCAACTCGAGGACACCCTACGAACTAGGGCCAACAACTCTCTCGGAACTCACCTATTCCGATGTCCATGCTTAAGTGTTTAACTACACTAGGTTCTTTGTTCACGGGTCATTCACTAGGAAAATCCACAAAATCATATTCATAAGAATTGTCCTTTCCTTTGTATTCTTCAAAGAGAATATGCATACTTTCCTCAATTACTAAAGTTCGTCAATTATATACTCGATAAGCTTTACTAGTAGAGGAATAACCCAAGAATATTACTTCATCCGATTTAGCATCAAACTTTCCCAACTTGCCTTTTGTGTTCAAAATGAAACATCTACAACCAAAGATTTTAAAGTAACCAATATTAAGAGTTCTATCATGCCATAATTCGAAAGGAATTTTCTCAAGAATTGGTCGAATTAGAACACAGTTCATAATATAGCAAGCCGTGTTTACGGCTTCGGCCCAAAAATACTTAGGCAACTCCATCTCAATTAACATAGATCTAGCCATTTCTTGGAGAGATCTATTTTTGCGTTCAACAACCCCATTTTGTTGAGGTGTTCGAGGGGTAGCAAATTGATGTTCTATTCCCAATTCATTACAAGAATCATCAAAGTTGCGATTTTCGAATTCACCACCATGATCACTTCTAATTTTAGAAATCACACAACTCTTTTTATTTTAAACACGATAGACAAAGTTTTTGAAGGATTTAAAAGTGTCATACTTCTGTCTTAAAAATAAAGTCCAAGTAAATCTAGAGCAATCATCAACAATTACAAAAACATAGTTGCTTCCACTAAGGCTAGTGACATCAATTGATCCAAAAAGATTCATGTGAATCAATTCCAATGGCCTAATTGTGGAGACAACATTTTTAGATTTAAAAGATGATTTTATTTGTTTTGCTTGAGCACAAGTATCACAAACCTCACTTTTGGCATAATCTATTTTAGGTAAACCTTTTACTAGTTTTCTTTTAGAAAGTTTTGAAAGAGAGTCCATACTAGTATGTGCTAATCTTTTATGCCAAAGCCAAGATTCGTTAGATTGAGACGAAAAATATTTTTCACTTTCAAGTGAAAGTTTGCCTAAATCAACGGTATAAACATTCTTAGATCGAAATCCCATAAAAACTACCTCATTAGTAGATGGATCAAGGATACTATAATGAGATGCTTCAAACTTTACAATATAGCATTTATCACATAATTGACTAATGCTTAGTAAATTATGCTTAAGGCCGTCAACTAAAAGAACATTGGAAATATTAACCTTGTCATTACCAATAGTGCCGATTCCAATGATTTTTCCTTTTGTGTTGTCTCCAAAGGTGACAAATCCTCCATCTTTCATTTCAATGGATTTAAACTTGGTTTGATCCCAAGTCATATGTCTTGAGCATCCACTATCTAAATAACATTTGTTGCTTGCACATTTTGATTGGAGACACACCTACAAAAATAAATTAAGTTTTTAACTTTGGTACCCAAGTGAGATTGGGTCCTTTTGAGTTAGATAAGCCTTTCACAACCCAAATTTGGTTAAGTTTAGAATTTTTCTTATATTTACAAGAAGATGTATGATATCCTTTAATATTGCAATAGGAGAAATGCAAAGTTGGGTTTTGATTTGAGCTTTTAACAAAAACCTTTCTTTTAGTTTTTGTTAACTTAACATTGTTTGGATTAGGTACATAACCTATCCCAAACTTTTGGAAGTTTACAACTTGACTTCTAAGTATCATATTTAGATACTTAGTTCCACCGACAAATTTCTCAAGAGTTTTCTTAAACTCACCTAAGCCAACCTTGAGTTGTTGGTTTTCAATTTGAAACTTTTCAAGTTCATTGTTACAATGGAAGCTTGGCTTAAAATTTTGACCTTCAAATTTCTTCTTTAATACTTCATTTTCATGAATGAGACTACAACATGTCTCACTTACTTGTTTGAGCTCTTTCTTGAGTAAAGAGTCTTCATTTTCAAGTACCAAAGAAGGATTTGAAGTTGAAGATTTTAAGTTGTTAACTTTCATCTCTAATAAAGCATTTTGCTTTTTGAGAGATGTATATTTAGGACCCAAACTTTGTAGATCATCATATAAAGAAAAGAAAGCTTCTAAAAGTTCATCATAACTTAAATTATTTACCTCATCTTCAAGAGCCATAAGACATAGTGTTGAGCTATGCTCCTCAAGGCAAATTTGGGCAACTTCTTTTTCCGATTCGTCATCGCTAGACTCGTCGGGGGCATCCCAATTTAGTGCATTGAAAGCTTTCTTCTTCTTGTCTTTCTTAAAGGGCTTGCTTGGAAGAGTGCATTGACTTTTCAAATGATCCCTTTCTTGAATCCTTCACCTTTAAACCCGTCTCGTTTAGGTCTCCTCAAGTTGCGCTTCTTGATTAGTCGGTCGAGCCTCTTTGAAATCATAGCGATTTCTTCGCTCGAACCTTCTTCGCCATCTTCACTATCGGAAGCAACGACTCCTTTAAGTGCAAGGCTTCTCTTTTTCTCGGGAGCTACTTCGTTGTCATACTCCTTGAGGCGTTGTTCATGCGCCATGAGCGATCCGACAAGTTCATCAATCTTTACTTTGTCCAAGTCATGAGCTTCTTGGATAGCCGTAACCTTAGGTATCCAACTTCTTGGTAGTACTCGAAGAAGTTTTCGCACTAAGTCTGATTGAGGAAAATCCTTGCCTAAGGCTTTCAAGCTATTCACAATGTTAGTAAATCTTGTGAACATATTCGAAATGGATTCACTTTCCTCCATTTTGAATAGTTCATAACTTGACATGAGCATGCTTATTTTAGATTCCTTCACCCTAGAAGTACCTTCATGAGTAACTTCTAATTTATCCCAAATCTCTTTAGCCGTTGTGCATATAGAGATTCAATGAAATTCTTCTCTACTAAGAGTGCAAAGGAATGAATTGATAGCTTTAGCATTCAATTGAAAGCGAGATTTTTCCGCTTCATTCCATTCCGCTCTAGATTTTGATGGAGTGATATAACAACTTTCGACTTTATCCCAAATATCAAAATCTAGAGATTGAAAAAATATCTTCATTCTAATCTTCCAAAAAGGATAATCGGTTCCATCAAAAAATGGTTGCCAAACAATAGATTGTCCTTCGATATCCTTTCCCATAGATGTCATTCTCACTTAGATGTTAATCTAAATAATGTGAGACCTCGCTCTGATACCAATTGAGCATCAAAATGGCAACCTAAGAGGGGGGGTGAATTAGGTTTCTAAAATAAAAGGCCAAAAATCAAGCTAATTAAAAACCCACAGCAATCGACAAAAAGAGAAATATAGAGAAATGCAAACTCAAGAATGCACACGGTCGATTTGTTTCGAGGTTCGGCACTTTGCCTACGTCCCCGCCAACTTCTCAACGCAAGAGAATGTTGGATCTTCACTAGTTGATGCTTTTGCCGGCAAGCACCAAGCCTTCACACAAACACCTTCTTCTTATCAAGCTTCAAGACTTTGCCTCTCTCTCTTTTTACAAGAATAAATCTCACTACAAATTTCACTCAAGTTAAGAGAGAGAATAGAGAGCTAAGAGTATTAAGAATGCTGAAGTTTATAAGCTCAAAACGAAGTGCTGGAAGAAGCTTTGAGATACCAAAGAGTCATCTATTTATAGCCTCGGCCAGCTCTTGAACGTTGGACTTTCGGGCACCCTAAAGTCCCTTCCGGGCGCCCAGAACTTTTGTACGCGCACTGCACTTCCAGCTGCTTGTCAGAAACTTTCTGGATCTGTACAAGTGTCGGAATTTGCGGGCGCCCGGACTTTGCGCGGACTTTTCGATGTCGGACACATGCGCCGCTTTCTCGACAGCTTTGATAGGGCTTCGAGAAATTTGCGGGCGCCCGGTACTTTGCGCAGACTTTTCGTGATGTCGACCCGTGCGCCGCTTTCTCGACGACGCATTGATTGGGCTTCGAGATTTACGGCGTCATGTACTTGCGCCCAGAACATGTGCGCTGACTTTCTGACAAGATTGGACCCGCGCGCCGCTTTCTCTGACAGCATTGATTGAGCTTCAGGATTTGTGGGCGCCCTGTACATGCGCCCAGAACTTTGAACTCCCACCGTCGCGCCGCGCTGCGTCGAACTTTCGGACCGTGCGTCGTCGTACGATCCGAACACGCAACTGTCAAGTCAAATTTTTCGGTCGACTGAGAACAGTTTCCGAGCGCCCGAGAAATGGTAAAAACTCTCCGGATCGCTTCGATCGGCGGGGAGCGGATCCAAAAAAAACATTTGGATCCACTTTAGGTCGCCCAGAACATGAGTCCAGAAATCGTAACTTGACAGAATATAGAGTTTTGAGCAGTTTAAGAAGAGATAATTGAAAATATTAAATTTAGCTCAAAATATCTCACTCTAATTAAGATTTTAATTCAAGTAAAAGTAGAGAGAGTGAGTTTGTCAATTTGACAAAAGAAGCAAATGTAGCTTCAATAGGTGAAGCTTGATACTTAGAGGATTGCCCATCTTGAGTCCTTTTGAAGATAGAAAAATCTAAAACACAAAGCTCAAGATAAGAGATTAGTCCAATAAAAGTGATTATTTGTTATCATCAAAATCTAATACAAAATTAGGGCCACTAGGCCAACATCCATCTATCCCTATGTTTACATACCACTAGTGTCATAATACACTACATTAGATGCCACTCGTTCTGTTCATTTATCATTTATATGCCACTCGTTATGTCACTAGATAACCATCGAGTTCATCTCTTTCTTTGGCACTGTAGGATTCAATGTCCAGACCCAATCCTTATCTATTCATTATACCAAGCATTCAACTCACACTAGGTTATCAATTAGAAAGCATAAGGAAATGGATTAACATGCAATCCTACAACGTATATATGTAAGAGATGCAAATCATGACATTCTAAGACATAGTAAAGAGTCAGGTTGCTTCGGGATGACACCCCCCACCTTTCGAAGATGTTTGGCGATGTAGAGGTTCTAAGAATGCTTCTCGGCACTTGCTTTGACGATGTTTCGGCCTCCTAGGTCGAAACGAAGCTCAATCGGCCTTATTTCGCCGATATCGTTCCACCAATTTGACGAATCAAAATTCCGACTTTGCCAATGCGTTTAGACATCTATCAATTAGGTTGAGAGGCCATCAATTGAGATCAAACCCCTCAATCAAGCAAAACCCCCAATTTGGGTGCCCTAGGTTTGCACCATAGCAAAACCCACCTTAAAAACCCTAGATTCTAGCTCTAAGCACTTAGCAGACATGCTACAGGTCCATTTGACCCATTTATAAAGCTAAAAATCCAAAACCCTAGGTTCTACCATCAAAGGATTGAGAAGCTTACCTTTAAGCTTGCTCCAATAGGATGGAGAGGAAGAGAAGAAGATGTTGGAGATGATCTCCTCTAAGTTCTCCTTTTTCTCCTTCTTCTTCTTCTTCTCCTTCTTCTTCTTCTTTTCTTGTTCTTCTTTCTAGAGAGAGAGAGAGGAAGATAAATGTGTGTGAGGAGGAGAAATGAGAGAGAGAGAGGGTGTGCAATCTCTCCTATACTCCTAACTAATGGCATAATTGCAGCTAAGCCCCTCCACTTTACCTCTATCATACTGCCCAGACTGTGCAGTTTTCGTGCACGGGGATAGGTCTCTCTACGGGAGGATCGGTCCCCGAGAGTAGTTCACGCGGGCAGAGGGCTCTCTACCAACTTATACGCATACGGGGACCAGTCCCTCCCGCCAGGGACCAGTCCCCGAGAGCAATGCTCTCGCAGGACACTTACGGGAACCGATCTCTCACTGTGAGACCGGTCCCCACAGAGACACCATTTCGCTTACGGGGACTGGTCCCCGAGAGCATACTTGTGCGCACGGGATTTCTGCCACATACAACACCTACAGGAACCGGTCCCTTGCGCCAGGGATCAGTCCCCGAGAGCAACAATGGTGCGTAGAGGGTTTTCCCCACGCACCAAGCTTACGAGAACCGATCCCTCATACCAGGGACCGGTCCCCGAGAGCTGAATCTGCCAAGTGTAGATTTTGTACTATTTGCTCTCGTGGACTCCAACTCCAATGCACTTTTTGGGTTTTTGACTTCTTTGACTTTTTCGAAACATACCCACTCGACAATTAGTCAATTCTGGACGAAGTCCAACTCTCGGATTTCGAGAATTCACTTCCTTACAACAACCTACCTAACAATATTTTCGATTGCTTGTAGACACTTGCAATCGGGCTCCCGCGGCACACGTCGCCCGGTCCGGCTCGAACTCGGAATCGACCACCGAACGCTCACCAAATTCCAACCTAGAGTTGTTTGGGGCTCCCCTCTATCCTCCAATTAGAGAATTAGGAGATCAATTAGATTCAAAACCCTTATACCCCAAAACCCTCAATTTCCAAACCCTAGTTTTCCATTTCTTCAAAACACCCCAAAATCATGGAGAAATCTAGGTTAGACTAGTTTAGAATCATCTAAGGATCTCTAGAACATCATTCTTAAAGAATTTACTCAAAATCCTAAAGTTTTGACCAAACACGAACCTCGAGTCGAAAGCGCGCCAAACCACCAAGCACTCGAGGGCTCGGTCCACCGCTCCCTACGCATTCCCGAGCTCGCTCTCCACCAAAACCCCAAGTTTGGGAGAGATCAAGAGATCGAGTGAGAAGAGATTGAGGGAGAGAAAAGGCTCCCTCTCTCACTACAAATGTGTGTGGGGGTGTGTTTTGGCTGAGGGAGAAGAGAGGAGGGTCCCCTTATAAAGCCCCCTCTCCGGACCCCGTAGCTTATCGTTCACATTTAACCACTGTGTACCCGGTACTCCGACCGATCCGGTATCCGTTCGATCACGGTACCTAGTACAAATTCTGCAATTTAGGCAGATTTCAGCTTTTGGAGTCTGTTTTCGCATCCGGTTTGCGCCGAAAACTCTCGAATACTGCCCGAACTTCACCGGAACTATTTTAATAGCTTTTTAAGCTAGTTCCCACCAATATTCTACCATCGTAGAAGTTCGATATATTACATGAATTTTCTTATAATTCGGCTTGCTTGGATCACGACTCACTTTAATTTTGAACATACTTATTACGTTTGTGAAGTTCTACAGTCAACTGTAATATATAGTTTTTAATACTTTAAATTTATTTATTAGAATGATAATTTCTAATACTATAAATTTAGATTTATATAATTATTTATTGTGGAGAGATACATACCTGAAGCAAAACTGAAGTACAATAATTGTTTTACCATTTACTCTCTCTCTCTTTTAAATGACGTACAAAAGAGTTCCAACCTAGAAAAGGAAAAAAAAAATCCTATATGGGAGTAGAAGCGCAAATAATTTTAAAAGTGAAACAAACAAAAAGGGTACAAGAAGAACATAATTTATATATAATTTTAAGTTTGTGAATGGGCAGGTAGAGAATTGCCCTTTACTCCAAACAAAGAGGCACTTTGTCTTTTTATTTGTTTATTTATTTTGCCATTTCCTATTTCCATTGTTAAATAATTGGATACTAATAAAGTCCCAACTATATATTGGCTAATCTAAAACAAGCCCCTCAACTATTTCCTTTCCGATCGAGAGTCGCTGATCAACTTCTATATATATTTTTTTTTTTAGAAAAAACTTATATATATTTAGTGTCAAAAATTCAAAAATTTTATCAAATTCATGAAATTTTATAAAATTTGAATAACTTTAATAATTTTTTTCTAGTTTTAGCGAATAAAACCGAGTGAATTAATGTTAATGGTTAGCAACGAAAGGAATCGTGAAGTTTAATAAAAATTATAATTTAATCAAGTATAAAATTTTAATTAAAAAAAATTACAATCGAAAAAATTATAATTTATAAATTTTGATGGGGATTAAAAAATTTTGTTGTTGTTTGTAATTGCAGTGGGTCCAACTGAGATAGTGGACGCACAACAACGACGTACGTGGCCTCACGATTTTCTTATGCAATCTCACGCGTTTGTCCCCTCCCACTCCCACATAAATTATTTCACACAAAATTTGTAATACGCAAATTGTTTGCTTAAAAAAAAAGTTGAAAAAATCAACACTGACATGTACTCTTTATTTAATTATGTAGAAAAATACGAAGAAGCAACGTACATATAATAGGTGCTTATCATAAAAGTCATCATACGACATTTGGGGCCAAAATAAGGAACTAATTACTTTGGAAAATGGTGAGAAAAATGTTGCCAAAAGCAAGAAAGAATAAAGGAAAGAGCATATATATATATATATATATATATATATATATATATATATATATATATATATATATATATATATATATATATATATATATATATATATATAAATCATTCTATCCTTTTAATAGGATATGAAGACTTGTCCTATCGATTTCTTTAGTTGGATCAACTCTTATCATCATTTTTAACCATTGGATTAAATATTATAACCCAAATGGGGACCACCCAACCCTAGGAGGACCATTCAACTCTAACCGATTAATGTCATCCTAACCCTACAATTTCTCATCCAAGGGTTAAAAACTTGATAGACAGTGCTCTATCCTATTAATAGGATAGTAGCGCTAATATATATATATATATATATATATATATATATATATATATATATATATATATATATATATATATATATATATATATATATATATATATATATATATATATAACTAGGCTACTATGCTATTAATAACTAAGTCATTATCTAAGGTTTTGGCCATTGGATTAAGATATGGGTGGGTAGGATGAAGTGTGCCCCCTAGCTAGGATTAAGTGGGTGGATGGTTGAATAGTATGATCTAACGGGTGAAAATCATTAAAGGGGTGGATCTAACGGTGAAAAACTTGGTAGACGAAAATCCCCGTCTTATTGATAAGATAAGGACTCTATATATATATATATATATATATATATATATATATATATATATATATATATATATATATATAGTTGGAGAAAGCAATGTAACACAAACCCACCAAGTAATTGAATTGGTCTTTTTGAATATTCGGACTCAAGAATTTAATTTTTTAAAAAATAACAATTTTCTTTTTCTTTCTTTCTTTTTCTTGGACAAGTTCACCAAAACATGGGTTGATATCCATTAACATTTAATTGCAAAATTGTACATAATATATTGCATTTCGCATGGAATTAATGTACGAATATATTGCATTTCGCATATTACCCTAATATGAAAAGATATGTTTTTAATTATATAATAATTGTACCTTTTTAGTCGATTTTCCCAAAATTTGATTTTTTATATATAACTACGATATCATTAAAAAAAAAAAGAAAAGAAAAAAAGGGGGAGGGGGTGCTAAATATATGCATATTTTTAAATTTTTAAGTTCCAAGCGAAAGGCAATCAATATATGGAAAAGTATTAACTGCATTTTAACTAACAAACATGAAGAAGTAAATTTATTCTGGATAAAATCATTATAGCGTAGAATTGACAAGATAAAACACTGCTCTCGACCGATATCCATTAATAAATAGTGTATGAAGTTCTAATTTCGACACTAATTAATTTTTATTTTTGACTGAATTTATTGTAAAAAGAAAAAAAACTAAAAAAAAAAAAAAAAGGGATAAGGGAAAATGTTGTCCGTTAAAAGGTTCTAAACTGTCATATCCAATAAGATTTAGTTACCTTTGACAAAATTAGAAAAAACAGATTAACGCCGACCACCGTTTGATCTGCCACGCGGCGTGCAATCGACCGCCAAAAGGGGGGTTTAAAAAGAAAATAAAGCACGAGAGTCAAGCCCATCCCCCAAGTCCAACTCACCCCCTTAGCTGTTGCTGACAAGGCAACTATATCCGACACATCATTTTAGAATAAATATAGAATTAAATAAATAAAACTTCTTATTCTTATTTTTTATTTTTTATTTTTTATTTGAAAAAGAAAATATTCTTATTTTTTGTTCATGTTTTAAACGTGGCCCTATTCCACATTATAAAAGCAGGCCTCAGGGAAGGTTTTAGACTCTCCCATCTTCTCTGCTTCGTTTTTTTGCCCTCTTCGCCTGTCAGCTAGCGATCGAGAGACAATTCTTCCAACATTTTGAAAGGCCCCCTAGCTAGAAATTTTCTGATAAGAGAATTTATTGGTTTGTTGTTGTTAATTAAGATCATATAGAGGGGTGGGTAGTATATATATATATATATATATATATATATATACAGGAAGAGAATATAGAGGAGGAGGAGGAGGAGGTGGAAATCAAGTAATGGCGAGAATCAGCGGCGGCGAATACAACGGATACCGGCGGTGGCATGAGGCCGACTCCGTCCCGCCGTGCGACATCCAGATCGTGACATCCGACGGCCAGAGCATCCCCGCGCATTCTTGCGTCCTCGTAAGCTCAATTTTAATTTTAATTTCCAGCTCTTAATTAATCTTCTCGATCGATTTTCATTCCTTTCTTTTCTTTTTTTTTTTTTATTTTTTTTCTCCTCATCTTTATATTTGTATATATTTGGATCTATATATATATATATATATATTTTTTGATCGATCGGGATGGTTCATAATTATATATATATGATATGTTTTTCGATCTGTTGTTGTTGGTAATTAAGGCTTCGGCGTCGCCGGTGTTGGAGCGGATGCTGGAGAGGCCGGGGAGGGCGATCCAGATACTGGGCGTGCCCTCGGACGCCGTGCTCGCCTTCGTCCAGTTCCTCTACTCCTCCGGGTATGCTATATATGTTCTTTTCTTCGATTATTTATTTACAGTCTGAAGGAAAGGAAAGGAAAGAAAATGGTAACGGGAGGAGGAAATGAAATGAAATGAAATGAATGTATAGATAATGATAATGATAATGATAATGATGATATATAATATGTATGCGCGAAGGTCGGCGAAGGAGGAGGAGGCGATGGAGCGGCACGGGGTGCAGCTGCTGGCGCTGGCGCACAAGTACCGGGTGGGCTGGCTGAAGCGCGCGAGCGAGGCCGGGGTGGCTGCGCGCCTGACGCCGGAGCGGGTGGCCGACGCCCTCAAGATCGCCAAGCTGTGCGACGCCCCGCGCCTCTTCCAGCGCTGCCTGCGCCTCGCCGCCAAGGACTTCTCCGCCGTCCAGTCCTCCGACGGCTGGCGCTTCGTCCGCCGCCACGACCCCGCCCTCGAGCTCCAGCTCCTCCACCTCCTCCAGGACGCCCAACAGGTTAGTTATTAATCATACTACTACTACTCTATTATTAATTCTCCTTCTTTCTCCTTCTTTCATCCCTTCCTTCCGAGTAGATGTGATATGATTAACTAACTCGATCTTCGGATTTACTATTAATTTGTGCAGATAGATAGATAGATAGAGATTTATTTAAACTACGAATCTAAACATGTGGCGTGTATATGCGTGCAGAGGAAGACCAAGTGGAAGAGGGACCGCGCGGCGCAGGAGGCGTACCAGCAGCTGAGCGAGGCGATGGACTGCCTGCAGCACATCTTCACGGATGGCTGCGCCTGCCCGTACGGATCAGGCCATGCCAGCGCCAGCCGGCAGATCAGCAAGGGCCCCTGCACGAGGTTCGCGACGTGCGAGGGGCTGCGGCGCCTCATGCGCCACTTCGCCCCCTGCGCCAAGAAGCTCACCCCGGGGGGATGCCTGCACTGCAAGCGCATGTGGCAGCTCCTCCGCCTGCACGCCACCGTCTGCGACGACCGATCCGACCAGTCCTGCAGGGTCCCACTCTGCAAGTATATATGCCTGCCCTGCCCTGCCAATCTTTACACTAATTACACCATCGATCTATTATTATTAATTAATTACTATCATCATCAGATCAGCTAGCTAGCCAACTTAATTATTATTAACCCCATCTCATCATCTCTGTGTTTGATACGACAGCCAGCTGAGAGCGAGGATGCAGATGGAGGAGAAGGTGGACAGGACATGGCGGCTCTTGGTGAAGAAAGTGAAGATTGCTAAAGTAATGTCTTCTTTGGCCAGCACGCGTACGAAGATGCCGGACATCGTGGTAAAGTCAAGATCGAAATACAGGGGACGGAGATTATAATCGTATATATATACACAGCAGTTTTGGAATTAATTAATTGTTCAGGGAGTATTAGATATTTGCACGGATTGGGGCGGAGATATTGTTTTTACCATACCATCTTTGTCATTCAAATCAAGGATTGTATTCTAAATTGTATATCTGAGGAAGGGAATAACGGAATTACTTTTTTACATATAATTCCTCTCCCTCTCTCTCTCTCTCTATATATATATATATATATGAGAAAAAATGAGAAGAATTTGAATCGCGCGCACACTCTCTCTCTTATTTGATGACGAAAAATGAGAAGAAATTAATTAGATCACAAATGTATATATATGCACAAAATGATAACAAAGTTAATTGGCTTAATCTAAAGTGTTTTGAGGAATCATCACAAAGAAAAAATAAATATAGATCATTTTGATTGGACTATATATCCAACTTTCCAGAAATTTTAATTTTTATACCAAATCTATTAATTTATTTGATTTAGATTATGGAATGGGCATAAATTTTCTTTTTGAAACTTAACCCGAGAAATATACGTAGACACGCCACACGCAGAATTTTTTGTCCGTATGGACTCGACCGATACCGAAATCAAATTAGAAAAGAAAAATACACAAATAGCAGTAAGTCAAATTTTTTTGTATATTTGCTATCTAACGTGAATGCATTTAATTAAAAGAGCCAACAGAGCCCCTATTTATAGCCTCTCAGACTTACAAAAATATTAAAACAAAATATTTCAAAAGAAAAAGCACCTAACATTCTTATCATTGTCCAAATTGGTTCTATTCCTATCCAATTTGGTTTAATAATTTGATCCTGCTTCTTATCTGCTAAAATCACCTCAATTCTTATCTCAATCAAAGTAGTTTGCTGAAACCATCTCGATCCTTATATATCCCGACCGAAGTAGTTGAAATCGCCTCCGCTTCATCCACAACGGCTGGAACTTATTTAGAATTTCGATCGTCCTAGATCACAGCTCCCCAGTTTTGAGAGGAACCAGCACCCGTTGGATTTAGAATTGCAAATGAGGGAACCAAGTTTTTCCAGCTTTACTTGTGAACCATTTAGCTGCACTTGGCTTTTGACCTTTCCGTCCAACACAAAAAAATTCACTTTCACCTTTATATTCTGTCGCGACCTTGCATTCCAAAGTAGTATTCTCAACTAACTGCTCTTCGTGCTACCACTAGATCTTCTATAAATAGCGGTATTTCTCCGGGCTCATCATCTAGCATTGATGGCTCAAAGGACTTTACATTTTCGATATTGATGACCGAATACATCTTCATGTAGGTGGGTAGCTCCAATTGACAGGCATTCTCACCAATTTTTCTTAGCATCTTGAAAGATCCATAGCAAATGGGTTTAATTTCTTATCTTTGCCTTTTAAGCGCTCTTTGTTGAGATGTAGCTAGACGAGATCATCCTCCTAGAAGTCGCATTTCACTCGATACCGGTCATGTCATTTTTTATACTTCTGCTAAGATTTTTGAACTTGTCGCTCTACCTCACTATGCACTTTATAAATGCCTTCTAAGAAGTGTTGTACCTTCGCCATTTCACTTTCCTCCTTGGTGGTCCACGGTTGCTCGACTGTGAACGCCAAGTCAAATAGGCTTTGTGGCAAGTAAACCAAGCACACCGCAAAGAGAGTCTTGCCAGTGGAACTGTGTATAGCTCGATTGAAGGCGAACTACAAGGAAGGCTCTTATTCCAAGTCTTGAGATCTCAAGCGTTGAAACCTCGTAGCAGATATACGACCATTCAATTAACTACTTCGGTCTGACCATCGATTTGAGGATGGAAGGCTGTGCTCCATTGCAACTTCGTGTCCATCATAGACCACAAAGACTGCCAAAAGTTACCTAGGAAACGGTTGTCATGATTAGACACAATTGAACTTAGTAGCCCAAAATTGTTCATATGTGTTGGAAAATTAGTTGTGCAGCTTCTTTGTCGGTGATTGTCTTCGTGCATAGCACAAGAACTACCATCTTGGAGAATCAATCAACCACCAGGTAACGATAATCGTGTCCCTGTCGAGTCCTTGGGAGGCCTCCTAAGAAGTCCATGAAGATACTTTTCCAAGGACGAGTTGACACTATAAAAGGGGTATATAGGCCCACTTTGTGATTAGCAAGCTTGGATGTATAGAAAAGATGCACCCTTTCACAAATTGAACCACATCATTCTGCAAGCGAGGCCAGTAGACGTAGCGCTGGAGATTCTAAAAAGTTTTGTTCACCTTGAAGTGACCCGAGATCTTCGAGGTGTGGGCTTCTCCAATCCACTGTACTCTATCACCAAATTGAAGTACACATAGCAGTGCACCTTTGTATAGTAGTCCGTCTTGCAAGACGAACTCAGTAAGTCGTTTTGCTTCGATGTCAAACAGTGCTACTCAAAAATATAAGTCTTTTCCATATAAGCGGGCATACTCATGAAAATTTAGTTGAACCTGCATAAATACCAACAAGCAAAGTACTATCACTCGTGGCCGCGATAATATATCAGCCAGTTTGTTGTGGACACCTTTATTGTACTTGATCACTAGATTGAACTACTACAAGTACATCATCCATTTCATGTGATGTGCCTGTTGCAATTTTGACTGCATTTGAGGTACCAAAGCGGGCGTTGGTCTGTATGCACCACTATCTACTTGCCTAGGAGGTAGACCCACCAATGCTTCACCACCTAGTGTAGTGCCAAGAGTTCCTTACCATAGGTCAGGTAGTTCTTTTGAGCTCCCTAAAACATTTTAGAGTAGTATGCCAGGGGCCGACCATCTTGCATCAAGACAGCCCCCATGGCGTATGTAACATACCGAACTTCTATAATTATGAAGTTGTGGTGTACGTTGGGTTTGAAATCCATTAGAATGGTTCCGGCAAAGTTCGGGAGTATTTGGGTGCATCGGTGCGCGCAGGGCGCGAAAACGCCGAAAAGCTATGAGTGGACCTTAGCCGAGGTTCGGCAAGGTGTGGATGAAAAGATGGTTTAAATACGCTCGAAAATATGTTTTGAGAGTTTCGGTTCGATTTGAAATGAATCGGGGGCCTAATGAGCAAAAACGAGTGAAAACGGAGAAGAAAGCTAAAAATGCTGAAAATTTGGCTAAGTCTGAAAAGTGATGAAATTCTGGACCTACGGGGTCCAGTCTGTAGCATATCGAAAATTCGGTAATAAGATCGGACTTTGGCAAAATTGACTAAAGTGCGAGAATAAAGTAGTTGGACATGTTTCAATTGCCATTCCAAATCTCTTGGAAAGATTAGAAGATAATCTAAAAGAGTTAAAAAGATTTTGGCGTTATTCGGCGCGAAGTAGAGTCGAAACAGCGCGAAAAACACAAGTCCGGAGCTTCCATACCGGTACAGCCCTGGTGACTGTACCGGTATAGCCACCACACCCGAGAAGAGAGGAGCTCCCGGGTTTGGCAGTTTTTATGGCCCATACCGGTACAAGTCACCCTGTACCGGTATAGATGCCGCAAAACCGAGGGAAGCTGCTCTCGGGTTTACGCTGTAGCACCCCATACCGTCAGATCTCCTCCCTGCAGGTATGGGATGGTCCGACAATGATTCGTGAACTGCGCGAAATAAAAGAAGTTGAGGGGCTTTTTGGCTATTGTTACAACACAATAAGCTCCCCCAACACCCCCTTTTCACAGCCAAGCCACACCCTCTCTCATTTCTCTCTTTTGCTCCCTTTCTCTCTTTAGAACTTCATCCCTAGAGCTTGGAAATCTTGGAGGAGAGGAAGAAGAAGGTGGATTTGGAGCTCTTGGTGGGTTTGGAGCTCTCCAACAAGAAGGGATCTTGGTAGAGCTTAGTACAAGACGTGAGTTTCTACAAGTTTAACTCTAGGGTTTAGGTTTTCTCCTAAGTTTTGGAGTTTTCTAACTTGTTGCTAGTACTAGAGGACTTGTATGGCTATGAACACCATGAAACCCCATGAGAGCTTCAAGTGCTCTAATGGTGGTTGGCTAGGGTTTGTAGTAAACCACTAATGAATGGTTTTAATGGGTCAAGGATGGTTCTAAAGAGCTTCTAGGTTGATCTAAACCTATCTTTTGCTTGTGGATGAGATCAAAACGCTAGGTTTGGTATAGGGCATTGTTGGAGCACCCAAAATTGGGGCTTTTAGACATAGGGGTTCTAGGGTCAAATTGACCTTGTTGAAACCTAATTGGGGGTATTCCCGACGCGTGGGACAACTCCGTTTAATTAAATGAAAATTCGATATAGGGGTTACTATGTAAAATGACCTGATTAGGCTCACTTTTAACGTAACAGGTTTCAACCTAGGCTTCGGTTGATCGTGAAACTTCTTGGGCATCCTCACAAAATTATTCTAAGGTGGGGGGTGCATGCCGGAATCATCGAATTCCCTTTTATGTCTATTTTCCTTTGTTGAGCATATTATATGTATAGAAATTCATGCATGGTAGGGTAGAGGTTATTTATGCAATGGTTGAACTTCATTACTTCGTTATATATGTTATGAAACTTAGTAAATGAGATGGAACCATAGAGGCATGTGAATAGGGACTCTACTTGTATGAATGTGACAAAGGACCTGGAACTTAGTCAACAAAGGTGAACTTGACATAGGGATGAGATTGGCATTGATATGACCTTAGTTAAACATAGTTTAACTTAGTGACATTATGGCAAATAGATATACATGATTAGGTAGAAAATCTATCATTGACAATGACATGGTAACTAGTGGCTATGAATCCTCAATGTGAGGATTAGATCGATACTTTTGACAAGTCTTGGCTTGAGGGAGGTCGCTCCTCCTCAAGCGGTGAGTTCCGAAACAGTCACCTAGGGGATCGTGGCCCCGACGGACGGTCCCTCGGGTCTTGCAGGCTTAGAGCCTCCCCGTTCAGTGAGGGATTTTGGGTCTTGAGTTTGTTGGGGTTAACTATATTAACCGGCAAGATTGGGTAATGAGCCAAGTAAAATAAAGTAAAGTATGGTAAAGAGCATGCATTCAAACATATTTAAATTCGATTATCTATCTATCTGACTCTTTCTTGCAGGCATAGTATTAGCATATATAGTTTGGTTACTATTTTATTTTTATTGAAATACTTATGCCTGAATAGACCTAGTGGGTAAGTCGGCGGGGTCGGTTGCCGATCCCACTGGAAACTTCGTTGTAGTTCTCACACCACTAACCCTTCCTAGCACGAGCGGGGCGGCGGAGGACCGGGGCAAGGGATTAGCGCCATAGCTAGTGGCCACCGGAGTATTGCATTAGTCATTCCTTTTTGTTATACTTGTATCAACTTTATTTTGTTGAACTATAGATGTCAAGTTGTAAACAATTCAAGTATTTTTGGTGGTATGCAAATGTAAAAAAAAATGATGTATCGAAGGTAAAAGAATGTAATAGACTAGCTTACTTGTATTTGGTTCAAAATATAATCAAGTTCTTGTATGGTTCATATTCTAGCTTAGAGCTTACTTTTCCGCTGTGTTGTTGCTTGCCTTCGTGTAAGCCTTGTATAATTGCAATTCTCTTTGATTGGTCAAATTATACTTGTTGTTAGAGCCTTGGGCGGGCAGGGAAGGCCCTGTCCGTTCGGCGTCTGTTGACGTGGCCGGGCAGGCCAAATAGGCGGGTAGCGGGCGTGAGATAAAGTGGTATCAGAGAGTAAACGGAAGTAAGCAAAGGTCTAGGATTGCCTTAAGAACCTTAGGATTGGAGACCTTAGGGACTTAGGAAACGTTTAACGTGGACTTGGTAAATGCGAAAGCTAGTTGATTGGGTAACAGTAGAACGTCTCTAGAGGGAATTAGAGATGAATTCAGGTATTAATTTGTTTCTACTTAAGGGAATCGCGTGGGGCGGCCGACCACACGACCCCAAGAGTTGAAATTCGTTTTTACTTGTTGCTTTCGCTTAATTGGGTAATTATTTTGAAACGTGTAAGAGTCACGTGTATCGAGTATTAATGTGTGTGCTACGTTTCAGGACGTGATGGCACTACGGGGACGCCCTCCTAGGACGCGATCCACTGCAGCACCACCTCCTGAGGTGCCCGAACAGTCGGGATCGGGCGATGTACGCGAGTTGCAAGCCCAAGTAGCGGCATTGGCCGGGGCTATGAAGCGACGGCGGAGCGGCTTAGTAGGCTCCACGACTTGGTGGCCTAGCGAGCGCGGCGGCGCTTGTGCCTCGGGACCGACGCCACCTGTTGAGCCTGCGGCACCACCTCCAGTGGCGGCAGCGGTACCAGTGACAGTTGTACCACCGCCAGCTTCGGGTTCGTCGGCTTCGGATCACGACACCCCCGAGGCGGAGCGAGAACGGGCGGTAGCAGTGTTGACGGCTTTCAAGCGGTTAAAACCACCAACCTTCAACGGGGAAGACAAGGACCCGTGGATGGTCGAGACGTGGTTGATCGCCATGCAATCCTTGTTCGAGGACTTCTATACCCTCGAGCGGGACAAGGTACATTTGGCGGCCCATTGTTTCGAGGGGTCGGCGAGCCTTTGGTGGAGGCAAGTGAAGGAGGATCGTTCTTTGAACGATACTACCATGGCTTGGGAGACGTTTCGGGAGATGCTATTGATGGAGTATTTCCCCGAAAGCGATAAAAGAAAGATCGAGGAGGACTTCCGCAAGCTAAGGCAGGGGAGTCGCACAGTGCGCGAGTACGAGAGAGAATTCACGCACATGATCCATTGCGTGCCGAGCTTGGTCCATGGTGATGGGGACCGGGCAAAAGCGTTTGGGCGTGGATTGAGGCCGGATATTTTCAAAACAGTTGATGCTTTCCGGCTGAAGACCTATGGAGAGGTTTTGGACCGCGCACTTTGGGTGGAGCGCGGCAACGCTATTGCGCGAGAGGAGCGCGAGGCTTTTGAGAGGGACAAGGACAGAGAAAAGTCCAAGAAACGAGCATCGGGTGGTTCCGCGGGGCAGTCGAGTTCTAAGCGGCCCCCTCGACCTCAGCGAACACAGTGGCGCGGCAGTCGGAGCCAGACCCAGAGTCAGACCGCCTACCCGTGTGTTATCTGCGGCGGAAACCACCGAGTTATTACTTGCCCTCAGCGGGAAGGGCGATGTTTTCGGTGTGGCCAGGCGGGCCACATTGGTCGCGAGTGTCCGGGCAGCGCATCACCTGCACCCTCTACAGCTTCAGTACAGTACACTCCGCAACAGTTGGCGGGACTGCCACCCGCTATGTCTGTTGGGCGATCGTCAGCACCTCGTTAGCAGGAGGCACCTCGAGCACCTAGTGGGCGGGTTTTTGCCACTCAGGTGGAGGAGCAGTCGACTCCAGCACCAGTTCCAGACGATGTGGTGGTAGGTATTATTCTGATCCAAGGCACTCGAGCTAAAGCATTATTTGATACAGGTGCATCTCATTCATTCATAAGTGCATCATTCGCTAAGGCTCATGGGTTAGAGATAGGGCGTCATGATGACCATTGGTGGGTCAACTCTATCGAGCACTCTTTTGTTGTGGACGAGGAGTGCGAAAATTGTCCAGTACAAATTGGAGATTGGATTATGCTAATCGATCTCCTAGTGGTCGAGCGGTTGTCGGGATTCGACGTGGTCTTAGGGATCAACTGGCTCTCTAAGTACTACGCCATTATTGATTGTGAGAGGAAGGTTATCACCTTTCGTGAACCTGGTCAAGAAGAAATGGTCTACCAAGCGTGTAAGGTGCACGTTTTGCGGCGACCATATCGTCGGTAAGGGCGAAGAGAATGATCAAGGGTGGTTGCAAGGCTTATTTAGCGACCATCGTGGATACCCAAAGGGAGCACCCGGAATTGAGTAGCATTCGGGTGGTATGCGAGTACCCGGATGTGTTTCCGGCTGAGTTACCGGGATTACCACCGGACCGGGAAGTTGAGTTCGTCATTGACTTAATTCCCGGGGCGGCGCCAATCTCGAAGGCTCCGTATAGAATGGCACCGGTGGAGCTTAAGAAACTTAAAGCCCAGCTGCAAGACTTGCTCGATAAAGGCTTTGTGCGGCCGAGCGTGTCTCCGTGGGGAGCTCCGGTGCTGTTTGTGAAAAAGAAGGACGGTACACTTCGACTTTGCGTTGACTATCGCGAGTTGAACAAGGTCACAATCAAGAACACGTACCCGTTGCCGAGGATTGACGATTTATTCGATCAGTTGCAAGGGTCAAGGGTTTATTCGAAGATTGACCTTCAATCGGGGTATCATCAATTGAAGATACGGCCCAAGGATGTGCACAAAACGGCGTACCGTACGCGGTATGGCCATTATGAGTTTATGGTTATGCCTTTCGGACTTACTAATGCCCCGGCGGTATTTATGGACTTAATGAATGGAGTCTTCCGTCCGCTATTGGACCGGTGCGTCGTGGTATTCATTGACGACGTGTTGGTATATTCTCGGACCGAGGAAGAACACGAGGAGCACTTAAGGATCGTGTTGGAGACACTCCGACGAGAGAAGCTTTATGCCAAATTGAAGAAATGTGAGTTTTGGTTATCGGAGGTTACTTTCTTGGGTCACGTTATATCTGGAGGCGGCGTCTCTGTGAACCCAAAGAAAGTTGAGGCAATTAAGGATTGGCCTCGCCCGACAAGTGCAACGGAAATTCGGAGCTTTTTGGGGCTTGCGGGCTACTACCGGCGGTTCGTGGAGGGGTTCGCCAAGATAACAACTCCACTAACGCGCCTTACGCACAAAGGGGTGAAGTATGTTTGGAGCCCCGAATGTGAGCGAAGCTTTGAGGAGCTTAAGAAAAGATTGACGACGACTCCGGTGCTTGCTTTGCCGACGCCAGGGGAGAAGTATGTCTTGTACAGTGATGCTTCTTATGTTGGTCTCGGGTGCGTTCTGATGAAAAATGACCGAGTTATAGCTTATGCTTCGCACCGGTTAAAGACCTATGAGAAGAACTACCCGATTCACGACTTGGAGTTAGCGGCGGTTGTTTTCGCGCTAAAGCTTTGGAGGCATTACTTGTACGGGGAATATTGTGAGATTTACACGGATCATAAGAGTCTCAAATATTTGTTCACCCAGAAAGAGTTGAATATGCGACAGCGGCGGTGGTTAGAATTGCTTAAAGACTATGATGTTACTATTCTATATCACTCCGGGAAAGCAAATGTCGTGGCCGATGCTTTGAGTAGAAAGTTGGCGGAGAATTTGGCGACGGCGATTACACCTCAACCTGCATTGCACAAGGAGATGCAGCGGTTAGGACTTAAAGTGGTGGCGCCGGGGGTGCCGGCAACAGTTGCTATGTTGATCGTGCAACCCACCTTATTGGAGAAGATAAAGGAATTGCAAGTTTCCGATCCTTATCTCCAAAAGGTGCGGGGCGAAGTAGAGAGCGGTAGCGCCGAGGATTTTGTCGTTGGGACCGACGGAGCACTACGGTATCGAAACCGTTGGTGTGTGCCCAAGGACGATGATCTTCGGAGGGCGATTATGCAAGAAGCACACCAATCACCCTATAGCATTCACCCGGGCGGCACCAAGATGTATCAAGACTTGAAACTCCATTATTGGTGGCCGGATATGAAAAAGGACATTAGAGAGTTTGTGGCACAATGTCTCACGTGCCAACAAGTAAAAGCGGAGCGTCGCTTTCCAGCGGGGAAATTGCAAAGTCTACCAATACCAGTGTGGAAGTGGGAGGACATTGCTATGGACTTTGTGCCGGGTTTGCCTAGGTCACAAGACGGGCACGACGCGATTTGGGTAGTTGTGGACCGGTTGACAAAATCGGCTCACTTTTTGCCGATCCACACTACTTGGTCTGGAGACAAGCTAGCTCAAGTGTATCTCGACGAGGTTGTGAGGTTACACGGGGTTCCGATGTCAATTGTATCGGATCGGGACCCGAGGTTCACCTCTCATTTTTGGAAGAGCTTGCAAGATGCTTTGGGTACACGGCTCAATTTTAGCACGGCATTTCATCCTCAAAGTGACGGTCAATCGGAGAGGACTATTCAGATACTTGAGGATATGCTTCGGGCGTGTGTACTCGACTATAAGGGCGGATGGTGTGATTTCCTAACAATGGCGGAATTCGCATATAACAATAGCTACCAAGAAAGCATTGCGATGGCGCCATTCGAGGCCCTTTATGGTAAGAAGTGTCGCTCTCCAATTCATTGGAGCGACGTGGGCGAGAGAGCGGCTCTTGGCCCCGATGTTGTGGCGGAGGCGGAGGAGAAAGTCCGCCTAGCCCGACAAAGACTCACGACGGCGCAATCTCGGCAGAAGAGTTATGCCGATAAGCGGAGGAAGGATCTAGAGTTTGCGGTTGGAGAACGCGTATTTTTGAAGGTGTCACCTACGCGCGGCATAAAAAGGTTTGGAGTTCGGGGGAAGCTAAGTCCCCGATATATCGGACCTTTTGAGATATTGGAGCGGGTCGGTGCGATAGCTTACAAGCTGGCGTTACCGCCAAAACTTGCGGGAGTGCACAATATGTTTCAAGTTTCAAATCTCCGCAAGTATATCCGCCATCCGGCTCACGTATTGGAGTATGAACCGGTGGAGTTAAACGAGGACATGACCTATGAAGAGTACCCGGTTTGTATTCTTGGAAAAAGAGAAAAGAAACTTAGGAATCGCAAGATTTCCTACATCAAGGTCCAATGGAGTAATCATGCAGTGCGTGAAGCCACTTGGAAACTTGAGGACACAATGAGGAAGGAGTACCCTCACTTGTTCGAGTCGACAAGCTAAGGTATGCGTTAAGTTTCACGAACGAAACTAATTTTAAGGGGTGGAGAATGTAGCATATCAAAAATTCGGTAATAAGATTGGACTTCGGCAAAATTGACTAAAGTGCGAGAATAAAGTAGTTGGACATGTTCCAATTGCCATTCCAAATCTCTTGGAAAGGTTAGAAGATAATCTAAAAGAGTTAAAAAGGTTTAGGCGTTGTTCGGCGCGAAATAGTGTCGAAACAGCGCGAAAAACACAAGTCTGGAGCTTCCATACCGGTACAGCCCTGGTGTCTGTACCGGTATAGCCACCACACCCGAGAAGAGAGGAGCTCTTGGGTTTGGCAGTTTTTATGGCCCATGCCGGTACAAGTCACCCTGTACCGGTATAGATGCCGCGAAACCGAGGAAAGCTGCTCTCGGGTTTCTGCCACTGTAGCACCCCATACCGGTACAGATCTCCCCCATACAGGTATAAGATGGTCTGACAGCAGTTCGTGAACTGCGCGAAATAAAAGAAGTTGATGGGCTTTTTGGCTATTGTTACAACACAATAAGCTCCCCCAACACCCCCTTTTCACAGCCAAGCCACACCCTCTCTCATTTCTCTCTTTTGCTCCCTTTCTCTCTCTAGAACTTCATCCCTAGAGCTTGGAGATCTTGCAGGAGAGGAAGAAGAAGGTGGGTTTGGAGCTCTTGGTGGGTTTGGAGCTCTCCAACAAGAAGGGATCTTGGTAGAGCTTAGTACAAGAGGTGAGTTTCTACAAGTTTAACTCTAGGGTTTAGGTTTTTTCCTAAGTTTTGGAGTTTTCTAGCTTGTTGCTAGTACTAGAGGACTTGTATGGCTATGAACACCATGAAACCCCATAAGAGCTTCAAGTGCTCTAATGGTGGTTGGCTAGGGTTTGTAGTAAACCACTAATGGATGGTTTTAATGGGTCAAGGATGGTTCTAAAGAGCTTCTAGGTTGATCTAAACCTATCTTTTGCTTGTGGATGAGATCAAAACCCTAGGTTTGGTATAGGGCATTGTTGGAACACCCAAAATTGGGGCTTTTAGACATAGGGGTTCCAGGGTCAAATTGACCTTGTTGAAACCTAATTGGGGGTATTCCCGACGCGTGGGACAACTCCGTTTAATTAAATAAAAATTCGATATAGGGGTTACTATGTAAAATGACCTGATTAGGCTCACTTTTAACGTAACAGGTTTCAACCTAGGCTTCGGTTGATTGTGAAACTTCTTGGGCATCCTCACAAAATTATTCTAAGGTGGGGGGTGCATGCCGGAATCATCGAATTTCCTTTTATGTCTATTTTCCTTTGTTGAGCATATTAGATGTATAGAAATTCATGCATGGTAGGGTAGAGGTTATTTATGCAATGGTTAAACTTCATTACTTCGTTATATATGTTATGGAACTTAGTAAATGAGATGGAACCATAGAGGCATGTGAATAGGGACCCTACTTGTATGAATGTGACAAAGGACCTGGAACTTAGTCAACAAAGGTGAACTTGACATAGGGATGAGATTGGCATTGATATGACCTTAGTTAAACATAGTTTAACTTAGTGACATTATGGCAAATGGATATACATGATTAGGTAGAAAATTTATCATTGACAATGGCATGGTAACTAGTGGCTATGAATCCTCAATGTGAGGATTAGATCGATACTTTTGACAAGTCTTGGCTCGAGGGAGGTCGCTCCTCCTCAAGCGGTGAGTTCCGGCACCGTCACCTAGGGGATCGTGGCCCCGACGGACGGTCCCTCGGGTCTTGCAGGCTTAGAGCCTCCCCGTTCAGTGAGGGATTTTGGGTCTTGAGTTTGTTGGGGTTAACTATATTAACTGGCAAGATTGGATAATGAGCCAAGTAAAATAAAGTAAAGTATGGTAAAGGGCATGCATGCAAACATATTTAAATTCGATTATCTATCTATCTGACTCTTTCTTGCAGGCATAGTATTAGCATATATAGTTTGGTTACTATTTCATTTCCGTTGAAATACTTATGCCTGAATAGACCTAGTGGGTAAGTCGGCGGGGTCGGTTGCCGAGCCCACTGGGAACTTCGTTGTAGTTCTCACACCACTAACCCTACAGGTCCTAGCACGAGCGGGGCGGCGGAGGACCGGGGCAAGGGGTTAGCGCCATAGCTAGTGGCCACCGGAGTATTGCATTAGTCATTCCTTTTTGTTATACTTGTATCAACTTTATTTTGTTGAACTATAGATGTCAAGTTGTAAACAATTCAAGTATTTTTGGTGGAATGCAAATGTAAAAAGAAATGATGTATGGAAGGTAAAAGAATGTAATAGACTAGTTTACTTGTATTTGGTTTAAAATGTAATCAAGTTCATGTATGGTTCATATTCTAGCTTAGAGCCTACTTTTCCGCTGTGTTGTTGCTTGCCTTCGTGTAAGCCTTGTATAATTGCAATTCTCTTTGATTGGTCAAATTATACTTGTTGTTAGAGCCTTGGGCGGGCAGGGGAGGCCCTGTCCGTTCGGCGTCTGTTGACGTGGCCCGAACTCAACCAAATAGGCGGGTAGCGGGGCGTGACACAGTCCCTCAAGCCAAGGACCTGTCCCCGAGACCCAAAAATGCCCAGTTTGAGCTGGGTCAATGTGTTAAACATAGAGAGGTGTGGGGGGTTACGTGCAAATGTGTGTAAATGAGTGTATAAGTTGGAGAGATGAGGTTTAGCCCTCATTTCTCTCTCTCCAACCCAACATGAGAGCTCTCTTTCTCTCTCTAGATTTCCCTCTCCCTCTCTCTTTGAGGTGCTCCAATGCTGGAGCCATGGTGGAGAAGAGAAGCTTGGTAGAGATGAACCCTCTTGTGCAAGCCCTAGCATGGAGGAAAGCTTCAAGTTTGAGATAAGTACCCTAGGTTTTGAGGGCTTTGTGGTTTTAATGTTAGAGTTTGTTTAATCTCTTCTAGTTATTGCATTTAGAAGATACTATGGTGGATTTAGACATGGATTTCCATGTTCTAAGGGGCTAGTTCATAAAGATGAAAAATCCTAGGGGTTAGATTTGGGGTTTTGTAAACTATGAGATCTAACTTGAGTTTGATCTCTTTCTAAACTAATTGATAGATATACGAACGCGTTGGCGTGCTCAGTTCGGCAATCCGACGAGCGTATGCGGAGATATCGAAGAAACGGTAAAAACCGTACAGATTGCCGCAGGCGGCGAAACAAGAGCCTAAAAATCACAATAAAAATATCGAAGGATCCTAGTACTCCTACAAGGTAGGGGGGTGCTATCCAGAATTTTGAATTTCCTTCTATGTTTATGTCGCATTTTCTTGAGCATATATGTGTTATGACATTCATGCATTGTAGGGTAGTGAACTATGGTTGGAAATTATGTATATGCTTTCCATATTGACGACATATGAATTGATTGGTGAACCATACATGTGAACCTATGAATGCTTGAAATGAATGTGGACTATGATTGTAGTAAACAAAGGTAACATTGACATTAGTGGACATGAATTATGTGGTATGTCAGATAAGGTAAAACCTTAAGAGCATTGTGAGATGTTGGATAATAATGTTAGTAAACATTATATGCATAGAGAAATATTGAACTATAACATTAGTGGACAATGTGGCAAATGTGGCCCCGGACATTGTGATATGTGATGTTAGTGACATTATGATTAGTGATATTATGACTTGATGTGCTAAGTAGGATAAGCCCTTATGAGCAATATGAGAATTATGACAAGAGTGGCTAAGTGTATGATATGCTAGACGAGGTAAGGATCCTTCTATACATTGTGGCAAGCGTGGCTTAGTAAAGTGATATGCATGATTAGGTAAAGACCTATCATTGGCATCGAGGCGTTGAGACTTGGGACAGGTTTGGCTACTTTCTCAAAATTGAGGATGGGATCGTACTCACATGTATCGATTCCGGCTTGTGAGAGGTCGCTCCTCCACAAGCGGTGTACTCCGGAGTGTAGACACCACGGGAAAGTACCCCGGCGAGGATCCCTCGGGCGGTTGTGCCTTGTGCCTCCCCCAGTAGACGGGATATATGGATCGTGAGTTTGGGGTAAACTAAGAACACCCGGGATGATTAGGTAAAGGCCAAAGAGAATAAGAACAAGAACATGCATGCATATTTATCATGTATTCGATTATCTATCTGTTGACTCAGTTTCTTTGCAGACATTGTATTAACATTGCATTAGTTGATTTGATATCTATCTACCTTTCATTTACATATGCCTGAATAGATCTAGTGGGCGTGGCGGTCGAACCCACTAGGAACTTCGTTGTAGTTCTCATCCCACTAACCATGCAGGTTCTAGTGCGAGCGGGGCGATCGTGGCTCAAGACATGGTTATCGTGCTCTAGATAGTGTTCTACCATTGTGTATAGAGGCACCCTTTGTATATTTCATCTATTATGTTGATGAATGAAAATGTAATAAGTTCATTTGAGAGATGAAAATGTATTAAGTTCAATTGAGAGATGAAAATGTAGATTGGATGAATAAATGTAAAGAAAATGTATAAGCTTTGTATTTGATTCGAAATGATCAAGTTATAATGTATGAATGTAATAGTTAGATTACTTTCACTTGTGTTGGTTGTTGCTTGCCCTCATGCAAGCCGTGTATACTTGCATTCTCTTTGTTTGAATTGCTATATTATACATGTATTGGTGGAGCCTTGGCGGACAGGAGAGGTGTTGTCCGTTCGGCATCTGTTGACGTGCCCGAGCCGACCAAATTGGCGGTCCCGGGGCGTGACAACGTATCTCGATCCGTCTACTTCAAACTCGAAGAGCCGTTGAAGATTTTGCAACGTAAGGACAGGCGCCTCGATATCTTTCGCTGCAAAAGTCGGAACGTATCCTCATATTTTTTAACTCCATTGGAACTTTTGGTTAGCCTTTGTTAATGTATGTATTTGGGCAATAAGGATAGAAAAGTGTCATATAAACTTTCATATGTACTGACAGGTGCTCATGAAGCTCTGCACCTCCATCACGTTTTGGGGCCGAGGCCACTCCTTGATGGCCCTTACCTTGTCGGGGTCGATCTGAAGCTCACCGCCGCCCACCATAAACTCGAGGTACACTAGGCTATGCTTGCAAAGTACAAGTCAGGATCAAAGGTTCTATTCATTTTAAAACCTTTCCTTTTGGAATTTTTTGAGCCCTCGGTAGGCTCCCTAGAGGGCTTCTCCCTACAAGATAACTTGCTCTTCCGCTCAATGCCCATGGCTATTTGGCTTACTGAGGCGATATCAAACACAGAAAAGACGGAGCTCATCATTGATGCGCTCCTGCAGCCTGATGGTACATTTGCAAAAGATCTGTGGATCGTCTAGTGAGATGCAAATCAAGGCTTGCTGGAAGTCGGTGGTGTAGTCCTATATTCTTTGGTCACACCTTTGGTGCGGGACATGCCAGCACTTCCATCACTCCTCTTCATACCCGATAGGTAGAATTCCTTGCGGATCGATCGCTTGAAGGCGATTCTAGGTGAAATCCTCGTTGAGAAATTCAAAGAGTGGCCTTCCACTAGGTAGATGCATAACCCACTAGCTTTAGTTTTGCGAAAATTACCTTCTATGCATTGCTATAGCTGTAGAGGTCAAAATACATCTCCTATTGGTCAAGCCAAACATCTAGCTTTTCAGCATCAACAGCACCATCATAGTTGGGGATCTCGACCTTAGCCTCAACCTTGACAATTGAATAGTAGAAATAACTTTCGCTATTTTGTACCGACCGTCGCTAGAGCAAGTGGTAAAGGCCTTGATGGTTGGTATCCGAGACCTTAGTTCGAATCCTAGTTGATTCACATTTCTAGCTATGTTTATTTCTAAATGAAATAAACGAAACGGGTAGCTAGCGTACTACCTATTCGCTACTTTGTATTTATTTCCAAACCAAATGAAGCCTATAAGAGTTCAGAATCAGGTAGCATTGGACTAAAATTAGAATTGGTTTGAATATAAATAGTAATTCTAATTTCATGATTTTAATTTGAATTATAAATTTAAATTCAAATTTGTATTTTGAATTTTAATTTCAATATAAACTTTATATATGGAATTCATTTTAAAAATCCGAAGTTTGATTATAATCAAATTTCAAATTCAAATTTTGGATTAAAATTTTATATTTAAATAAAGATTTTAGAATCAATTTTTGAATTCAAATTCAAATTTGGATTCAAATTTTAAATTCTAATTCTAATTTTAAGTGCAGAGTTCAAATCTAAGTTCAAATTTTGAGCTCGAATTTGAAATTCAAATTAGTAGTAATCTTGATTTCAAACATCAAATTTCAAATTCAAAATTTGAAATTAATATTTGAAATAAAAATTTAAATTTAATTTCTAAGCCATATCAAATTCTAATTCAAAATTTAAATTCAAAATATTAGATCAAATTCAAATCTTGAAGCTCAATTCAAACAAAAATTAAATCTTTCTGAATTCAAATTTCAATTTTAGATTTTGACTGATAATTTCAAAAACAAATCTTGAAATTTCAATCTAAATAACTCAATTCAATTTAAAAATTAAATTTTAAACTGGATTTTTAGTTTTAAATTCATATATATATATATATATATATATATATATATATATATATATATATATATATATATATATATATATATATATATATATATATATATATAGAGTGCTAAAGTGCTTATGGAAGCACGGAGGCCTCGTGCTTCCACTTTGTTTTCAATGTTCGGACTTTCAAACGACGATCGGCTCCGTTAGAGTTGATCTAGAGTATTTGAAGTACCTAGAAAATAAATTTCGCGATTTTTCGATATCATTTGCCTAGTGATCGAAGTGGCTCAAAATCAGCAGTGAAAATAAAAATCTTACAAAATATGATGATATGACATTAAAATTTTAGATCAAAGTTATTGATCTTGTTTTATATGGTATAAAGAATTTTCTATCAAAATTTCATGTGATTTGGATATTTCTACAGTTAAACTTATGCTTAGGCTCACCACAGTAGTTAAAATTAGTGATTTTGAGCCTCTTCGATCACTAGGCAAATGATATCGAAAAATCGCAAAATTTATTTTCTAGGTACTTCAAATACTCTAGATCAACTCTAACGGAGCCGATCGTCGTTTAAGTCCGAACATCGAAACAAAGTGGAAGCACGAATGCCTCCGTGCTTATAAAGCATACCGACAACTCTATATATATATATATATATATATATATATATATATATATATATAGTAGGTCTTGTGTGCTATTAGGTCGTGCTCTAAGCCATTTTCGATGATGGAGCTTAGATCGACGATCAGTTTCGTTAGACTTGATCTAGCGTATTTGAAATTTCTAGAAAATAATTTTTACGATTTTTTGATGTCATTATTTAGTGATCAAAAGGATTCAAAATCAATAATTTTTAATGGTTGATATACGTCGTTTTCAAGTTTAACGGTGTAGAAGCATTCAAATCGGATGAAATTTTGATAGAAAATTCTTTATACTATCTACAACAAGATCAGTATTTTACGATCGAAAATTTTAAAGCTATATCTTCACTTTTTATAGAATTTTTATTTTAGTAGTTAAAAATTATTGATTTTGAATCCTTTCGATTGCTAGATAAATGATATCGAAAAATCGCAAAAATTATTTTCTAGAAACTTCAAATATGCTAGATCAAGTCTAACGAACGTCGATTTGAAAGCTCATCGTGAAAACGGCAGGAACACGGAGGCCTCGTGCTCCTAATAGACACAAGACCTACTATACTATATATATATATATATATATATATATATATATATATATATATATATATATATATATATATATAGTGCGGTAGGGTGCTTATGGAAGACGGAGGCTTAGTGCTTCCACTTTGTTTTCGATGTTCGGACTTTCGAATCGACGATCGGCTTAGACTTGATCTAGAGTATTTGAAGTATCTAAAAAATAAATTTCGCGATTTTTCGATATCATTCGCCTAGTGATCGAAGTGGCTCAAAATCAATTTGAAAATAAAAATCTTACAAGATATAATGATATGACATTAAAATTTTAGATCAAAGTTATTGATCTTGTTTTATATGGTATAAAGAATTTTCTATCAAAATTTCATATGATTTGGATATTTCTACACCGTTAAACTTGCAAGCCGCTTCACGGCGTTAAAATTAGTGATTTTGAGCCTCTTCGATCACTAGGCAAATGATATCGAAAAATCGCAAAATTTATTTTCTAGATACTTCAAATACTCTAGATCAACTCTAACGGAACCGATCGTTGTTTGAAAGTCCGAACATCGAAAACAAAGTGGAAGCACGAGCCTCCCGTGCTTATAAAAGCATACCACAACTCTATATATATATATATATATATATAGAGTAGGGCTACTATACTATTATGAGTAGTGGAGACCTACTACTCATAAGTTGTTTTCGATGATGGAGCTTCCGAATCGACGATCCACTTCGTTAAATATGATCTAGTGTATTTGAAACTTCTAGAAAATAAATTTCGTAAATTTTGAAATCATAATTAAGTCCATCAAGCGAGCATAAAATGAACGGTCAAAATCGAACGACGTCCTAAAAAGGATGATCGGATCCTTCAATTCAAGATCGGAGTTATTGATCTTTATCTATGTCTTGAATAGAATTTTCTATCAAAAATTTAACAAATTTCGATTCTTTTACACCGTTAAACTAGCAACTATTCCATACCTAGTTAAAAATTGTCAAATTTGTGACCTCTTGATCTTAAGGTAAATGATGTCGAAAAATTATAAAATTTTATTTCTAGAAGTTTTAAATGCTGTAAATAACGTTTAACGGTGTGGATCGTCGATACAGAAGCTCTATGATCGAAAACAACTTATGAGTACGGTGGCGATCGTACTCATAATAGTATAGTAGCCGGACTCTATATATATATATATATATATATATATATATATATATATATATATATATATATATATATATATATATGGCTACTATACTATTATGAAATGTGGACCCCTTACCACTCATAAGTTATTTCTAATACTTTGTTCTAATCGACGATCCACCTGCTAACATGAATTCGTAGATTTGAAACTTGTAGAAAATAAATTTCAAATTTTTGAAATCATAATAAAGTCCGAATGTTGGGCATAAAACGAACACTCAAAATCGAACTATCGCCCTAAAAACTCGATGATATATATATATATATATATATATATATATATATATATATATATGTATATATATATATATATATACATATATATATATATATATACATATATATATATATATACATATATATATATATATATACATATATATATATATATATATATAAATGAAACTATATCTTATTATGAGTAGTAAATATCATAAGTTGTTTTTCGATGATAGAGCTTAGAATCGACGATCGACTCGTTTAAATATGATCTAGAGTATTTAAAACTTCTAGAAAATAAATTTCGTAATTTTTCGAAATCATTTACCTTACGATCAAAAGCTCACAAAATTGACAATTTTTAAGTAGATATGGGATACTTGCTAGTTTAACGGTGTAAAAGAATTGAAATAGGTTGAATTTTTGATAGAAAATTCTATTCACTACCTAGATAAAGAACAATAACTCCGATCTTAAATTGAAGGATCCGATCATCTATTTTTAGGACGTCGTTCAATTTTAGATTTTTATGCCCGTTTGATGGACTTTATTATGATTTTGAAAAATTACGAAATTTATTTTCTAGAAGTTTTAAATACTCTAGATCATATTTAACGGAGTGGATCGTCGATTCGGAAGCTCTACATCGAAAACAACTTATGAGTAGTAGGGCTCTACTACTAATAATAGTATATTCTATATATATATATATATATATAGGCCATTACTCTTATCTTATTATGAGTAGTGGACCCCTACTACTCATAAGTTGTTTCGATGATGGAGCTTTAGATCCACTCCGTTAAATATGATCTAGAGTATTTGAAACTTGTAGAAAATAAATTTCGTAAATTTTGAAATCATAATAAAGTCCATCAAGTGGGCATAAAATGAGCAGTCAAAATCGAACGACGTCCTAAAAAATGATGATCGATCCTTCAATTCAAGATCGGAGTTATTGATCTTTATCTATGTAGTGAATAGAATTTTCTATCAAAAATTCAACAAATTCGATTCTTTTACAGTTAAACTAGCAAGTATCCCATCTGGTAGTTAAAAATTGTCAAATTTGTGACCTCTTGATTGTAAGGTAAATGATGTCGAAAAATTATAAAATTTTATTTCTAGAGATTTTAAATGTTGTAAATAATGTTAACGGTGTGGACCGCCGATTCGGAAGCTCTATCATCGAAAACAACTTATAAGTACGAGGCGATCGTACTCATAATAGTATAGTAGGACCCATATATATATATATATATAGAGAGAGAGAGAGAGAGAGAGAGAGAGAGAGAGAGAGAGAGCGCTAGGCTCTTATGCTTTCGAAAATGCGAGTCTCCGTACTTGTAAGTTGTTTTCGATGATGGGACATCCGATTCGGTGATCGGTTCCGTTAAACTTGATCTACGCTATTGGAACTATCTAGAAACCAAATTTCATAATTTTTTGACTTTGTCTGTCTAGTGAACGAGTAGTCTCAAAATGAACGGCCGAAAATAAAAATCTCATAAATAATAGTGATAAAGGACGCAAATTGTAAATCGTAAGTATTGATCTTGCTATTGATGTTTAGTAGAATTTTCTATTAAACTTTCATGTAATTTGGATACTTCTACACCTTTGAACTTAAAAATGTGCCATATCGACCGTTAAAAGTCATTTTTGAGACATTTTGATCGCTTGGTAAATGATGTCAAAAATTTATGAAATTTGATTTCTGGATAGTTCCAATATGATAGATTATTCTAACCGATCGTCAAATTGGATGTCCAATCATCGAAAACAACTTACAAACACGGAGCCTCCGTACTTTCGAAAGTACGGAGACTTACTATATATATATATATATATATATAATTATACTTGTAAAAGCGAACTTGGATCATTTTCATCCGTTAGATTATACTATTCAACCAACCACCCACTTAACCCAAAGGGGCCCACATCAACCTAACCACACATCTATTAATTCAAGGGCTAAAAACTTACAAGCACCAAAGACTTGATACTTTTAAAAGTATAGGAGCTCAATTCTATATATATATATACACTAGTTGAGTGTACGTGCAAGTGCACGTAACAATTATTTTGAAATTAAATAAAAAAATAAAATCTATTATCTTAAAAAGAAAAGATATTTTGAAATTCGAAAATATATATAGAAAAGAAAAAATATTTTGAAATTATAGAAAAATAAAATCCGTTAGAAAAAAATATTTTGAAATTAAATAGAAAAATAAAATCTGTTATCTTAAAAAGAAAAGATATTTTAAAATTCGGAAATATATATAGAAAAGAATCTTTTATAGGATTTTCAAAATATCTAAAAAGATATTTTAAAACAAAATAGGAAAATATCTTTTATAGGATTTTCGGACAGTAATCTGTTATAGAAAACTTATTATTGAAATTTCAAATAAAAAAATAAAATCTATTATCTTAAAGAGAAAACATATTTAGAAATTCGAAAATATATATAGAAAAGAATCTTTTATAGAATAAAATATATTTTTTAAGATTTTCACACCGATGTCTGTTATAGATAAATTACGTATTAACGAGATAAATTACGTATTCATTGCGGTTTCTATTTCTATTCGTATTCTTATATTTAAAATTTTACGTACAAAAAAAAAAATAGGTGCTAATAAAATGGGCGCTAATTTTTGAAAAATGGAGTACGTAAATGACCAAATTTGAATATACGTCTTTTATATATATATATATATATATATATATATATATATCCAATCGTAAGTGTCATCCTGAAAGCACCAAACACTCGGCCTTTATCCAAATTCAGTCCAAATCTCAACACTAGCACCCAATTCTCCTCAGCTATATCCTCTCCAGTACTCAGCAGCATCTTATAACAGAAAATGATTAATACAGGTCAATTATTTCATTCAGACCACTACTGTGAAACTCAGTTGATTCTGCACCTTCTGTTGCTGTCGGAGAATCGCAAGTACAGCATGTCTGTTTGTCACTACTACAAAATCTCTCTTATTCCAAAGTAGACTGCATACAAAACACCACTTGCAAATTCCACCCTTGTGAACTTCCCATCTCGAGAACAACGAAATTAACTGAAACTGGCCATGGAATAATCTAATCATGTGAGTGAAACGAAAATCAAACACGGTAAACAAATGAGGTATCTTCAATTCCGGACATCGGATTTAAGTAATCCAGATATCTTAATCAACTTGTCTGATTGTCGCTGGGAAATATAAAAACGTTCCCAGTGCTGCTACTTTCTCACGGAGCTCTGTCGAAAGGGTAAGTATCGTTATAGCAGATATCCCATACGGCCTCGATGGCATCCTTGGCAGCTGCATCTGAGCAGTATGGGTTATTTCGGACCGACTTTAGAGCTCGTCTTTTCACGCATTCCTTCAAAAGTTCCAAAAGGGATGACAAGAGAGCAAGTAGAAGCAAATTAGCAGAGAGTTTCGAGAAGAAAGAAAGCAAACAATGACTATGTGCAAACATTGAGCATGAAAATATCATAAATTGATAAGCATCTGCACGAGTTGCATTGTTAATCACCTAATCCCATGTTTGCTGTTGTTAAGCTCTAGACGTTAATATCAGGACTCAAAAGACAAACAACTGCACCTCTTTGATCACATATGCCCCAAACTTTTTTCAGTGCTCTAGACTATGGAAGATAAGAGACTCTTACGCATTAAGTACGCAAGCACTCACTTTTGGAAAGATCAGTAGACTAGCAAACTGGACGGTCGGTTTAGATTGGAAACTTTGACTCTTCAACCAACCCCATCAAAGTTCTATAGCTTTGAGGGAATTCCTACTCCCAAATACTTCTAAGTTCTATAGAGAAACAGTAACTGGTTCTATGTGACATATGAATGCATAGGGACGAAAATAAATTGTCTGCTGTGAATACCTTACGTATTAAGTTTTAAAACTGCCAGACAAAAAAAAACAGTAGATAGATCATACAGTACTTGAGCTCAATGTGGAATGTAAAGTTCTGAAAGAACTCTATCCAAATTCGAGCTCAAGCTCTAAGCCTCTAAAATCCAGTTCTCAGGATCAGCTACTTGAACACCACGCATTTCCATATTCCAGCTTTCGTCAATAACTCTGTCTAAACTAAGAGCACTAGCATAGCTTCTAAAGCAAACTGAGCTCCTGCTGCTTTCTTTGCAAGCCAAGAAGAGCTGTCTATGAATGCCATTGTGACACCGCAGGCTAGGGAATAATCCCACATTAGATAGTCAAAGGCATGGTGTGGGATATAAAAGGCTGGGTACCCTAGACCTAATAATCGAGCTAAAGCATTTTTGGCCAGTATGTTTGGCCCAACAGGTTGTCAGGTCTAGAATACCTAGTTGAGTGTAAGAACAGTTCCAGCAAAACCAGCAATATATTGGGATTGAAATAAGGAAAAAATGCTAATGGTTAAATCTAGACGGAAACTTGACATCCCGGAGGGTTCTCTAGGAACATCTTTTGTAACTAATGTTTTTGTGAAAAATTTGGGCAAAGAATTTGTAATTTGAATGCAAGAATTCACGAGTGGCAAAAAATAAAATTTTAATAGATTTCATAACAATATTTGTAATTTGAAGAAGACAAAAGAATAGTGGAAAAATATATTGGTAAGAAATTAGGCTAAAATTAATTTTAATTTGCCCGCCCAAAAAAAAAGAGTGAATCAAAAAATAAAAGCTCGTATTTACACAGAATTAGTGTGAGGGGTATTTTCATCTTTTTATCTCTATAACCACTCACTATCCTTCTTATTTCACTTACTCCAACCAAATACTATTTTACTTATACCTAGACTAAACCCAATACTCAACCAAACACAAAATCACTCTATACCCACCTTATACCTCATCTTATACCTATCCCTGAAACAACTAGTTCTTACTTATACCCGAACCAAATGGAGCCCAACCAAACGGGGTCTAAAGCTCTAATCAAAGAGAGAGAGCTAGTTGCACAAGCGAGTGCAAAACATGCAATTTAAAGCTTTGATTTGCTCCAATCTTTCGAATAGGTGAACTATACAAAATAGCATGCAAGATTATTATGTATTCACACTTGTATTGAAGATAAATTGAAACATAAATCTTCTAAATATTGCGATAACAAACTCACTTGTTCATGGCCTCGTATTTTCATAAAACCACGCAGCAGTTCCCGTTTGTAATGGCAATCCCCACTTAGATGATTAGCTCGAATCTAAATGTTAACAACAGAATGCATTAAGAGCCACAGACAGTAAATTGATAGTTAAAATGTAGTCAAGATAAGCATATGATTTAATCAATATCACAAAATATGTTTTACATTCATGAAGTTCTCACTACCTCTGAGCATGCATGATGAGCACAGTTCTTCCAATCCAGGTTCTTAGCACGGCAATCATCATAAGCATGAATTAGCTCATGAATCACAACCTGATTTATCTCATCTTGGATTGTCATATGATTGCAACAAATTGTTACCTGATGTAAAACATGTGACAAAGTTAGTTCCTGCGATGCCAACATGGAACTCCATTTAAGAAGTCTTGTAAACCTTTAACAATTTGAGGCAAAACCACTTAACAGAGCATTATGGCCCTTTTCACTATCTAATTGGATGGGCCGTGACCATATTCTACAGTGGACTGGTTAAATAAGCGCAGAGCATAGTGTAATAATATCGAAGTTAATCAAAGACCAATTTTGTCTGTGCACCTAAAATTTAACCATGTGACTCATGATAAAAAAATCAGCAAATTACAATATAATGACAACAAATGATTATAAGACAAAGTTCTAGTTATAAATATATAAATAAATAAAGGATCACAATATTCAAAAAATAATCTATAAAGAAATGATATGTGCTCATAATAAGTACTCTATTAGTATGCCTTCAAAAAAGAAGAATCATAAGCTACATGTAATAGCTAGCAAAAAATTTGGCTTTATTTTGATTTTCATGTGATCAAATTGGAATTGTTATTGATTTGGTCTATTACCGAGCTTCTAATTAGTGAGCTTGAAATTCTTAACTAATTATAACTTGGGCAGGGTGGTTTATACACGAAACGACATCTAAAATTATGAAATTTTGAACACAACTTTATGCATAGAAGCTACTCATAAATTTTGTAACAATCAGAAACTTAGATCATCTGACTAGTTGCTCAGAATATTTTTGTTAAGAATAATTTAGTTTGTTGTGTTTTGAGAAGTATTGTTGTCATCTATGATATAATAATCGTCTTCGGACTCACATGAGATGCATGATTGACAGTAAACAATGACACCTATGCATTTCGGGAATTATGAATAAGCATGATAGAATTGTCGAATTAGTAGTCTTCGAACATCACAATATCGTTGTAATCTTACAAATTGAGGTCTTGATAATGAAATAAAGGACTGTTAGCATACCACCATTGTTGAACCTTGAGTAAGAGTATGTGACTAGTATACACTTGCAATAGTTATTGATTAGGATGTCATGTTTTTAAACCATGACTCTTTTTTTCTCTCGAGTTAAACATGCTAGTATATAACGGATAGGTATAGTTGGGAGCAACCATGGTACTTATGCCTTCTTGAGACCTTGGTAAATAACCTACATTATGACTTTCATTGTCGACCTCTTCTATCTTAAGATAAACATGCTAGAAGTGTCGTAAACTATGTAAGATTCGTAGTTGGTGGTTCCAACATTTTAACCTTGTAAGCCAACCTATGTTCGGAGAAAGGGATTGGGTCACATGAATCCTTGGGATTGCATGGTCACTGGGAATTCCTTGTACTATCATGCTAGTTGTTTTGGTATTCTTGTTTCTCTAATTACCTTATAGTAAGCATTGATAGGAAATTAAGTACATTGATTATGATTCTTGGAGGTATCATATTATTGCTCCACCATTTGCATGTCAAACATATAGTAATTGAATAAAGAATTCTTGGACCAAGTCAATGTCCAGTAAAGTATCATTAGGCTATGATGATGGCGCTAAAGGGTTCTCGTGATTGTTGTACATGTGGTCTATTTGATCATAAGCACGTGACTGGAGCTTGCAAGAGCCCAAAATGAGCTCAATTAACATTTGCTCTCGCAACCCCACAACCCTAGGCCTTCTGAAAGTGCCGCTATAGGGAGGATGCAATCATCCTCAACTCCCCTGAGGAGGATACGATCATTCTCGACTCCTTTTGAACCCCCGAAATTGACAATGGATGCAATGCACAACCCTCGGTGACGAATACTAGATGCAACCGCATAGGCTGATGGATGCTGAACACAACCTATAAGGCAACAGCGCAAGTTTAGGCAGGGTCTTTATGGCAAGCCAGTGAGATTGGGTCCTAAAGGTTAGGCCCTAAAAGTTCAGGTTGTTGTCCAGCGAGTTTGTGCACATACCGGGGCAGGCTTCTGCTGCATTTCGGGGCGTGATATAGATGCTAGGAAAACACAAAGCAATAACTCTACTGACAAAGAAGACTTCAATAGACCTCCGTCTGTCGGCAGATCTGTGCACGTTCCAAGGCAGGCTTCCACTATAGCTCAGGGCGTGATATAGATGCTAGGAAAACACAAACCAATAACTCTACTAACAAAGAAGACTTGGATAGACCTCCATCTGTTAAGCGAGTCTGTGTACGTGCTAGTGCGGGCTTCTGCTTCGGCTCGACGCTTGACATAGATGCTAGGAAAACACAAAGCAATAACTCTACTGACAAAGAAGACTTCAATAGACCATTTGTTTTTATAATGCATTTATAAATTTCAAGCCCAAGTTGATACGAGAAGTGATAGAACCAAAATTATTTCATGAAAGTGATTCCACAACCTACCCATATCCCTACTATATCCCCCTTTATTCTAATGTATACATAATGCATCCAGCCATACCTTTCATTTTCTAAATTTGTGCTTTGTGGCCTTATAAGAGACACATAACGGCCACGAATTGAGTCCATATATATTTATGTCCACTAAATATTGGACATGGATACAACAGTCAAATGAAGTATTTGTCCATTCTAAGTTGTGCGCTGGGAATTTGAAAATTCCAATCAACAAGGATTACAATGGAAATAACAATATTTACTGTGCTTTTGAAGCTGCAATATAGCGCTAAATATATATATATATATATATATTGATAGTAAACAGATATGAACCTTAACAGCTAGTAACCATTTTCCCTTCATCTAGCTGTTAACAAAACAAAATACGCCAGATCTACTTTCTCCAAGATCAGCACCACCCCTGCAATATATTCATCTATGCAGAGCTTAAATTACAAGCCTATTGCAAGCAAGCAGGAAAGAAGATTCAAAGCTTGGGCTGAAGCGCGCCCCGAGCTTCCAGGCCAGCTTCCCAACTTGAGAAGCAGAGGTTAACTAACTATTCGGTGAACAAAATGCCTAATAAGAGCTTATGGCTGCACTAAATATCTAGAAGCAGCTTCCAGCTGGCTCTAAAGGGAGAATCCCCAATTTGAATCATCTCTTTCTTCTTCTAACCTCCTGTTTGAAGATTGATTTTAGGGGCATTCAGTTGAAAACGCTACTAGGTCAACTCCCAAATCAAGAAATGAAAAAGGACAACAAAGCAAGAAAAAGGACGACAGATTCGAGAATACCCCTTGGCGGCTGGCGTATCCGCCGGCGGAGCCCTGGTCGGCACAGTTGGCCGCCGTGAGAAGCCTCGGCCAGACTGGGCAGCCGGCCTTCTCCATGTGCTCTCTCAAGAACCTCACCGTCGGATCTGCCGGCCACCACCAAATCACCAAATGATTATTACCACCATCATCAATCACAAAAGAAGTAATAACAAAGCAAAAAAAAAAAAAGAAGAAGAGAGAGAGAGAGAGAGAAAGAATGAATTTGGAAAAGGATTGGGGATTGGAGATTGGGTACGTTTGAGGCTCTTGCGGATTCGGTCGACGCACTCGTCCTGGGACATGCCGGCGTGGGGGTTGCTCGTCTCCACGCCTGTGCTCGCAGAGAAGTCGCGGTGGATGGGTACCGAGTCCTCCTCCGCCATCACCGTTCAGCTGCTTCGCCGCCTCCTTTCCCCCTGCGTCGATACAAGGAGGAGAAACAGCGAGGGTTTTAGTTCCCGCGTATCAATCAAACTGCTGCTGGACAATCAGACGCCAACGAAACAAAACCAAACCAACAATTTGGTTTCGATTGATTTGATTTTGTCCCGTTTTAGATTCAAACAGATACAATTTAAATTTTTAAATTAATGTAAATTTACTATGCATAAAAATAGTACAGCACATAAGAATTTTGGATTCAACGGTCAGAATACTAAATAGAGTAAAAAAATATATACCATACCGTACACATTTTAAAGAAAAATGCCAATTTGCTTAAAGAATTCACCCACTGTGAATTTTTGCCAAAATAGACCAATTTTTTGGATTATGCATATTCGTCCTGATTTTTTTTGTAAATGAAAGAAAATACCCTTGTTTTTGTTTCTCTTCCCCCTTTTTTTTTCCCTTCATTCGATTATCTCCTCCTAGTTCATCTCCCACTTCCTTACTATTTCTTCATTTTTTTTCTTTCTCCTCTCGTTTCCACCCCCTCCTGCTCCTCCACTACCCCGATATTGAGGGCTTTTTTATATTTAACCCTCTCTCAAATTTTTTTCACAAATAGTCCCATAAAGTTTATAATTGCAAAATTGACCCTATCTCTGTCATGCAAGCATCACATCAACAGCTGGCTGGCATAAGTTGAACACGGTGAACTATCATCGTATTTCGACACGATGAATAGTTTACCCTGTTTAAGCTAAAATGCACTGGGTCATTTAAGTTCTTTTGCACTCGAGTTTGGCCTCTCTTTAGTCCGTCCATGTTTAAACACAGTGAATTATTTATCATGTTCAATTTAATCCTTCACAGTCGCTGACATGGCGCTTGCATGGCAAGGATATGGCCAGTTTTACAATTATAAATTTTGCGGGGCTATTTGTGAAAAAAATTTAAGAGGGGGCTAAATGCAAAAAAAAAAAAAAAAGCCCCTATATTGATGTTGCACTTCTCTCTCTTACCTACCAACCTCTGTCGACACCAGCACCTATATAGCACAAATCGGGGAGGTGAGGTTGCACGGAGGGCGTGACCACTAATTGTGATGAGGGTTGGTAGCGGTCTCGGGGCGTGACAGTGCCACTCGATCTACTTAACATCCTATTTGTCATATCGAGTCCATATGTACATGCATCTTTATCTACGTGCTCACCATACACATATACATATCAACATGCATTTACTTACTAGCATGTACTTCCAATGCACTATCATGCAATTATCACTAGCATTATTCTTATCATATTAACATGTACATGCAATTCACTTAACATTTCTAGTTTATGTCTTTATCTCATGGCAGTTATACATTTGTAGCATCTATTGCATGCATACATTTCTATCTAGCATATTTACAATGCCATCATATCCATACATATGCATCATCAAGAACTTATAGTCCACTTTGACATGCAGGCGAACTAGTCGCTTCGGTAAACACAACCCGGCCACCATAACTTACTCTACGATTGCTCGTAGTCACTTGCAATCGGCCGCCCGCAGCACCCACTATCCGTGTAAGGATGTGAATTCTCGAAATCCGAGAGTTGCACCACGTTTAGCATCGACTGAGTGTCGAAATGGTGAAAGTCAGAAAGTTCGAAGTTGACTCTAAGCCAAAACGTGCATTAGAGTGGACCTCGAGTGCAAATGGTGCAAACTGCACCATTCTGCAGTTTTGGCCAGGGAAGACCGGACCTTGGTCGTGAGGACCGGTCCCAGTGAGATGGTAAAATGGCCTGATGGCCATCTGCGCGAAATGTGCTCTCGGGATCCGGACATTGAGGGAAGACCAGACCCTGTGAGGCCGGACCTCCAGAGGAAGACCGGTCTCTGGTTGCGAAATGAAGAGAAGCCTGAAAAATTGGCTGAGTCCTGGAAACCCAGCTCACTGGATCCGGACATCGGGTGAAGACCGGACCCGAGGAGACTGGACTTCATGGTGAAGACCGGTCTCTGTCTGCGAAACAGGAGGGACCTGTATGTGGAGTCCGGACCTTACTAGTGGAGACCGGACCTCACACGCGATGGGACCTTGGCGGAGATACTTGGAGACCGGACATTCCTTGTGGAGACCGGTCTCGGCTGGCGAAAAATGCCCAGTCTGAGGCAGTGTAAGGGATTGAGTGTTGAGGGGCCTTTTGGCATCTTGTTACAATAGAGGGTTAAGAGGGCATTTCCTCCCTCTCTTACTGTCATTATCCCCTCTCCCTCACACAAACATACTCTCTCCCTCTCTCTCTCTAGAAAGAAGAAGAAGGAGATAGGAGAAGAAGAAGGAGGAGGAGTGAAGGATTGGAGGAGGATTGAGCTAGGAGCAAGCCTAGCATCATCCCATCTTCTTCCTCTCTACCATTTGAGCTAGCTCCTTGAGGTAAGTTTTAAGAGTTTTCATGGTAGCTTTTCCTAAGGTGATCTAAATCTTCTAGGAACAATTTTAGTGGAACCCTAGCATCCCTAAGAGATGTTTTGCACAAGCAATTAGGGCTCTAGAGGCGGATTTTGCTTAGGGCAAAATCTAGGGCTCAAATTGGGGTTTTTCTAAGGGTGAGGTTTTGATCTCTTTTAACCTCATTTCTAACATATTGTTAGGTACACGAACGCGTACGAGGCGACGGTTCGTCGATCCGTGCGAACGGATTGAGTGATCCGAGCCAAACAAAGGCTTTCGGCTACGAAATTGGCCCGGGAGTCAAAGTTGTGGTTGGAGGCTTCAAGAGCGGCGTTCTAACCTCGAGGAACATCCCAAAGGTCGGGGGTGCCATCCGAAGCCATTGGGCTGCCTTTTATGTCTAAGTACAATTGTTGGTCATATTGCATATAAAGTTATATATGTATAGTTTTCATGCATGATAGGGTTATGTAGCTATCTTACTATTCTAGCGTGCTTCCTTATCGTGCGGAACTATGGATGTTGCATTTGGACATAGGGAGTATGCTTGCACGCTTCCTTATCGTGCGGCACCATAGCCTTGCATTTGGACATAGGGAGCATTGGAATGAGTATATTGACATTGAACCCTAGAGATGAACTAATCTTGCATGATTGACAACTAGAGACATATGAACCAAGTATAGAGCTTGAGGATTGACGTATGAACATAGTGTACAGAACACTCGATAAGTGATCCAAGTAGACAACTTGATGAATAACATTGTGCAATAACTTAGTGTAAAGAACACTAGAGAGATATGAACCAAGTATAGAACTTGATGAATGACAATGATGTTGAGACATTGGACATTGTCACGCCCCGGGGTCCCTTTGGTACATAAAACACAGCGGAATTTTTTTTTTTTTTTTTTTTTTTTTTTTTTTTTGCCCGACCCCCAAAGCGTGTAAAATGATTCGGTCGCAACATAAAGGGTACATCGTATTAATACCTTAGACAGAGTCTCCCTATATTTGCACGCATCGCACAAGTATAGAATATATACAACCATCCAGGAACACAACCACAACAGATGAACAATAAGTAATAATCAGATACACGAATTCATTCACCATTCACCACATTCACCACTTTTACTTATTCAAAAACCACCAGAAAACCTTTTTAAAACCATTTCCTTTGAGAAGCTACCACGAGGGTAGAAAACCCTTTTTTTTGCAGACCTTTCATTTTGAAATGCTACCACGAAGGTAGGAGACAGTTTATTTCACAAAATATAAGTCCTTTATCACATTTCCAAAAACATCATAAGTTTCAAACCACCACAGTAAGTATTTCCAAAGTATAATCAGAACTGAACCAGAATATACTCTAAGTAAATAAAGCAGGTAAAGTAGAGAAGTAACCAATACGGGTAGGAGCTACACGCGCACTAGACTCGCTCCTCATGTAGCATATCGAAAATTCGACGATAAGATCGGACTTTAGCCAAATTGACTAAAGTACGAAAATGAAATAGTTGGACGTGTTCCAATTGCCATTCCAAACTTCTTGGAAAGGTTATAAGATAATCTAAACGAGTTAAAAGGGTTTTGGCGTTGTTCGGCGCGGAGTAGAGTCGAAACAGCGCGAAAAACACAAGTGCAGGCATTACGTAGAGTACGGGCAAAGTTCTTGTCTTGGGTATAGCAACTGACCGAGAGGGAAGAGCTCTCGGGTTTGAGAATTTTATGGCCCATGCGGTACGGCCGGGTGTGCATGCCGTATATAGCCATCACACCGAGGAAGGAGAGAGCTCTCGGGTTTGGTAGTTTCTTTGGCCCATACCGTGCAGTCGCCCCATACTGGGGTATAGATCTTTGGAAACCGAGGGAGGTTGCTCTCGGGTTTACGCCCTTGTAGCACCCCATAGTCTGAGATCTCCCCATACGGTATGGGATGGTGCAACGACGGTTGTGAACTGCGCGAAATAAAAGAAGTTGAGGGGCTTTTTGGCTATTGTTACAACACAATAAGCCTTCCCACACCCCTCTCTCACAGCACACTCACCCCTCTCTCATTTCTTTCTTTTGTTCCCTTTCTCTCTCTAGAAAAACCCTAGAGTTGGGAAGAAGAAGGAGAAGAAGTTGGAGGAGAGGACTTTGGAGCTTTAGGAAGGCTTCTTGGAGGTCTTGAAGCTCTCCTACAAGGAGTAGTTGGAAGAGCATTGCACTAGAGGTAAGAGTTCTACAAGTTTAACTCTAGGGTTTAGGTTTTCTCCTAAGTTTTGGAGTTTCTAGCTTGTTGCTAGTGTTAGAGGGCTTGTTTGGCCACGAACTCCATGAAAACTCATGAGAGCTTCATGAGCTCTAATGGTGGTTGGCTAGGGTTTGTTGTAAACCCCAAATGGATGGTTCTAATGGGTCAAGGATGGTTTTAGGGAGCTTCTAGGTTGATCTAAAGCTATATTTTGCTTGTGAATGAGATCAAAACCCTAGGTTTGACATAGGGCATTGTTGGAGCACCCAAATTTGGGGCTTTTGAACATAGGGGTTCTTGGGTCAAATTGACCTTGTAGAAACCTAATTGGGGGTATTCGACGCGTGGGACAACTCCGTTTAATTAAACGAAAATCCGATATTGGGGCTACTATGTAAAATGGCCTGATTAGGTTCACTTTTAAACTGCAGGTTTTTACCTAGGCCCCGGTAGGTCGCGAAACTTCTTGGGCATCCTCACAAAATTATTTTAAGGTGGGGGGTGCATACCGGAATCATCGAATTCCCTTCTATGTCTATTTTCCTTTGTTGAGCATATTATATGTATAGAAATTCATGCATGGTAGGGTAGAGGTTATTTATGCAATGGTTGAACTTCAATTACTTCGTTATATATGTTATGGAACTTAGCAAATGAGATGGAACCATAGAGGCATGTGAATAGGGACCCTACTTGTATGAATGTGACAAAGGACTTGATCTTAGTCAACAAAGGTGATATTGAACATAGAGACAAGATTGGCATTGAGATAACCTTAGTTAAACATAGTTTAACTTAGTGGCATTATGGCAAGAATGATATACATGATTAGGTAGAAAACCTATCATTGACAATGGCATGGTAACTAGTGGCTATGAATCCTCAATGTGAGGATTAGATCGATACTCTTGACAAGTCTTGGCTTGAGGGAGGTCGCTCCTCCTCAAGCGGTGAGTTCCGGAACAGTCACCTAGGGATCGTGGCCCCGACGGACGGTCCCTCGGGTCTTGTAGGCTTAGAGCCTCCCCGTTCAGTGAGGGATTTTGGGTCTTGAGTTTGTTGGGGTTAACTATGTTAACCGGCAAGATTGGGTAATGAGCCAAGTAAAGTAAAGTAAAGTATGGTAAAGAGCATGCATGCAAACATATTTAAATTCAGTTATCTACCTATCTACCTGACTCTTTCTTGCAGGCATAGTATTAGTATTTATATAGTTTGGTTACTATTTCATCTCCGTTGAAATACTTATGCCTGGATAGACCTAGTGGGTAAGTCGGCCGGGTCGGTTGCGAGCACACTGGGAACTTCGTTGTAGTTCTCACACCACTAACCCCACAGGTCCTAGCACGAGCGGGGCGGCGGAGGACCGGGGCAAGGGGTTAGCGCCATAGCTAGTGGCCACCGGAGTCTTGCATCTAGTCATTTCCTTTTTGTTATACTTGTATCAACTTTATTTTGTTGAACTATCGATGTCAAGTTGTAAACATTCAAGTAAATTTTGGGAGATGACAATGTAAAAAGAAATGATGTATTGAATGCTAAAGGAATGTAATAGACTAGTTTACTTGTATTTGGTTCAAATGTAATCAAGTTCATGTATGGTTTATATTCTAGCTTAGTGCTTACTCTTCATTTGTGTTGTTGCTTACCTTCGTGTAAGCCTTGTATAATTGCAAATTCTCTTTGATTTGTTAAATTGTACTTGTTGTTAGAGCCTTGGGCGGGCGGGGGAGGCCACTGTCGTTCGGCGTACGGTGACGTGGCCGAACCGACCAAATAGGCGGGTAGCGGGCGTGACGGATAAAGTGGTATCAGAGCGTAAACGGAAGTAAGCAAAGGTCTAGGATTGACTTAGAAACCTTAGGATTGGAGACCTTAGGGACTTAGGAAACGTTGAACGTGGATTTGGTAAACGCGAAAGCTAGTGGATTGGGTTGACATTAAGACTTCTCTAGAAGGAATTAGAGATGAATTTAAGTATTTATTTCTGCTTAAGGAACTTTGTGGGGCGGCCGACCACATGACACCTAGAGTGGGAAATAATTTACTTATTTGCTTTCGCTTAATTGGGTAGTTGTTTTGGAACGTGTAAGAGTCACGTGTATTGAGTATTAATGTGTGTGCTACGTTTCAGGACGTGATGGCACCACGGGGACGCCCTCCTAAGACGCGATCTGCGGCGGCACCACCTCGAGGTGCCGACGATCGGGATCGGGCGAAGTCGCGAGCCGCAAGCCCAAGTAGCGGCATTGGCGGGGCTATGAAACGACGGGCGGAGCGGCTTAGTAGGCTCCACGACTTGGTGGCCCGGCGGCGGCGCACGTGCCTCGGGACCGACGCCACTGTTGAGCTGCGGTACCACCTCCGATGGCGCGGCGCGGTACCGGTGATTGTACCACCGCCGGCTTCGGGTTCGTCGGCTTCAGATCACGCCACCCCCGAGGCGGAGCGGGAACGAGCGGTAGTGGTGTTGACGGCTTTCAAGCGGTTAAAGCCACCAACCTTCAACGGGGAAGACAAGGACCCGTGGATGGTCGAGACGTGGTTGATCGCTATGCAATCCTTGTTCGAGGACTTCTATACCCTCGAGCGGGACAAGGTGCATTTGGCGGCCCATTGCTTCGAGGGGTCGGCGCGCCTTTGGTGGAGGCAAGTGAAAGAGGATCGTTCTTTGAACGATACTACCATGGCTTGGGAGACGTTTCGGGAGATGCTATTGATGGAGTATTTCCCCGAAAGCGATAAGAGAAAGATCGAAGAGGATTTCCGCAAGCTAAGACAGGGGAGTCGCACAGTGCGCGAGTACGAGAGGGAGTTCACGCACATGATTCATTGCGTGCCGAGCTTGGTCCACGGCGACGGGGACCGGGCAAAGAAGTTCGGGCGTGGGTTGAGCGGGATATTTTTAAGACAGTTGATTCTTTCCGGCTGACGACCTATGGAGAGGTTTTGGACCGCGCACTTTGGGTGGAGCGCGGCAATGCTATAGCGCGAGAGGAGCGCGAGGCTTTTGAGAGGGACAAGGACAGGGAGAAGTCCAAGAAGCGGGCATCGAGTGGGTCCGCGGGGCAGTCGAGCTCTAAGCGGCCCCCTCGACCTCAGCGGTCACAGTGGCGCGGCAGTCGGAGTCAGACTCAGAGTCAGACCGCCTACCCGTGTGTTATCTGCGGCGGGAACCACCGAGTTGTTACTTGCCCTCAGCGGGAGGGGCGATGCTTTCGGTGTGGCCAGGCGGGCCACATTGGTCGCGAGTCTCCGGGCAGTGCATCACCGGCACCCTCAGCAGCTTCAGTACAGTACACTCCATGACAGTTGGCGGGACTACCACCCGCTATGTCTGCTGGACGATCATCGGCACCTCGTCAGCAGGAGGCACCTCGAGCACCTAGTGGGCGGGTTTTTGCCACTCAGGTGGAGGAAGCGATCGACTCCGGCACCGATTCCGGATGATGTGGTGGCGGGTATTACGATCCAAGGCACTCGAGCTCAAGCTTTATTTGATACAGGTGCATCTCAGTCATTCATACGTACATCATTCGTCGAGGCTCATGGGGTAGAGATAGGGCGTCATGATGACCATTGGTGGGTCAACTCTATCGAGCACTCTTTTCTTTGTGGACGAGGAGTGCGAAAATTGCCCGATACAAGTTGGAGATTGGATTATGCCAATCGATCTCCTAGTGGTCGCGGTTATCGGGCTTCGACGTGGTCTTAGGGATCAGCGGCTCTCTAAGTACTACGCCGTTATCGATTGTGAGAGGAAGGTTATCACATTTCGTGAACACGGACAAGAAGAAATGGTCTACCAAGCGTGTAAGGCGCACGTTTTGCGGCGACCATATCGTCGGTGAGGGCGAAGAGGATGATCAAGGGTGGTTGCAAGGCTTATTTAGCGACCATCGTGGATACTCAAAGGAGCACCGGAATTGAGTAGCATTCGGGTGGTATGCGAGTACCGGATGTGTTTAAGGCGGAGTTACGGGATTGCCACCGGACGGGAAGTTGAGTTTGTCATTGACTTAGTTCCGGGCGGCACCAATCTCGAAGGCTCCGTATAGAATGGCAGGTGGAGCTTAAGGAACTTAAAGCCCAGCTGCAAGACTTGCTCGATAAAGGCTTTGTGCGGCCGAGCGTGTCTCCGTGGGGAGCTCCGGTGCTGTTTGTGAAAAAGAAGGACGGTACACTTCGACTTTGCGTTGACTATCGCGAGTTGAACAAGGTCACAATCAAGAACAAGTACCCGTTGCCGAGGATTGACGATTTATTCGATCAGTTGCAAGGGTCAAGGGTGTATTCGAAGATTGACCTTCAATCGGGGTATCATCAGTTGAAGATACGGCCCAAGGATGTGCACAAAACGGCGTACCGTACGCGGTATGGCCATTATGAGTTCACGGTTATGCCTTTCGGGCTTACTAATGCCCCGGCGGTATTTATGGACTTAATGAATAGAGTCTTCCGTCCGCTATTGGACCGGTGCGTCGTGGTATTCATTGACGACGTATTGGTATATTCTCGGACCGAAGAAGAACACGAGGAGCACTTGAGAATCGTGTTGGAGACACTCCGACGAGAGAAGCTTTATGCCAAATTGAAGAAATGTGAGTTTTGGCTACCGGAGGTTACTTTCTTGGGTCACGTTATATCTGGAGGCGGCGTCTCTGTGGACCCAAAGAAAGTTGAGGCAATTAAGGATTGGCCTCGCCCGACAAATGCAACGAAAATTCGAAGCTTTTTGGGGCTTGCGGGCTACTACCGGCGGTTTGTGGAGGGGTTCGCCAAGATAACAACTCCACTAACGCGCCTTACGCACAAAGGGGTGAAGTATGTTTGGAGCCCCGAATATGAGCGAAGCTTTGAGGAGCTTAAGAAAAGATTGACGACGACTCCGGTGCTTGCTTTGCCGACGCCGGGGGAGAGTTATGTCGTGTACAGTGATGCTTCTTACGTTGGTCTTGGGTGCGTTCTGATGCAAAATGGCCGAGTTATCGCTTATGCTTCGCGCCAATTAAAGACATATGAGAGGAACTACCCGATTCACGACTTGGAATTAGCGGCGGTCCTTTTCGCGCTAAAGCTTTGGAGGCATTACTTGTACGGGGAACATTGTGAGATTTACACGGATCATAAGAGTCTCAAGTATTTGTTCACCCAGAAAGAGTTAAATATGCGACAACGGCGGTGGTTAGAATTGCTTAAAGACTATGATGTTACTATTCTATATCACACCGGGAAAGCAAATGTCGTAGCCGATGCTTTGAGTAGAAAGTCGGCGGAGAATTTGGCGACGGCAATTACACCTCAACTTTGCATTGCACAAGGAGATGCGGCGGTTAGGGCTTGAAGTGGTGGCGCAGGAGTGCGGCAACAATTGCTATGTTGATTGTGCAACCCACCTTGTTGGAGCAGATAAAGGAATTGCAAGTTTCCGATCCTTATCTCCAAAAGGTGCGGGGCGAAAGTAGGGAGCGGTAGTCGAAGATTTTGGCATTGGGACCGACGGATCACTACGGTATCGAAACCGTTGGTGTGTGCCCAAGGACGATGATCTCAGAAGGGCGATTATGCAAGAGGCACACCAATCACCCTATAGCATTCACCGGGCAGCACCAAGATGTATCAAGACTTGAAACTCCATTATTGGTGGCCGGGTATGAAAAGGGACATTGGAGAGTTTGTGGCACAATGTCTCACGTGCCAACAAGTAAAAGCGGAGCGTCGCTTTCCAGCGGGGAAATTGCAAAGTCTACCAATACCCGTGTGGAAGTGGGAAGACATTGCTATGGACTTTGTGACGGGTTTGCCTAGGTCACAAGGCGGGCACGACGCGATTTGGGTAGTTGTGGACCGGTTGACAAAATCGGCTCACTTTTTGCCGATCCACACTACTTGGTCGGGAGACAAGCTAGCTCAAGTGTATCTCGACGAGGTCGTGAGGTTACACGGGGTTCGGTGTCAATTGTATCGGATCGGGACCCGAGGTTCACCTCTCGTTTTGGAAGAGCTTACAAGATGCTTTGGGTACACGACTCAATTTTAGCACGGCATTTCATCCTCAAAGTGACGGTCAATCGGAGAGGACTATTCAGATACTTGAAGATATGCTTCGGGCTTGTGTACTCGACTATAAAGGCGGATGGCACGATTTCCTACCAATGGCGGAATTCGCATACAACAATAGCTACCAAGAGAGTATTGCGATGGCGCCATTCGAGGCCCTTTATGGTAAAAAGTGTCGTTCTCCAATTCATTGGCGCGACGTGGGCGAGCGAGCCACTCTTGGCCCCGATGTTGTGCGGGAGGCGGAGGAGAAGGTCCGCCTAGCCCGACAAAGACTCACGACGGCGCAATCTCGGCAAAAGAGTTATGCGATAAGCGGAGGAAGGATCTAGAGTTTGCGGTTGGAGACCGCGTGTTTTTGAAAGTCTCACCTATGCGCGGCATAAACAGGTTTGGTGTTCGGGGGAAGCTAAGTCCCCGATATATCGGACCTTTTGAGATATTGGAGCGGATCGGTGCGGTAGCATACAAGTTGGCGTTACCACCGAGACTTGCGGGAGTGCACAATGTGTTTCACGTTTCAAACCTTCGCAAGTATATCCACCATTCGGCTCATGCATTGGAGTATGAACCGGTGGAATTAAACGAGGACATGACCTATGAAGAGTACCGGTTTGTATTCTTGGGAAAGGCGAAAAGAAGCTTAGGAATCGCAAGATTTCCTACGTCAAGGTCCGATGGAGCAATCATGCGGTGCGTGAAGCCACTTGGGAACTCGAGGACACAATGAGGAAGGAGTACCCTCACTTGTTCGAGTCGACAAGCTAAGGTATGCGTTAAGTTTCGCGGACGAAACTAATTTTAAGGGGTGGAGAATGTAGCATATCGAAAATTCGACGATAAGATCGGACTTTAGCCAAATTGACTAAAGTACGAAAATGAAATAGTTGGACGTGTTCCAATTGCCATTCCAAACTTCTTGGAAAGGTTAGAAGATAATCTAAACGAGTTAAAAGGGTTTTGGCGTTGTTCGGCGCGGAGTAGAGTCGAAACGGCGCGAAAAACACAAATGCAGGCATTACGTGCCGGTACGAGCAAAGTTCTTTGTCTGGGGTATAGCAACAGAGGAAGAGCTCTCGGGTTTGAGAATTTTATGGCCCATGCGGTACGGCCGGGTGTACGTGGTATAGCCATCACAGGAGGAGAGAGCTCTCGGGTTTGGTAGTTTCTTTGGCCCGTATGCAGTCGCCCCATCTGGGTATAGATCTTTGCGAAACCGAGGAGGTTGCTCTCGGGTTTACGCCCCTTTGTAGCACCCCATACTGGTCTGAGATCTCCCCAAACAGGTATGGGATGGTCGCGACGGTTGTGAAGCTGCGCGAAATAAAAGAAGTTGAGGGGCTTTTTGGCTATTGTTACAACACAATAAGCCTTCCCACACCCCTCTCTCACAGCACACTCACCCCTCTCTCATTTCTTTCTTTTGTTCCCTTTCTCTCTCTAGAAAAACCCTAGAGTTGGGAAGAAGAAGGAGAAGAAGTTGGAGGAGAGGACTTTGGAGCTTTAGGAAGGCTTCTTGGAGGTCTTGAAGCTCTCCTACAAGGAGTAGTTGGAAGAGCATTGCACTAGAGGTAAGAGTTCTACAAGTTTAACTCTAGGGTTTAGGTTTTCTCCTAAGTTTTGGAGTTTCTAGCTTGTTGCTAGTGTTAGAGGGCTTGTTTGGCCACGAACTCCATGAAAACTCATGAGAGCTTCATGAGCTCTAATGGTGGTTGGCTAGGGTTTGTTGTAAACCCCAAATGGATGGTTCTAATGGGTCAAGGATGGTTTTAGGGAGCTTCTAGGTTGATCTAAAGCTATATTTTGCTTGTGAATGAGATCAAAACCCTAGGTTTGACATAGGGCATTGTTGGAGCACCCAAATTTGGGGCTTTTGAATATAGGGGTTCTTGGGTCAAATTGACCTTGTAGAAACCTAATTGGGGGTATTCCCGACGCGTGGGACAACTCCGTTTAATTAAACGAAAATCCGATATAGGGGCTACTATGTAAAATGGCCTGATTAGGTTCACTTTTAAACTGCAGGTTTTTACCTAGGCCCCGGTAGGTCGCGAAACTTCTTGGGCATCCTCACAAAATTATTTTAAGGTGGGGGGTGCATACCGGAATCATCGAATTCCCTTCTATGTCTATTTTCCTTTGTTGAGCATATTATATGTATAGAAATTCATGCATGGTAGGGTAGAGGTTATTTATGCAATGGTTGAACTTCAATTACTTCGTTATATATGTTATGGAACTTAGCAAATGAGATGGAACCATAGAGGCATGTGAATAGGGACCCTACTTGTATGAATGTGACAAAGGACTTGATCTTAGTCAACAAAGGTGATATTGAACATAGAGACAAGATTGGCATTGAGATAACCTTAGTTAAACATAGTTTAACTTAGTGGCATTATGGCAAGAATGATATACATGATTAGGTAGAAAACCTATCATTGACAATGGCATGGTAACTAGTGGCTATGAATCCTCAATGTGAGGATTAGATCGATACTCTTGACAAGTCTTGGCTTGAGGAGGTCGCTCCTCCTCAGCGGTGAGTTCCGGAACAGTCACCTAGGGGATCGTGGCCCCGACGGACGGTCCCTCGGGTCTTGTAGGCTTAGAGCCTCCCCGTTCAGTGAGGGATTTTGGGTCTTGAGTTTGTTGGGGTTAACTATGTTAACCGGCAAGATTGGGTAATGAGCCAAGTAAAGTAAAGTAAAGTATGGTAAAGAGCATGCATGCAAACATATTTAAATTCAGTTATCTACCTATCTACCTGACTCTTTCTTGCAGGCATAGTATTAGTATTTATATAGTTTGGTTACTATTTCATTTCCGTTGAAATACTTATGCCTGGATAGACCTAGTGGGTAAGTCGGCGGGGTCGGTTGCCGAGCCCACTGGGAACTTCGTTGTAGTTCTCACACCACTAACCCCACAGGTCCTAGCACGACGGGCAATGGCGGAGGGTTAGCGCCATAGCTAGTGGCCATAGTCTTGCATCTAGTCATTTCCTTTTTGTTATACTTGTACCAACTTTATTTTGTTGAACTATCGATGTCAAGTTGTAAACATTCAAGTAAATTTTGGGAGATGACAATGTAAAAAGAAATGATGTATTGAATGCTAAAGGAATGTAATAGACTAGTTTACTTGTATTTGGTTCAAATGTAATCAAGTTCATGTATGGTTTATATTCTAGATTAGTGCTTACTCTTCCGCTGTGTTGTTGCTTACCTTCGTGTAAGCCTTGTATAATTGCAAATTCTCTTTGATTTGTTAAATTGTACTTGTTGTTAGAGCCTTGGGCGGGCAGGGGAGGCCCTGTCCGTTCGGCGTCTGTTGACGTGGCCCGAACCCGACCAAATAGGCGGGTAGCGGGGCGTGACACCTCATCTGCTGTCCTACTATGACCTGTAACGTTACCTGAAAAAGAAGAAGGCGAGGGGGGGTGAGAACATGTAAACATGTCTCCCCCTCCCAGTGGGTATCCCACGAAGATAGACACAAGTGGAGGTGATAGTAGTAGTACAGTAGCTATGATAAACAAGTAAACGGGAGAGATATACAGATATGAAACAACAGCTACTGTAAGTATACGTCGAAAGGATGATAAAGTAAAAGAAGACTGGTAAGTAGATACAGTAGCTAAGTAAGCAGAAAAGAGATATAAGTAATATAACTAACAGCTACTGTATGTATGCATCGAAAAGCTGAGAAAAGTAAAGTACCCAATCCATAACCGCCAATATTGGTTCGCAGACCTCAGGCAATGCCCCCTGTCTCTAAGCCTGCATTCTACCCATATCAACCTATGGTTGCCTATGGGCTCACGGGTTGGGCAAAGTCTCGTAGACAGTCCCAAACCACTTTTCCGGAAAAGAACACCCAATGCCGGTGGATCAGACCGCTGGTGTTCGTGAACTGCGCTCGAGTCCTGGGCGATCGATGCTATTATGCTCAAGGACCAAACGTCAGCAACTAGCTGACAATCCCGGTCCTAAAGGGACATCGACCCCTTTTTGGGTCATCAAGTAAACTCGCCGAGGCCACGTAGGTCACGGAAACTTGAAACAAGCCGACCAAACGAGTCCAACGGCCCAAACAAAGCGGCCGAACGGGTCAACAATAAGGCGACCGCGTAGGTCCTTGAAGAAGCTGCAACAAGCCGACCGGATGAGGTCAGAAAAAGCGTAACAAGCGACCGGATAGGTCAGCGAAAAAGCGTGACAAGCCGACCGGATAGGTCTACGAAGAAGCGTAACAAGTGGCCAGTAGGTCGGAGAAGCTATAAAGGATCGACCAAATAGGTCGCTGGTATCAATGCAAACCAAACCACTCTACTCCTATCAGGTATACTAAGCATGCATATACTGAGTACAGGAAAGAAACGACAGTAAGGTGCAAGTAAGAAAAGCAAGTAGAGTAAAGTAAAGCGGAGGTGAAGGAGTGTCACCAAGCGTGCACCACGAGCAAACGGCAACCGGATACCCACCCGAGTATCGAAAGGAGTGGTCTGTAGACAGTGGAATGAAACGACCGAACCTACGAGGGTTCACCGGGTCAGAAACTAACCCACTGAATACTAGAACAGTAACTCACAACCCCACGACGTAACTGTCTCGGAACGATTAAGAATAGAACGACCGTTTCGATCAGGGTTCCCGAAAGCGTCGACTTTAACACCGGAACCCACGTCGCTCGCTCACCGTCGTTTCGGACTCTCGAACGCAGCGCGGGTGACCAATAAGGCTTTGCGACAAAGGAAATAATCTCGGGAGTGCGTCGTAAGAAATCCGAACCAACGTCGCGTTCGTCGTCGAATTTCGTCGACGAACGCTCGGAATCACTCTTTACGGTTTTCCGAAAAGCTCGGGACCTTGGACGATCGGTCCGGAGGTTACCGCGGCATGTACACGCCCAACGTAGTCTAGGGGGCTACAATTGCATATAAGTCCCTAAAGGATCATAAATTACACTATTTCATGTGTTTTTAGGGCTTTTACGGGTCGTGCACGCAAATCAGTGCATCGTAAATTCCGAAATCGCACACGCTGTAAGTCTTCGACATGCTGAAGACCGTGCTCGCCTTTCGGAGCACTAACGAGCATCGTAGTGCGTGTACAAGCAACCTCAATTTCTGTAAACAGCGCGCACAGCGCGTAAAATATGACCGTCCCGCTAAACGGCGCATCGTGGCTCAGCACGGAGGTGAGCATCGGATTCGGCACGAAATTTCGATGATCATGCTCACCATCCAAGGTCAAAAAGACCTAACAGAGCCTCGGGAATCGTGCCAAAACCTTAGACTTAGGTCGTGGCGTAAAGCACTCACCGGCCAGGGAGCTAGGGCTCGGTCGCCGTGCGCAAGAGCGCGCGCGGCCGGCGGAGGAGGAAGCTTCGGGTCGAGAAGTCCAAGGGAGTCGTCGGCGGCGGCGGAGGTCGGCCAATTTTGCGGCGGCGGCGCTCAACCGAGCAATGCTCTCGGGTTGGGGGTTCCCGGCGGCACGGCGGCGGTCGGAGGAGCTCGGGCGGCGGGGATCCGGCCGAGGAGGTCGAGGGGAGGTGAGGCTCACCTCCGGAGGCGGCGGCGATGGCGGAAGGCGAGGGGGCTCGGCCGCTGCCCGCACCGCCCTCGGGCGGCGCGAGAAGGTGGAGCGGCGGCCGGCGGCGACGGCGGGAAGTCGCGCCCGGGTCGCCGGGGGTCGCCGAGCCGAGGGAAGGCGGTGAGGGCCCGGGTGGCGGCGGCCGTGCGCTAGACGCGAGCCCTAGCCCGCTCGGGACGGGGTGGCCGCGGCGGCCGGACGGCTCGGGCGGCGCGCGGCGTTGCTCGGGGGTCGCCGAGGAGGCCCGCCGATCGTTGTCCGGTGCCGGAGGAGGTCGGGAGCACTCGTCGGGAAGCGGCGGCGGCGCGCGGGAGTCGCGAGCGATCCGGCTCGGCTGGGTGGACCGGCGGCCCGCGGGGACAAGCGGCTCCGGCGGCGGCGGCGGTCGGCGATCGGCGCCGGCGGGCGGTCTCGGCCGAGGATGGTGGTGCTCGGCTCGGAGACCAACCCCGCACCTTCATTAGGTCGGGTGAAGGAGAGAGTGGTTTGAGGAGATGGTGGAGGTGGCCGAGGGGACTTTCCGGCGGCGGGGAGCCTTCTTGGCGGCCGGGGATGTGAGCTCGGGAGGGCAGAGGAAGGGCAGGAGGCGGCTGAGGGTTTGGGAGGTGAAGGGGTCACTTAGGGTTAGGGTTTAGTGGGAATGAGCCCTAGAATCACTTATGTACACATAGGCCATTTTTTGCGTTTTAGCCCACCAAAAGCCACCAATTCAATTTTTCGCCCCTGCCAGCACGTGTATTTTGTGCGAAGGACCCTCCACGTTCAAATTCTCATATTTCAGCGCATAAAATGTAACGACTTTTCGCACTCCGTCGATTTGCGACTTTTGCCTCTTCGCGTTCTTTTCGCGATTCCCGGAGATCCGTCCGTCGGATTCACGATCGGATCGCGCCAGCGCGTTCAGCGCGTCGAGAACATCGAATCTAGCATTTCACTTCATTCGATTTGGTCTCGGATTCGCGAAGTATCAGTCTCTCTCTCTTTCTCCATAAATCTCCAATTACTTAAGTGTTTATGCAAAACCGTTCAAACTCCTTTTTCTCGATAACCGTGCACCGGAATTCGATTCCGTCAGTGCCAACGGTTCCAGTATAATCGAGTCGTTCGAAACGAGCTATTGGAAGCCTATGTTCGAGTCCTGCGCTCCGGACCCTTCTTTACTCCACGATTTCTCAAAATCCGGAGTTACTCTTCACTTAAGTCGAATCTTACGGGTCGCGTAACTTTTCCGTTTTAGCTCGGTTTCGCCTGAAATTTGACGTGTGCTCTTATAATACAATTACGCACACATTCACCATCTCCAAATATTTTATTTCTTGTTCTGGAAAAATGCCAGTTATTACATAGTGTTAGAGGACACTTTTGCATGATTCCCCTGTGTTGGATGCCCTCCAAAGTGGAGGATGAGTGAAGGATCAAATGGCAACTAAGAGAGAGAGAGGGGGGGGGGTTGAATTAGTTGACAACTAAAAACTCAAGTAAAATTAAATCAAGATAAAAATTGCACAACCAAATAAAAGATGAAAATCAAACACAGATGATTTATCCTGGTTCGGCCCTTCTGCCTACTCCAGTCCGATCCTTCTTCTCCTCGAGGTACCGATTTCACTATCACTTGGCCTTTTGAACAAGGCAAGACCAAAGCCGCTTACAATCACTCAAAACTTCTTTTACAACCTCTCAAGAAGCTCACAATTAAAAGTCAATGAACAATTAGGATTTACAGAATTTTTCTGAAGTTGTTATTCAAACAACATACAAGCCCCCCTTTAAATATACTAGCCATCATTTCAAAAATGGAACGAAAGTATAATTAAATCATAATTATATCAATTTGACTTTTAACCATATTTGCAAATGCATTTGAATTAATTCCAAAATAAATTCGAATTTATACCACATTTGCAAACTCATTTGAAATAATACTATATTAAAAAGATCATTTGAAATTATACCAAATTCACAAAATCCTTTTTAGTTAATACTACAAATGAAAACTTTTTGAATTCATTCCACACTTGTAAAATCTTTTGAAATAATACCAAACTTGTCAAATTTCACATTTTTAAATTCATGCCATAATAAAATCAATTTTGAATTTATACCATACATAAAATCTCTTTCACACCATATTAAAAATAATGGCTAATTTAACATTAAGCTCAAATCAAACCCAAAAGATGAATTTGTCAACTTGACTCGGTTGACCGGATCAAATCCGGTAGAATTGCAAAGGAGTCCTCCAAAATATTGTTGTGGTACTTGCATCCAATTTGGGGCAATTTGATCTTATCCGGGCCAATTTGAATAAATTGATTGAATGGTTATCTTTGATAAAATCCGGTTCAGCTTGAGCCACTTTAAATTCAATTACAACCTGAAATTGCTAAGTAACAAATTAAATCCACAATTTGTTTGTTATCATCAAAATTTATTATTGGATAAAATTCAACAATCTTCCCCTTTTTGATGATGACAAATAATTTGAAAAGGTAATAAAAAATAGATAAACTCCCTCAAAATAAGCACAATAAAAAATCTTTCAATTAAAAATTAAAATTTTTTTTTTGAGGTAACCTTTTCTTCTCCCCCTTTTGTTATCATCAAAATAATTTAAAACGAATGAAGGAGGATAAGAAAAAATCACACAAAACATCATATAGCACAAAAAATTAAGTTATGAACGGTAACAAAGTGGATTTAGGTCCCCACTTGTGTTAGAACCTTTCACCACCCAAAGTTGTCTAAGTTTAAAGTTACTTTTAAATTGACATTGGGTTACATGATGCCCTATTTTGTTACAATAGGTGCATAACACATTCTTATTGCCATTTGTATATTTTACAAATGGTTTAGAAATATTTTTTCTTTGACTAGACTTGTGTTGATATCCAAGTCCGGTCTTATCCAGATAGGATTTTTGATTACCCAACATCATATTTTAAATTTTTATGCTACTAATGAATCTTTCTAAAGTGTTTCTTGAATCGTTCAAGACCTTCTTTAGAGATTCATTTTCAGTTTTTAATAAGCTAGTATCTTTATAATTTTCGCCATCACTTTTGGTCTCAAGTTGTTTCTTTAATAAATTTAACTCCGTTTTTAAACTTTTATTTTCAGATTTTAATAAATCTAAATTGGACATTAAAGATGTATTTTCTTTTTTCAAAGAAGCATATCTGGGACCAAATTTTTGGAGATCATCATAAAGATCATAAAAAGCTTCTAAAAGTTCATCGTAAGTTAAATCATTTACCTCATCTTCTTTGTTTGTCATGAAGCAACAATTTGAAGGTGTATCGTCATAGGTGAGGCTTAAGTTGGAGACCTCCTTAGTTGATTCCTCCTTGTCGGAATCGCTATCATCACTCCAAGCGGCGGAGAAGGCTTTATTCTTCTTTTTCTCCTTTCGGGGAGACTTACTTTGATTTTGACAATCATAACTCATGTGTCCTGTTTTATTACAATTGTAGCATTTTACATCCTTTTTAAAAAAGTTTGATCTACCGTTACCTTTGCCGGACCACCTAGCTCCGTGCTTTCTTTGTATGATATTCTTTAATTTTCTCGTAAGATGTGAGATCTCATCGTCAATGGCATTGTCGAGTCGCTTCCATCTCCTTCGTTAGAGTTGAGAGCTAAATTTTTCGTTTCGGTATGAATGATGGAAGTAGAAGGCTCTGTCTTCAATCGTAACTCATAAGTCATAAGGGACCCTATGAGTTCCTCCAATGAAAATTTGTCAAGGTCGCGCGCTTCTTGAATGGCCGCCAACTTTGGTTCCCACGGTCCATTTTGAGGAAAACTTCTGAGTATTTTTCTAACAAGATCTGCATCAGAAAAAGCCTTTCCCAAAGCCTTTAGACTATTAATAATATTAGTAAATCTAGTATACATATCAGTAACGCTTTCATTTGGTTGCACACAAAACATTTCATAATCACGAGTAAGCATATTTATCTTAGACTCTTTTACTTGGTTTGTCCCCTCGTGAACAATGGCTAATTTATCCCAAATTTTTTTTGCAGTTATGCATGTAGAAATTCGGTTGAACTCGTTTGGGTCAAGAGCACAATGAAGAGCGTTCATCGCTTTAGAGTTCAAATTAAATTTACCTTTATCCTCTGCCTGCCACATGCTAGTTGTCGTGGTAGGCTTGGTGTAGCCATTTTCTACAATGTCCCAAAGATCAAAATCTAGAGATTGTAGAAAAATTTGCATCCGCACCTTCCAATAGGTATAGTTACTCCCGGTGAAGAAAGGAGGACGGGCGATGGATTGACCTTCAATAGTAGCATGAAAAGTTGCCATCTCACGAGACTTAGCAATAAAGGAGACCGCTCTCTGATACCAAATGAAGGATCAAATGGCAACTAAGAGGGAGGGAGGGGGGGTGAATTAGTTGACAACTAAAAACTCAAGTAAAATTAAATCAAGATAAAAATTGCACAACCAAATAAAAGATGAAAATCAAACTCAGATGATTTATCCTGGTTCGGCCCTTCTGCCTACTCCAGTCCGGCCCTTCTTCTCCTCGAGGTACCGATTTCACTATCACTTGGCCTTTTGAACAGGGCAAGACCAAAGCCGCTTACAATCACTCAAAACTTCTTTTACAATCTCTCAAGAAGCTCACAATTACAAGTCAATGAACAATTAGGATTTACAGAATTTTTCTGAAGTTGTTATTCAAACAACATTCAAGCCCCCCTTTAAATATACTAGCCATCATTTCAAAAATGGAACGAAAGTATAGTTAAATCATAATTATATCAATTTGACTTTTAACCATATTTGCAAATGAATTTGAATTAATTCCAAAATAAATTCGAATTCATACCACATTTGCAAACTCATTTGAAATAATACTATATTAAAAAGATCATTTGAAATTATACCAAATTCACAAAATCCTTTTAAGTTAATACTACAAATGAAAACTTTTTGAATTCATTCCACACTTGTAAAATCTTTTGAACTAATACCAAACTTGTAAAATACATTTATATCAAATTTCACATTTTTAAATTCATGCCATAATAAAATCAATTTTGAATTTATACCATACATAAAATCTCTTTCACACCATATTAAAAATAATGGCTAATTTAACATTAAGCTCAAATCAAACCCAAAAGATGAATTGGTCAACTTGACTCGGTTGACCAGATCAAATCCGGTAGAATTGCAAAGGAGTACTCCAAAATATTGTTGTGGCACTTGCATCCAATTTGGTACAATTTGATCTTATCCGGGCCAATTTGAATAAATTGATTGAATGGTTACCTTTGATAAAATCCGGTTCAGCTTGAGCCACTTTAAATTCAATTACAACCTGAAATTGCTAAGTAACAAATTAAATCCACAATTTGTTTGTTATCATCAAAATTTATTATTGGATAAAATCCAACAATGAGATCATAATCACACGGTCTGTTTAGCGCTCGTGGTGGTCGCTCCATACGAGTAGTGCGAGTCTCCGGAGGTCTTGGCACGTGATTCGATTGGGATCGCCTATTTTGGGTCCCAAGGGATAGCCTATGTAGGGTCCCGCAGACAACCCCTCGGGTGGTTCGAGTCCCCTTTCATAGACGGGTTGAGTGGTGAGTCGTGGGCGCGCCTACAGGCCAGCCAATGATTGGGTAATAAACTCCAAGGAGTTATGAGATTGGGTACAAAAGGTACATATTGAGCATAATAAAACTGCAAGCTTATTTGATAGAGTTATATTAGCTTGTTAGCAATCACATGGCTAGAACATTTACTCTGATCTTGTTGGTACAGGCATAGTAGATATTGCATTTCTATTATTATGCCTTATTTACAGTATTTACAGCTTTAAGATAAATATCTATCTGCTTATGCCTACTTGGACCTAGTGGGGAGATCGGTGGGGTCGGTGGCCGAGCCCACTGGGAACTAAGGAAGTTAGTTCTCACCCCACTCTATTACAAGTGCTAGTTCGTGGGCGGCTGGTGAGGATCGTGGTAAGGGCATCGCGCCCTAGTTGATAGTAGCCGCCCAAAGTGCATTAGAGCCTCCCTCGATATAATTTTGATATAGTTCTATATTGAAGAAAACGATGTACATTTTGGAAGTGTTAACACACATGTATATTTATTTTGGGCAAAAGAATGTAATTTGATGTAAACAAATGATGAATGGTTGTAATAGATAGACTCTTCTCATTTTATGTTACTTGTATGAATTACTTGTACCTTGCTCTTACTGTTGTCACGCCCCGAGCCCGCCAATTCGGTCGGATTCGGCGCATGACCGCCGAATCCGACGAGTTTCCCCGTACGTTCAAGGCGTCGCAATCAATACAATTACAAGAAGGTTCCAAACAGGAACAGATATTACAATCAGATTGCATAAGGAAGTATCATAAACATAAAACAGCTACTTGCTATTACATCCATTCAACCCAGATTACAATCTTTACATTTTACATTCATATTAAAACTTCCTAACACAATCTAGTTATTACAAATCTGTTTCCAATTTATTACAACTTGTTCTCCCTTGCTATACCCCTAAGCTCTGTCAACTGGGGTACTTCTATCTCTGGTCTCCTGGTAGGGCGCTATCTATGGAGCTACGCCTTGCCTCGCCGCGCCAGCTCACGTGTGTACTGTACCCCCAAAACCACAACACGGGGGTGAGAACTATTGTCCATAGTTCTCGTGGGTACGGTCACCCAAGAGAACAGCTCGACCAATAGGTCCAAGGAGGCACTGCAGATATGTTAGTCCAAAAATATATATAGATATATAACTTGCAACTAACATAAAAACTTGCCTCACAATATGCAATATGCAAAATTACCCTTTAGCTCTTAGCTTTTCTTTACTTTATTGCTATTATTTACTTTAGCCTTTTCATTCATACCTAGCTATTTACAAGCTTAGCTAGTCTTAACGTTCTTTACCTTTGGCACTTATGCTACTTAGCAATTTATTTCTAAGGTCACTCTACCTCAGCTCACTAAGCCACCCGACTCGGTCTTGAGTCAATCCATTGCGGATAATCCGCCCGCTGTCTAGCCCGAGGTGTTGGACGTCTCGCAACTACCCCAGCTGTCAACAGCCTGTCGCCCTCTGTGACTCAGCCTCACCGCGGCGAAATCGTCGCACACGCGGAACCCAGCTGTCACTTGACATAACCATTCTGGTGGCGATCGCGGCAGACTTACCCGAGGACCCAAGTCATGACTTAACCATCGGCGGCGAACTAATCGCACCTCACCCAACAATGGTTTGAGTCACTCTTCCGCCCACGGTGCGGCCGTATCGTACTTACCCGAATGGTGTCCCAAACACGGGTGTCAACTCATGGCGATCCGATCCTCACCCGCTTAACCGGTATCGAACACATTCGGCTCACCCACCCGCGGCGAAATCGTCGCACAACGCCACGACGGTGGTTTAGCCCTGGACGGCGAAATCGTCGCACACGCCCGACACCAACTTAGGTGTCCCAAATCTCGGGATTCCATGAATCCGTTCCACTTAGCTTGAGGGTTAGCTAGGCCCTCAAGAGACGACCCTCTAGGTCCATTGTCTTTACCTCCTAGGTCTACTTGACACTAGGGTTTATTCTTTGTCACATAACCTAGGTTTTCTAACTCTAGGTCCAATGTCATTCCCACTCGACCTATGTTTACTCATACTAGGTCCACTGTCGTCTTTATCCAACCTATGTCCATGACACTAGGTTCATTGTTCTTTACCTAGATCCATACGACTCTAGGTTTACTACAACCTATGTTCTTGACACTAGATTAATTCCCACACTCCTAGGTCCACTGGCTCTAGGTTTATTATAACCTATGTTCATTAACAACACTAGGTTAGATGTCATTCTCCTAGGTCCACATGACTCTAGGTTTACTACAACTTATGTTCTTTACACTAAGTTGGATGCCACTCGATCTATATGTGTATTAGTCCATGACTTACATTCTTACTTAGCATTCTCATACTTGGCATTCATATACTTAACATTCTTATGTTAACCATCCCATTTACATGCACATAATTATATCTAGCATGTACTCATTATGCTACGCATGCATTTATTCATACATTTCATTTAGCATCTAGTTCATATATCAACTTAACATGCATCTCATGTATTTGCAACTAGACTCTAGTTCATGCATTTATCTAGCATTTAACTCATGCATTCTCTTAGCATTTAACACTATGTTCTTTAACATGCATTTCTATACTTGCAACATATGTCAATTATATGCATCAACTTGAAACCTTTACTCTTAGACATATATAGGCGACCTAGTCGCTTCGGTAAACACAACCCACCTTATTATGCTCTCCGATTGCTCGTCGACACTCGCAATCGGCCGCCCGTGGCACTCTTGACCCGGTTTGGCTCGAACTCTTGCACGACCACCCGAACGATCTCCGAATCCCAATCTGAGACCTTGTGCCGTTGCCCCACGCCTTCAAGTTGCCCAGCTCCGTTTTCATGAATTTTGGGCTCCTATCTTGCGTGTCGGACATCTGGTTTAAATATATTAAATAATTAATATCTTTGTACTCGCTCGTCAGATCACCGAACCGAGCGCGCCAACGCGTTCGTTGCACCCCCAATTAGGTTTCTATGGGGTCAAATGAGATCAAACTCATCTATTTCTAAAAACCCCCCTTTTAACCTTAGGTTTTGCACTTTTGCAAATCCCACCGATTTGATCCCTAGAACAAGCAATAGAGAGCTTGTATAACCTCTAGGTACTCATCTAAGAGCATTAGAGCCATCCATAGGGTGCTTAAAGCAAACCCTAGAAATCCACCATTAGAGCACCTTGAAGAACACATGATTTTCATGAGTTTCCAAGTCTCTACTAGGTTCTAAAGCTTGCAAGAAGATCAAAACTCTATATCTAGGGTTTAGAAACCCATTATCTAAGGATCTACCATGAGAGGGAGAGAGAGCTTACCTCTCAAAAGTTTGCTCTTGCACAAAGGAGAAGAAGAGGATGGCCATCATCATCATCTTCTTCTTCTTCATCTTCTTCTTTTTCTTCTTCTTCTCTCTTTTCTTTCTTTCTTTCTTTCCCCTTCTCTTCTTCTCCTTGCTGTCGAACAGAGAGAGAGGGACACGAGAGAGGGAGAGAGAGGGAGGTTGCTGTGAAGGGGGAAGGGTTTTGGGTTATATTTTGTTGCAACAATAGCAACTAAACCCTCCAAACATTTTATTTCAAGCCCAAAACGGGTTTCGGTACAACGTACCGGTATGGGATGCTCCAGAGGCAAACCCGAGAGCTGCCTCTCGGTTTCGTAGCATTTGTACCGGTACAGTTTGTCTTGTACCGGTATAAACACCAAAAATTCCACAAACCCGAGAGCTCTTCTCCTCTCGGTCAAAGTTGCTATACCGGTACAGCAACTTTGCTTGTACCAGTACAGGCTGCCCAGACTTGTGCTTTTCATGTCGTTTCGACTCTAATTCGCGCCGAACAACGCCAAAACCTTTCTAACTCTTTTAGATCATCTTTTAACCCTTCCAAGAATCTTGGAATGGTTATTGGAACTTGTCCAATTACTCGTTCGCGCACTTTAGCCGATTTGGTTAAAGTTCGGGTTGCTACATTCTCCACCCCTTAAAATTAGTTTCGTCCGCGAAACTTACTCATCTTCATTGATTCGCACCCCAATCCGATTTATCGAGTAATCTGGGGGTTCTAATGCATTTTCAGCTTCGAAGTGGCCTTTCTCCTATCAGAACTTTCCAAAGGTCCACTACAAAGAATGTGAGACTATTCTCCTTCACATTGCCACGCACATCATAGAATGTGCACTTCAACTCTCATGTGGCTTCCATTATTCAAATGTCTCCTAGAGACCACTTATCTCAACTTCAATTGCCACGACTTATTCAGCTCCTCAGCCGCAATCAGCCCACATGAACACGCCGTTTGTGCACTTAAGCCAAACTCTTCAATCGAGTTAGTGGCCAAGTCACTATCCTCGACCTCTATAGGTGGACCAATAGTCACCAACCCAACGTCGGCCTACCGCCTAGACTTGTCTCGACTACGCTTAGTGTTCCCTTGTTACTAGCGTAGACCCAATCAGCATTCTCGGGCGAAATTTTCACTCTGGAATTCGCACACACTCCAACCAGGAGCTATCAAGACCCTAGACCACATCACTTCTTGGGTTGGGTCACAACCACACTCTCAGTGCACTTTCGATCTTAAGATTCAAACACGTGGCATTTCCACGTCCTCGGGTCCAAGCTCAGATTACCGTCCTGACCAAAACTCTCTTGCCCTACCAATAGGTATCGGGCCGCTACCACTAGCAGCTGACTGCGCCTGCCCAATGGGCCCAGGCTCCACAGTCCACAAATGGTCCAGGCACGGGTCGTCACAAGCACTACCCGCAAACGTCGTCCTATACGACATGCTCTACAGAGCTACACACTCTATTGGCTCCTATGCACCTAGTGCGAGCCACCAGCCTCCACGAGTGATCCATGGCCCGCTTCACACTTAGCCAAGCTAAAGTGCTACTGCCAATTCACTCTCTCGGCTGAAACGAAACCGCACTTCACGAGTATTTATACTCGCGCACTCTATACGCCACTCGAGTGTTTATTCTAAGTTTCAGCTTTAGCACGGTCATCCCCGCGCTTCGTCTTCTAAGCGACTTTCCTAACCTCACATAGAGGTATCACTTGGCCCACGGCCAACTTGGCTCTAACACGAGTCTTAATCCTCGTCTAGGAAGCACTACTAGCAACTTTGCTAGTGTCATCGTATTCTCTACCTGCTCCAGCAGGCACTACTCTCACCACATAAGCATGCCCGGGTATCTATTTACCCGCCCCCCTGGTTCCTACTATGAAATGCACATCTAGTAGCAACTAACCAATGATCATGGCATGCAATGCACCAACTTACAATCATGCAAAAACTTAATGATTGCTTAATAAACTCATACCTGCCCTCGTCAGTATCGGCAGGTTCCACCACTCGGGTCGCGCCACGGCCACTTGGTACTCGCTGCGAACCCTCCGGTGGGATCATCCTCAACGGCCGCTCTCCTTGCGGACACTCGTCCCGCACATGGCCTGGTAGTCCACACTTGAAGCACCTGCCCTCACGCTGCTCACACTGCTGTGGGAAATGAGAGCCCCCACATATAACACACTCCGCCGAGGACCGAATGCGGTATGTCCCCGAGCTCGAGATCGCGAGTGCGAACTTGCCGAGGTCTTTCGGGAACTTGACTGACCAGCGGATCCACCCGTCGATCGTCCTTTCCCCTTGTCCTTGTGATATGCCTTGCGCTCCTCCCGGAGGAACGCGTTGCCTTGCTCTATCCATAAGGCTCGATCCAGGACTTCAGCAAAGGTCTGTAACCGAAGTACATGCACGGCCTCAAACAGAACCGGCAGAAGTCCACGCACAAAGCTATCGGCCTTAGCCTTGTCATCCCGCACCACACCCGGGACACAATGCACGAGGCGAGAAAATTCTCGCTCGTATTGCCTAACCGAGCGGTCTCCTTGCCGCAGCTTCCAGAACCTGTCTTGAAGCTTCCTTTTCTCGCTATCGGGGAAGTAGGTCGAGAACAGCATTCCCCGAAACTCTTCCCATGCCATAGGAGGGAGATTAGGCGATCGGTCCCGCCTAACGCCTTTCCACCACACCTTCGCTGACTGCTTCAAGCAATGCACAGCTAGCGGCACCTTGTCTCGCTCTAAGGCGTACATCTCCTCAAAGAGGGTTTCCATAGCGTCAATCCACATCTCCACGATCCATGGATCGGCATCCTCTCCGTCAAAGGTAGGCGGATCGAGCTTTCTGAAAGCCATTAGGGCCGCTAAAGCCGCTCCTGCTCCGCCACAACCTCTGAACCAACAACGGTCGGGTCACCCGACCCCGGCGGAAACGCTTCCGCCGCGACCTTCGGCCGTCCATGACGCGCACGTGTAGCCACCAGCCGATCCAACGTCTCTTGGAGTCGCTTCATCTGCTCCTCCTGGCGCATGGCAGCCCACTGCTGCCGCTGCACCAAGTCCGCTTGTTGCCTCACCACTCCCACGAGTGAGGCCAACCGCGATCACGAAGCTCGTAGTCTCCGCCTCGACTTGCTCGGGGGACACCACTTGTCCCCTCCCGCGCCGAGCTGGACGAAGATCGCCTACGCGGTGCCATCGTTTCCTGAAACACGACAACTCGATTAGTCCTCGACCAACTTGGGTCGAACACGAAACCACTAACACCGGCTCAAAAGCCAATCAGGCGAAAGTCAAATAGGGGCGTCCATTCTCGTCCTTAGGTTTCATGTTGTCGCGCGCCAACATGAACACCCTCAGTCGAAGACGAACGACACCTCAAATCTACCTCTAATATCCTTCTTAGAGGTTACACAACATGACCAAATCCATACTACTTTCGCCACGAACTACAAGTCCTCGTCTCTCACGAGCCTTAACCTCTAAGGTTTTACTAACCTAAGGTCTCCTAGGTTCAACTAAGCCATTGCCCCATTCACTACTTTATGCTCTGATACCATCTTATCATCACGCCCGAACCCGCCAATTCGGTCGGATTCGGACGCGCCGACAGACCGCCGAACGGACAAAGTTTCCCCTGTACGTTCAAGGCGTCGCAATCAATACAATTACAAGAAGGTTCCAAACAGGAACAGATATTACAATCAGATTGCATAAGGGAGTATCATAAACATAAAACAGCTACTTGCTATTACATCCATTCAACCCAGATTACAATCTTTACATTTTACATTCATATTAAAACTTCCTAACACAATCTAGTTATTACAAATCTGTTTCCAATTTATTACAACTTGTTCTCCCTTGCTATACCCCTAAGCTCTGTCAACTGGGGTACTTCTATCTCTGGTCTCCTGGTAGGGCGCTATCTATGGAGCTACGCCCTTGCCTCGCGCTGCTGCTGCTGCGCCGCTCACGTGTTTACCTGTACCCCCAAAAACAACACGAGGGTGAGAACTATTGTCCATAGTTCTCAGTGGGTACGGTCACCCAAGAGAACAGCTCGACCAATAGGTCCAAGGAGGCACTGCAGATATGTTAGTCCAAAAATATATATAGATATATAACTTGCAACTAACATAAAAACTTGCCTCACAATATGCAATATGCAAAATTACCCTTTAGCTCTTAGCTTTTCTTTACTTTATTGCTATTATTTACTTTAGCCTTTTCATTCATACCTAGCTATTTACAAGCTTAGCTAGTCTTAACGTTCTTTACCTTTGGCACTTATGCTACTTAGCAATTTATTTCTAAGGTCACTCTACCTCAGCTCACTAAGCCACCCGACTCGGTCTTGAGTCAATCCATTGCGGATAATCCGCCCGCTGTCTAGCCCGAGGTGTTGGACGTCTCGCAACTACCCCAGCTGTCAACAGCCTGTCGCCCTCTGTGACTCAGCCTCACCGCGGCGAAATCGTCGCACACGCGGAACCCAGCTGTCACTTGACATAACCATTCTGGTGGCGATCGCGGCGGACTTACCCAGCGAGGACCCAAGTCATGACTTAACCATCTGGCGGCGAACTAATCGCACCTCACCCAACAATGGTTTGAGTCACTCTTCCGCCCCCTGGTGCGGCCGTATCGTACTTACCCAGCAATGGTGTCCCAAACACAGGGTGTCAACTCATGGCGATCTGATCCTCACCCGGCTTAACCGGTATCGAACACATTCGGCTCACCCACCCGGCGGCGAAATCGTCGCACAACGCCACGACGGTGGTTTAGCCCTGGACGGCGAAATCGTCGCACACTCCCGACACCAACTTAGGTGTCCCAAATCTCGGGATTCCATGAATCCGTTCCACTTAGCTTGAGGGTTAGCTAGGCCCTCAAGAGACGACCCTCTAGGTCCATTGTCTTTACCTCCTAGGTCTACTTGACACTAGGGTTTATTCTTTGTCACATAACCTAGGTTTTCTAACTCTAGGTCCAATGTCATTCCCACTCGACCTATGTTTACTCATACTAGGTCCACTGTCGTCTTTATCCAACCTATGTCCATGACACTAGGTTCATTGTTCTTTACCTAGATCCATACGACTCTAGGTTTACTACAACCTATGTTCTTGACACTAGATTAATTCCCACACTCCTAGGTCCACTGGCTCTAGGTTTATTATAACCTATGTTCATTAACAACACTAGGTTAGATGTCATTCTCCTAGGTCCACATGACTCTAGGTTTACTACAACTTATGTTCTTTACACTAAGTTGGATGCCACTCGATCTATATGTGTATTAGTCCATGACTTACATTCTTACTTAGCATTCTCATACTTGGCATTCATATACTTAACATTCTTATGTTAACCATCCCATTTACATGCACATAATTATATCTAGCATGTACTCATTATGCTACGCATGCATTTATTCATACATTTCATTTAGCATCTAGTTCATATATCAACTTAACATGCATCTCATGTATTTGCAACTAGACTCTAGTTCATGCATTTATCTAGCATTTAACTCATGCATTCTCTTAGCATTTAACACTATGTTCTTTAACATGCATTTCTATACTTGCAACATATGTCAATTATATGCATCAACTTGAAACCTTTACTCTTAGACATATATAGGCGACCTAGTCGCTTCGGTAAACACAACCCACCTTATTATGCTCTCCGATTGCTCGTCGACACTCGCAATCGGCCGCCCGTGGCACTCTTGACCCGGTTTGGCTCGAACTCTTGCACGACCACCCGAACGATCTCCGAATCCCAATCTGAGACCTTGTGCCGTTGCCCCACGCCTTCAAGTTGCCCCGCCCGTTTTCATAAATTTTGGGCTCTTATCTTGCGTGCTGCGGACATCTGGTTTAAATATATTAAATAATTAATATCTTTGTACTCGCTCGTCAGATCACCGAACCGAGCGCGCCAACGCGTTCGTTGCACCCCCAATTAGGTTTCTATGGGGTCAAATGAGATCAAACTCATCTATTTCTAAAAACCCCTTTTTAACCTTAGGTTTTGCACTTTTGCAAATCCCACCGATTTGATCCCTAGAACAAGCAATAGAGAGCTTGTCTAACCTCTAGGTACTCATCTAAGAGCATTAGAGCCATCCATAGGGTGCTTAAAGCAAACCCTAGAAATCCACCATTAGAGCACCTTGAAGAACACATGATTTTCATGAGTTTCCAAGTCTCTACTAGGTTCTAAAGCTTGCAAGAAGATCAAAACTCTATATCTAGGGTTTAGAAACCCATTATCTAAGGATCTACCATGAGAGGGAGAGAGAGCTTACCTCTCAAAAGTTTGCTCTTGCACAAAGGAGAAGAAGAGGATGGCCATCATCATCATCTTCTTCTTCTTCATCTTCTTCTTTTTCTTCTTCTTCTCTCTTTTCTTTCTTTCTTTCTTTCCCCTTTGTTACGGATTTTATGTTGGCATATTTCGTGAAGTTAGTTCGGAGTCTTGAAGGTTTAGAGAAGATGAGACGAAGATCGAAGACTCGCAGACTCGAAACGTAAATCCACAATGCTCGGTAAGTTCAAATACTGATGATGATGATTTATATACTTTAACAAGTGTTTAGAAGACATTAGGATTGTTGAAATTGAGTTTTAACTAATTTGGTTCTTCACTCTGCATATCTGGTTGAGAGGACCGGTCTCCACATTGAGAGGACCGGTCCCGAAGCACCCTCTGCGCACCTTTAGACTGCAGGACCGGTCTCCACAACTGGAAGACCGGTCCCAGAGAGCTCCCTATGCGCAACTTTGCACAGAGGACCGGTCTCCACAAAGGGAGGACCGGTCCCAGAGGCTGGAAATTCACATATCGCTGAATAAGACCGGTCCCCTGGCATGTGAGACCGGTCCTCTGATTAATATTTTATTGCAAGGGAGGACCGGTCTCCCGATCCGGAGGACCGGTCCTCGATACGAAATCTGTTTTAAAGATTTATTTTTTCTAATCCAAATCTATCTAGAAGTCTTCTAAACCTATAAATAAGATGTAGGGGTGTTTCTAAAAGATGATTAAGCCTAGATTATTTATGAAAAACCCTAGAAGCTTGTAGGTAGCCGTTTTCCTCATCTTCTACATCAAGCTTCTCCCAAATTGATTCTCGGTGCCCTAATTCTTAATGTTTTTCTAGAATCAATTTGAGAATTGCTTAGAGATTATTCCCATAGATCTTTAATGAGAATCTAAGCAATAAATCATCATCGATCGTATTGTTTTTGCTCCGGACGGAGTGCGCTCGTGGATTCGAGTGGGCGTCGTGGATTCGGCGTGATCAAGGCTTCGTGGATTCGAAGTGGAGGCGTTTCGTGGATTCGGACGTGGCGTTCGTGGACTCGGACGTGAGGGCGTGGACAACCCGAAGGAGGATTGCGCGGAGATCCATAGGAGAGTTAGAGAGGTCGAGTCCGTGGAGTTCGGTATCACCTTGTAATCTTTTCTCTTATTGATTGTTTATTCGCGTGTTGGTCCCGTGGGTTTTTTACTCCGAGTTTGGAGTTTTCCCACGTAAATCTCGGTGTGCTTTTTATTTTCCGCATTTACTTTTATCGCATCGAGAATTTGTGGTTTTTGGCCGATACACCTATTCACCCCCCTCTAGGTGTTGTTTGATACAATCTAGATAGATCCTTGGGGCTTCCCCGTAACTCACAAATTGGTATCAGAGCAGGATCTAGATATATTGTTATCTAATGGCCGAAGGTGGTAACATTAATCGACCACCGCTCTTCGACGGCACGAATTATGCCTATTGGAAAGTTCGCATGAGAGCTTTTCTAATAGCGATCGATGAGCGGGTGTGGCAAGCGATTGAATTCGGATGGAAACATCCAATCGAAAAGGTCGATAATGTTGAAACGCCGAAACCACGAAATAAGTGGACGAAAGATGAAAACGAGTCATCTTCGTTTAACGGTAAAGGAATTAATGCTTTATTCAATTCTTTATCGCAAACGGAGTTTACTCGCGTTTCGGCTTGTAACACCGCGAAGGAAATTTGGGATACTCTACAAATTACACATGAGGGTACAAGTCTAGTAAAAATTCAAAAGCTCCGATGTTGACTAGTAAATTTGATTCTATTCGAATGGAGGAGCATGAATCGTTTACCGATTATTATACTAGACTTCAAGACATTATCAATACATGTGCTAATTTGGGAGAGAAAATCCGAGTCTAAAGTAGTTAGAAAAATTCTTCGAACTCTAGGAACGCTTTAGGGCAACAGTTGCCGCAATTGAAACAGTACACCATCCGGATGAGATGACAGTCGCAGAGTTAGTAGCTGCTTTACAAACGTATGAGCTGACTTTTCCTACTAATCAATCTTCTTCCAAGTCTTTTTCTAAAAGCACAGGGATTGCACTCAAATCAACTAAGGAAGAAGACGACGACACGGATTCCGACGGAGATGTTTCGCTCGCAAATTTCGAACATCAATTGGCGCGTCTAACGAAGAAATTTCACGGAATTACCGAAAGAAGAACGATGCTTCATCTTCGAAGCAAAAATTATTTTCTAAATCTTCTTCATCTTCTAAATTGAAAGATAAAAAACTTGCAAAGTCCGCAAAAGAAAAGAATGAATTTGAAGGGGAGATCCAATGCTATAAATGCAAAGGCTATGGTCATATAGCACAGTATTGTCCTTCAAAGAAAAGTTACAAACAAAAAGCTTTGCAAGCAAAAACTTGGGATGATTCTACTTCGGGTGAATCAAGTTCAAGTGACGAAGAGAACAACGAAAATCTTGCGTTATTTACTAATACTTTTTTGCCTTCGTCTTCTAATGTAGCTTGTTTATCTTCAATTGTATCTAACTCAAATCTTTCTCTCTCTTCGCATGGGTCTTCGAGCGACATCGACGAAAGCGAGGAGGAATCGAACGACGAGGATATAGCCGAAGCATACAATCAACTTCTTGTTGAGTCGCGAAAGATGGCGAAACTCAATAAGAAGTTGAGGCGTCGTTTATTCGATCTTGAAGAAGAGAACAAGAATTTGAAGACAACAAATAAGACTCTTGAGGAGGAACGGGAATCGATTTTGAACAACAATTCGGTCCTCCAAAAGAAGCTAGAAGAAGCGGATTCAACGATCAAATCACATCAAGACAAGATTGGATTTTTGGAGCAACAATTTAAGGAAACCTACACATCCAATCAAGAGCTAACCAAGCAAGTTCGTCAACTTAAGTCCGACATACAACAATTTTCTTCCGGATCGAAGAAATTGGATCATATGCTCGGATTGGGTCAATCGAACAAGTTGGGTCTCGGATATGAAAGGACGTATGTTGAGAATGATCAAAAGACGACATCAAAAGTCTCAACAACTTTGAAGGACAAGGTGTGTCATCGATGTGGCATCAAAGGACACATCAAAAAGAGTTGCCGAACAAAAATTTCAAGTCTCAATCGGCAACTTCGAAACGACAATTGGTATTAACTAACACTCGACATCCCCCACGGAATCAAAAGAAAAATCAAGTTAGTCGAGTACCTCGTGCAAACCGAATCTCAAAACCGAACCATTAAGGGAGTTCTAATTCTAAGCCTCAACGAAAATATCAACCGAAGGTTCAAGCATCGAAACGACTAACGGTTGATCCCAATACAAGGCAAATCAAACCGAACGTCGACAAGCAAAGACAACGAAAGATCCAACAAGTGTGGATCCGGAAAGGTGATATCTTTCCTTGCTCTTCGTCCTAGTTTGTTTTTATTATGTAATGTTTTGATTGGTGCATATTGCATATTTTTCTTTCATTGCATTACATGTTTAGATGAGGTTTATTGTTTAAAATTTTGTTTTGAAAATCTTTTGAGGAAAGGTATTTGGGGAGTTTTTAATTTGATTGAAAAATTTTTGAGAATGGAGATGATTGAAAATCATAAATGTAGAGAGATTAAAGGTTTTTCAAAAAGCCTTAACCGGTATTTAAAGTCAATTCAAATTGGACTAAATTCATATTAATTATCGGCTTTACTTCACTTGTTATTATTTTGACGATAATTTAATATGTGATTTCTTCTTACATACATTCATCAAAATGTTGAAATTAATTTTAATCTTTTAGTAATTAATTCATCTTGGTAGTGAATGATTGAATATAATTGATGGATATTTGCTAATTGACTAAGATTCGTCAAAATTATTTTCAATTATGAGATTGTCTAATTTAGGGGAGTTTGAATATTTTTTTAAAAAAAGGAAAAACTCCTAAGTATAAAAGATGTGGAAAGAGTTACATCCGAAAGGAGTGTGAAAACTACCACCACATGTAGGAAAGAGCTACCAGCCCGGTCGTCCGGTACGAGTGTGAAGCTACCACATGAGAAATTATATGAAAAACCGAAAAGGTTGAAAAAAAATATGTATATATGAATATTTTAATATTTTCGATATAAGGTGATAGTTTGAAAAAGATGCTCAAAGAGCCACTCCTGCTTTATTAGTTAAATCTCTATTTTGAACGAGTTGCGACAAATTGGTGTCAATTTGTCAAATTTCTAAAAATTATTTTTCATCAATTTCCATCTTGATGACTTTAAATCATTAGATTTTTCTTAATATTAAATTTTGATGAATTGATGTCTTTTGAAATCAAATAATATTTTATTTTCATCATAGTAATTTTTGAAGTGAAATCATTAATTTTATGAAATTAATCTAATTTTGAAGGATTTTTGAGAAAACAAGGCAAATTTTTTTTTAATGAGGAGGACACGAAGTGATTTTACCTTTTTTTAGTCTCATTATCTATGTTTTATCTTTTTTCTCTACTTTTAACTGTGACGTGACTACTTTCTATTTGCTAGTTTGTTTTTCTCTCTATTTGTGTTTCTTTTTGGCAATTTTTGACAAAAAGGGGGAGAAGAATTGAAAATTGAATTGAATTTCAAGCGGGGGAGAGATTTTCATGAACAAAGGGGGAGAGATTGTTATTTTCATATATTAGATTTTCATGAACAAAGAGAGATTGTTATTTTCATATATTAGATTTTCATGAACAAAGGGGAGAGATTGTTATTGTCATATATTTTCTTTACTACTGACCTTGTTTATGAACTTTGTTCGTGGAGAAAATTGTCTTTTTGCAGGTTTTTGAAATCAAAACATCAAGACTCCTTGTGTCTAAGTCATAGAGTTTGTTTAGGAGTTGCAAAATTATAATTTTGTATTTCCTTGGACCTTTCACGCGAAAAGTTCATTGTTTTGGTGATGGGAATGAATTTTATTTTTTTTTGTGAATTGGGCGTTGTTAGTATTTTAAAGTAATTTTGGGTTTTGTCACGAAATTGGCAAAGGGGAGATTGTTAAGGATTTTATGTTGGTATATTTCGTGAAGTTAGTTCGTAGTCTTGAAGGTTTAGAGAAGATGAGACGAAGATCGAAGACTCGCAGACTCGAAACGTAAATCCACAATGCTCGGTAAGTTCAAATACTGATGATGATGATTTATATACTTTAACAAGTGTTTAGAAGACATTAGGATTGTTGAAATTGAGTTTTAACTAATTTGGTTCTTCACTCGCATATCGGTTGAGAGGACCGGTCTCCACATTGAGAGGACCGGTCCCGCAAGCACCCTCTGCGCACCTTTAGACAGAGGACCTGGTCTCCACAATCGGAAGACCGGTCCCAGAGAGCTCCCTATGCGCAACTTTAGACAGAGGACCGGTCTCCACAAAGGAGGACCGGTCCCGAGGCCGGAAATTCACATATCGTCAATAAGACCGGTCCCTCGGCATGTGAGACCGGTCCTCTGATTAATATTTTATTGCGCAAGGAGGACCGGTCTCGATCCGGAGGACCGGTCCCTCGATACGAAATCTGTTTTAAAGATTTATTTTTTCTAATCCAAATCTATCTAGAAGTCTTCTAAACCTATAAATAAGATGTAGAGGTGTTTCTAAAAGATGGTTAAGCCTAGATTATTTATGAAAAACCCTAGAAGCTTGTAGGTAGCCGTTTTCCTCATCTTCTACATCAAGCTTCTCCCAAATTGATTCTCGGTGCCCTAATTCTTAATGTTTTTCTAGAATCAATTTGAGAATTGCTTAGAGATTATTCCCATAGATCTTTAATGAGAATCTAAGCAATAAATCATCATCGATCGTATTGTTTTTGCTCGGACGGAGTGCGCTCGTGGATTCGAGTGGGCGTCGTGGATTCGGCGTGATCAAGGCTTCGTGGATTCGAAGTGGAGGCGTTTCGTGGATTCGGGACGTGGCGTTCGTGGACTCGGACGTGAGGGCGTGGACAACCCGAAGGAGGATTGCGCGGAGATCCATAGGAGAGTTAGAGAGGTCGAGTCCGTGGAGTTCGGTATCACCTTGTAATCTTTTCTCTTATTGATTGTTTATTCGCGTGTTGGTCCCGTGGGTTTTTTACTCCGAGTTTGGAGTTTTCCCACGTAAATCTCGGTGTGCTTTTTATTTTCCGCATTTACTTTTATCGCATCGAGAATTTGTGGTTTTCGGCCTTTACACCTATTCACCCCCCTCTAGGTGTTGTTTGATACAATCTAGATAGATCCTTGGGGCTTCCCCGTAACTCACACCCTTCTCTTCTTCTCCTTGCTGTCGAACAGAGAGAGAGGGACACGAGAGAGGGAGAGAGAGGGAGGTTGCTGTGAAGGGGGAAGGGTTTTGGGTTATATTTTGTTGCAACAATAGCAACTAAACCCGTCCAAACATGAAAATCCGCCAAAGCTATTTCGGACAGCATTCAGACGGTACAACGGGTTTCTGTACCGGTATGGGATGCTCCAGAGGCAAACCCGAGAGCTGCCTCTCGGTTTCGTAGCATTTGTACCGGTACAGTTTGGCTTGTACCGGTATAAACACCAAAAATTCCACAAACCCGAGAGCTCTTCTCCTCTCGGTCAAAGTTGCTATACCGGTACAGCAACTTTGCTTGTACCGGTACAGGCTGCCCAGACTTGTGCTTTTCATGTCGTTTCGACTCTAATTCACGCCGAACAACGCCAAAACCTTTCTAACTCTTTTAGATCATCTTTTAACCCTTCCAAGAATCTTGGAATGGTTATTGGAACTTGTCCAATTACTCGTTCGCGCACTTTAGCCGATTTGGTTAAAGTTTGGGTTGCTACACTGTTGTCGGCACCTTTAGGTGCATTGTATCGTTTGGTCATGTATGATATAGAATTAAGTCCCTGGGCAATTCGTTGTACATGACTTGGTTGTGGAGCCTTGGGCGGACAGGGGAAGTGTTGTCCGTTCGGCGCCTGATCGGCGTCCCCGAACCGGACCAAATTGGTAGCGGTTTCGGGGCGTGACAATCCGGCTCGGCCCAAACTCGCAATCGCGCACCAACCGTACGCCGCTTCGCAACCCAAAAATTATAGGTCTCCTCTTAAGTGCTACAGTGCTCTGGATCCGTTTTCATAATTTTCGGACGTCACCTCAGCCCTCCAGGCAAAAACGAAGCTCCGAACGTCCGTTTCTTCAATATCTTCGCGTAGGCTCGACGGATCCCCGAGCCGACTTCGCCAACGCGTTAAAATACTTAGCAATTAGGTTTATATAGGATTAAATGAGATCAAACTCATCTATTAACAAAAACTCCAAATTGGAGCCCTAGGATGCTACCATTGCAAAATATTCCACTTGATCTCATGAATCAAGCATTTTTTATCTATTTAGCATGCTAGGATTCCATCCAACCCATTCTTAGAGTATATAAATCAAACCCTAAGAAATCACCATTAAAGAGCTTCAAGAAGCTTACCTCCCAAAGCTTCTCCAAGCACAAGAAAGAGATGAAGGAGATGGAAGGCTCTTCCTCAAGCTTCTTCTCATTCTTCTTATTCTTCTTCTTTCTCTTCTCCTTCTCCTTCTCCTTCTAAAGAGAGAGAGAGATGTGTGAGGGTGAACCGGTGGGGGAGTAAGGGAGAGAGAGGTTCCAACCCTCTCTATACACTTAACCCACGCACAAAATGCCAATAAGCCCCTCAACTTTATCCCTTGAACACTGCCCAGACTGGGCAGATTCGGGCTAGGGGGCCGGTCTCTCCAGCCAGGGACTGGTCCCCGAGAGTAATGCTCCACAGGCAGCAGGCTGCTGCTGTCTCCACACGCACACGGGGACCGGTCTCTCCCAGAGGGACCGGTCCCCGAGAGCAAATCTCTCGCAGGACACTCCGGCCTTAAATCCTACGCTCACGGGAACCGGTCCTTCCCCGAAAGACCGGACCCTGGAGGACCGGTCCTTGCCTGAGAGACCAGTCCCCGATAGCAATCTCAGCACAAAATGGGCACTTGCCTATTTTCCACGCGTACGACGACCGGTCCTCCGACTGAGAGATCGGTCCCCAAGAGCACAAAAGTTGCAGTCTTGCAGACTGCTCCAGCTTGCTCTCGAAGACCTTCTGTAATGCACTTTATGCATTTTTGACGCCTTCGGCCTTTCCCAAACATCCCAAACTCACCCTCGATCATTTTGGATCGAGGTTCGGATTCACGCATCGAGGTTTGGATTCACGCATCGACGTTCTCATTCCTTACAGTAAGTGTCCTGCGAGAGCATTGCTCTCGGGGACCGATCCCTGGCCGGAGGGACCGATCCCCGTACGCGTAAAAGCCGGCAGAGAGTCCTCTGCCCGCACGGACTGCTCTCGGGGACCTGTCCTCCCATAGAGGGACCGGTCCCCGTGAGCGAAATATGCTCAGCAGTTTGTTTGAGAGGAGTAAAGTGGAGGGGTTTATATGCATTTGTAGCACAAGTTGGGGGTATAGAGAGGATTGAGCCCTCTCTCCCTCTCTCATTTCTGTAACGAACCGAACTTTAGCCAAATCGGTTGAAGCACGCGAAAGAAATAATTGGACAAGTTCCAATTACCTTTCCAAGCGTTTTGGAAGGGTTAAAAGAGGGTTTAAAGGAGTTATAAAGGTTTCGGCGTTGTTCGGCACGAAGTAGAGTCGAAACGACGCGAAAAACAAAGTCTGGGCAGTTTATACCGGTACAAGCACCATTTTGTACCGGTATAGCAACTTTCACCGAGAGGGCAGCAGCTCTCGGGTTTGAGATTTTTGGTGTCTGTACCGGTACAAAGTGGATTTATACCGGTATAGCCACCTTTACCGAGAGGAGAAGAGCTCTCGGGTTTGTACAAACAAACCGATTTTTGTACCGGTATAAATCGCGAAAGGCCGAGGGCGACTCTCGGGTTTGCTCTGCGGAGCAATTTATACCGCATGTAATGGGCTTGTACGACAAACAGTGTCCGGCAAATAGCTTTTGGATCGTTTCGCAAATAGAGGAAATTGAGGGCCTAAGTGCAATTGTTACAACACAATACACTCCCAAGCACCTCTCTCTCTCAGCCACTTCACCTCCCACACTCTCTCACTTATTTCTCCCTTTCTCTCTCTAGAAACCTAACCCTAGAGCTTGGAGGAGAAGAAGGGGAAGCTTGGAGAAGGTGGATTTTGGTGGCTTGGTGGTTCTAGAAGCTCTCCTACAAGGTGGACCTTGGGATAGCTTTGGGCAAAGGTGAGTTTTTGCAAACCTAGACCTAGGGTTTGGGATTTTTCCATGTATTTTCGAGTTTAAGAGTTTCTACAAGTGTAGAAGCCTCCTATGCACATAGAACACATGAAAAATCCTAGTTCTTCATGTGCTCTCATGGTGGAACCTTAGGGTGTAAATGCATGCCCAAGAGAAGAGTTCAAATGGTCTTAGATGAGTTCCTAGAAGATCAACAAGCTCTCTTTTGCTTGTTTAGGAGATCAAAACCTAGGGTTTCACATAGGACTTGGTAGAGCACCCTAATTTGGGGCTTTTGACTATAGAGGTTCTAGGGTCAAATTGACCTTGTAGAAACCTAATTGGGGGTATTCCCGACGCGCTGGGCAACTCCGTTTAATTTAACGAAAAGCCGATATAGGAGCCACTATGTAAAATAACCTGATTAGGCTCATTTTTAACGTAACAGGTTTTCAAATAGGCTTCGGTTGATCGTGAAACGTGTTGGGCGATCCCACAAAAATATATGGAGGTGGGTGGTGCACTCCAAGGACACCAGAATTCTTTCTATGTCTCAGTGTCATTTTTGGGCATTCTATATATGTTGAGCATAATGCATAGTAGGGTTAAACATGAATTATTATTGCTTTTGTGAGTTCAATTTGCATGAAGTATAATTGCATGAGATTGTGTGGCAAAGAACAAGAACCCTATGTATGCATGCTAAAGAACAAGAATCTAGTGAACTTAGTAAACTAGTATGACATTAGACATGTGTTTAGAGAACAAATGTGGTATTGACAAGTCTAGAATATTTAGACAAAATGTGTGGCATCAAAGAACAAGAACAAGTATAGTATTCGACTATATTAGAGCACTTGACATTGTGGCTATGTAACTTAGAGTTATGAGTCATATGAACCTAAGTCTCCTTGAAGTCAAGGAATGGATTGTGAATTGGAATCCTTAAAGTAAGGATTGATCGTACTCACCATATAAGTCCTTGCTCGAGGCGCGGTAGCTCCCCTCGAGCGATGTGCTCCGGAGTTGTCATCACCGGGTCGTAGTGTTTTCTCTCCCCGAGAGGACGGTCCCGTCGGTCGTAGTGTTTTCTCTTCCCGACAATAGGGATTTGGTTTGGTTGAGTCGTGTTGAGGGCGAACCCCCGGCCTAGCCAAGAGATTGGGTATCGAACTATGATCTTGCATGAGTTCTACTTTGAGCATCTTACTGTTTACTTTCAAGCGTATTAGTTGCATTTGTTAGTCGGTTATTATCTTACCTTTCTTTCTATTACGCTTGAATTAGACCTAGTGGGAAAGTCGGCGTGGTTGGTTGCCGAACCCACTGGAAACTTTGTTGTAGTTCTCACCCCACTATTTCCACGTGGCCGGGACTAGCGAGCCGCCGAGGACATGGTAAGGGCATCGAGCCCTAGGTAGAGACCGCCCGAGTTACTTTATTTTGCTATAGTCGCATTTCCCTGTATATCATCTTTTGTATTCGATGATTATAGTTGTTTAACTTTAATGTAATCAACTTTCATTTTGAGGAAAATGTGATGTAAGAAAGAGATGATGCTTAGTATGTAAAGACTTTAAAGAATTCAAAGTTGTAAGAATTATGCATGTATGTGATTGCAATTAATCATAGTACTTGTATGTTTTAGTTTAGCATTTCACTTTGGCTATGGCTTGCCCTCGTGCAAGATGTTGTGTATGCTTCCGCATGTGTAAAATTTTATACTCTATCTGTACTTGTTGAGCCTTGGGCGGACAGGGGAAGCTCTGTCCGTTCGGCGTCTGTTTGACGCGCTCGAACCGGCCAAATGGATCGGGCTCGGGGCGTGACAGATAAAATGGTATCAGAGCGGGTATAAAGCCAAAAAGTGAAAGCTTAGGATGGACCTAGGGGCCATAGGAATGGAAAAGACCTAAGGACCTAAGGACACGTGAGTGACGTTGAACAAGTATAGCGAAAGCATGTGATTGGGTTAATATTATCACGTCTCTAATATGCTTAGGGATTAACTTTAAGTTGTTATTTATTTTCTATTCCTTGTATTGTGATCGGCGGCCGACGACATGATATTTGGGATGAAAATGAATACGCTTGTTGCTTTCACGGGATTGGGTATGTTCGAGTGTGTGTTTAAGGTCTTAATGTAAGTTGCTTCGTTTCGAAGCAATGGCACCTCGTGGACGACCGCGAAAGACACCTCTTCCCGAGGAGCCGAGTGCGGCACCGGGTGCGTCACCTATTGGGGCTCGAGCAACCCGCGGCACGTGGTGACGGGGAGCTTAGGGAGCGATGGCCGCGCTTATAGGCGTCCGCGAGCTCCGTTCGGCTCAGCGGCGGCGAGTCGGCGGCCGGGAGACCCTGGAGCGGCGGCGGCAAGCGGGGAGTCGAGCGTACACCTCGCTCGGACGCCGACGCAAGTGGTGGAGGGTGCGGCGGCGGGCCTCCGATCGCGGCCGTACCAGTTACGGCGATTCCGGCCGTGTAGCATATCGAACTTCTAAAGTCTTGAAGTTACGAGGTATGTTGGCTTAGAAGGCCATAAGAATAGTTCCGGCGAAGTTTGGAAGCTTTCGGGTGATTTCGGTGCACTAGGTGCGAGAACGGAGCCCGAAAGGCTACTTTGGGCCGTGAGCCAAATCCGGCACTTGCGCGGGTGAAATGATGATGTGGACATGATCTAAATCATGTGTGGGGAGTCTCGGTGCGATTTCAAGCGAATCGGAGGTCGAACGGGCCGAAAGTGAGTTGGAACGGAGAAGAAACGGAAAAAGCTGAAAATTTGGCTAAGTCCTTGAAGTAGGCTGAAGGTCCACGAGGGGACCGGTCCACTGAAAAGGAGACCGGTCCCTGAAGGTCGTCCCGTGAGAGCGAGCTCTCGGGACCGGTCTCTTAAGGGAACAGGTCCCCAGTGCGCAGAGTGGCGCAAAGCTCGGGGACCGGTCTCGTAAGGGGAGGCAGGTCCCAGTGCGCAGTGGAGCAAGGCTCTCGGGACCGGTCTGGGTTAGGGAGACCGGTCCCTGAGTGCAGGAAATGCCCAGTTTGGGCTGTTTCGAATATTGCAAAGTTGAGGGGCTTGGTTGCAAATTGGCAGGGGGTTAAGTGATTAGGGGGTGATGAAAACCCTTTCTCTCCCTCTCTCCCTCACAGAGCCCTCTCTCCCTCCCTTCTCTCGTCGACCAACGGGAAGGGAAAGAAAGAAAGAAAAAGGAGAAGAAGAAGAAGAAGAAGAAGAAGAAGAGGATGGAGATGGTGAAGAAGATGAAGATGGAGGTCCTCTTGGCCATCTTCTTCCTCTCCCGCGGGCTTGGAACAAGCTTGTAAAGGTAAGCTTCTAAGCTCCCTCTCATGGTGATTTCTTAGGGCTTGGTTTAAAAACCCTAGAAATGGTTAGATTGGAACCCCTTGATGCTAAATAGAAGATCGAGGCCGAAATCTACGGATTTATCGGTGGGTTTTGCACGAGATGCAAACCTAGGGTTCGATTTGGGGGTTTTTAGAAATAGATGAGATTGATCTCATTTGACCCCATGTAAACCTAATTGAGGGCCTAACGAACGCGTTGGCGCGCTCGGTTCGGTGATCCGACGAGCGAGTACAAAGATATTAATTATTTAATATATTCATACCAGATGTCCGCAGCACGCAAGATAGGAGCCCTAAATTCATGAAAACGGAACTGGGGCAACTTAAAGGCGTGGGGCAACGGCACAAAGTCTCGGATTGCAATTCGGAGGCCGTTTGGTGGGTCGTGCAAGAGTTCGTGCCGAACCGGGTCAAAGGTGCCGCGGGCGGCCGGTTGCAAGTGTCGACGAGCAATCGGAGTGCGAATTGAGGTGGGTTGTGTTTACCGAAGCGACTAGGTCGCCTGTATGTCTAAGAGACATAATTTCATGTTGATGCATGTGATCTATGTATAGAAATTGCATGTTAAAGAACATAGTGTAAAATGCATAAGTAGAAATGCATGTTAAAGAACCTAGTGTGAAATGCTGAGAATGAGCATGATATAGAAATGCTAGGGAATGAATAAGCATGAGGCAAATAATGAGGCAAAGAATGCTAAGTAGAGAATGTTGCAAGAACATGGGCTTAGCATAATAGAAACATGCATGTAAATGAACGGGTAGACATAAGAGAGCAAAGTATAAGAATGCTAAATGAAGAATGTGAGTCATGGACTAATACACATATAGATCGAGTGGCATCCAACTTAGTGTAAAGAACATAAGTTGTAGTAAACCTAGAGTCAAGTGGACCTAGGAAATGACATCTAACCTAGTGTAATGAACATAGGTTATAGCAACCTAGAGTCAAATGGATCTAGGTAAGGAACAGTGAACCTAGTGTCAAGGACATAGGTTAGTTAAAGAGGATCGTGGACCTAGTGTTAGTAAACATAGGTCGAGATGGAAGGACATAGAACCTAGAGTTAAGTCAACCTAGGTTATGTGATGATGAGTGAACCCTAGTGTCAAGTAGACCTAGGAGGTAAAGACAATGGACCTAGAGGGTCGTCTCTTTAGGGCCTAGCTAACCCTCAAGCTAGGTGGAACGGATTCATGGAATCCCGAGAAATGGACACCAAGTGGGTGTCGGGCGTGTGCGACGATTTCGCCGTCCAGGGCTATACCACTGACGTGGCGTTTGTGCGACGATTTCGCCGCCGGGTGGGTAAGCCGAGTTGAGCTCTATACCGGTTGAGCCGGTGGAGGATCAGACCGCCGTGAGTGTGACAAATACCATTACTGGGTAAGTACGATACGTGCGCCGCCAGGTGGCTGAGACACGACTCGAACCATTGTTGGGTGAGGTGCGATTAGTTCGCCGCCAGATGGTTAGGTCCTGACTCTAGTCCTCGCTGGGTAAGGACGCCGTGTTCGCCACCAGAATGGCTATGTCAAGTGACTCGAGCCGGGTTCAGCGTGTGCGACGATTTCGCCGCTAAGAGGCTGAGTCACAGAGGGCGGCAGGCTGTCGTAAGCTGAGGTGTTGCGAGACGTCCATCACCTCGAGCCAGACGGTGCGCGGACTATCCGCAAGAGATTGACTCAAGACCGAGTCGGGTGGCATAGTGTGCTAAGGTAGAGTGGACCTTAGAAGTATTTGCTAAATAGCATATGTGCCAAGAGTAAAGAGTAAGAATGTAAATAGCTAACTTAATGAATAGCTAAGTAAGAATGGAAAAGCTAAAGTAAAGAATAGCAATAAAGTAAAGAAAAGCTAAGAGCTAAGTAATGATTTGCATATTGCATATTGCGAGGCAGGTTTTTATGTTAGTTGCAAATTATATGTCTATATATGTTTTTGGACTAACATATCTGCAGTGCCTCCTTGGACCTATTGGTCGAGCTTTTCTCTGGGGTGACCGTACCCACGAGAACTATGGACAATAGTTCGCACCCCCGGGTTGTGGTGTTGGGGGCAGGTACACACGTGAGCGGCGCAGCAGCGGCGCGAGGCAAGGCGTAGATACGTAGATAGCGCCTACCAGGAGACAGAGGTAGCAAAGACTCGAGGCCGTTTTAATAGCGGGGACTAGAGGGTAGTGAGCAAAATGTAACTAACTGGTGAAATGATGTAATAATGAGTAGATTGTATTTGGAAGTCTAATGTAAATTAATCGGTGATGTAAAATCAATGTGGAATGAATGTAATAACATAAGATGTGTTTATGTTGTTTGATACCTCACTTCCTAATACAATCGTTATATGTTGAATACCGTTCCTAGTTGGAAACTTCTAGTAATTATATCGATTGCGACGCCTTGGACGTACAGGGGAAACTCTGTCCGTTCGGCGGTCTGTCGGCGCGCCCGAATCCGACCGAATTGGCGGGCACGGGGCGTGACAGGCCGGATCGGGGACTTCAAACCCCGGTAGCGCGGCGGACGACGAGGAGCGGGAGCGCCAGTTGGCGGCGCTCATCAAGTTTATGAAGTTCAAGCCACCTATCTTCGAGGGAGGAGTGGTGGAACCGGCGGTAGTGGAGTCGTGGATCGACTCCATGGAGACGCTTTTCGGGGATTTCAATACCCCGGAAAGGGACAAGGTGCACCTCGCCTCACATTGCCTAGATAAGGCGGCGAAGGCGTGGTGGAAGCGAACCAAGCGGGATAGGTCACCTGACCTACCGCCCGCGACGTGGGAGGAGTTCAAGAGGGCGGTGTTCACCAACTACTTCCCCGACTCCGTGAAGCGGAAGATGCAAGAAAAATTCCGCAAGTTGAGGCAGGGAGACCGCTCTGTGGCGGACTATGAGCTGGAGTTCTCCCACATCATCGACTGTGTCCCCGACGTTGTGCGCGACGATCGGGACCGGGCGGCTTGGTTCCTACGGGGGCTTCAGCCGAGGATCTATGAGAGGATACAGATCCTCAACCTCACGACCTTTGCGGAGGTCTCTGATCGCGCTCTATCAGCGGAGCACGGTAGTGCCTCCGCGCGGGAGGAGCGCGAGGCCATGGCGGAGACGAGGGACAAGGGCAAGAAACGGGCGGCGGGGCGGTGCGGGGCCGGCCAAATGCTAAGAAACCCCTCGGTATCCCCGACACAGCAGGCGGCGGGAGACCTTTCGTTGCGTCATTTGCGGCGGTGACCATCGCACGCAGCCCGCAGCGCGACGGAAGTGCTTCGGTGCGGCCAACCCGGCACATTTCACGGGAGTGCCCGAGCTGGGGATCGTCTGCACCGACGGCGGCTTCATCCCCTTCTACCCCGAGGCAGCTGATGGGGTTACCACCCCCAATGGCGGCTGGGCGCTCATCGGCATCGCGCCAGCCGGAGGCATCGAGAGCACCGAGTGGGCGGGTTTTTGCCACTCAGGTGGAGGAGCAGGTTCCAGCTCCTGACGACATCGTGGCAGGTATTATCTCTATTAAAGGCACTAGAGCTCAGGCTATTTTCGATACAGGTGCATCGCATTCATTCATAAGTGCATCATTTGTTAGAGCTCATGACTTAGAGGTTGTGCATGATGAGGAGGGTTGGACTATTACATCACCCGGGCAGTCTTATGGTGTCTATGACGAGTGTCCGGCGTGTCCAGTTCAGATTGGTGACTGGGTCATGCCGATCGATATGTTGGTATTAAACAAGAAGTGGGGATTTGATGTAATCTTGGGGCTTGATTGGCTTTCCAAGTATTATGCGGTTATCGACTGCGAAAGGAAGGTGATCACTTTTCGTGAGCCTAATCAGGAGGAAATGGTGTACCGGGCGTGCAAGGGTGCGCGCTTTGCGGCAACCATATCTACGGCCCGAGCGAGAAAGATGATTGAGGGTGGTTGCAAAGCTTATTTGGCGACCATCGTGGACGGCCGAAGGGAGCACCCCGACCTTGAGGGTATTTGGGTGGTGTGTGAGTACCCTGATGTATTTCCGGCGGAGTTACCGGGATTGCCACCGGACCGGGAGGTTGAGTTTGTCATTGACTTGATTCCCGGGGCGGCGCCAGTTTCGAAGGCTCCGTATAGAATGGCACCGGTGGAGCTAAAGGAGCTTAAGGCACAGTTGGAGGACTTGCTCGATAAAGGCTTTGTGAGGCCGAGCGTGTCTCCGTGGGGAGCTCCGGTGCTATTCGTCAAAAAGAAAGACGGCACACTTCGACTCTGCGTGGATTACCGCGAGTTGAACAAGGTCACAGTGAAGAACAAGTACCCGTTGCCTAGGATCGACGACTTATTCGATCAGTTGAAAGGGTCAAAGGTGTATTCCAAGATAGACCTACAATCGGGGTATCATCAATTGAAGATACGACCCAAGGATGTGCACAAGACGGCGTACCGTACGCGGTATGGCCATTATAAATTTACGGTGATGCCATTCGGGCTTACTAATGCCCCAGCGGCCTTTATGGACTTAATGAATCGTGTATTCCGTCCGCTATTGGACCGGTGCGTCGTGGTCTTCATTGACGACGTATTGGTGTATTCTCGGACCGAGGAAGAACACGAGGAGCATTTGAGGCTTGTGTTGGAAATACTCCGGAAAGAAAAATTATACGCCAAGTTGAAGAAATGCGAATTTTGGCTTTCGGAGGTTACTTTCCTAGGACACGTGATTTCGGGTGAAGGCATTGCGGTGGATCCAAAGAAAGTAGAGGCAATTAAAGATTGGCCTCGCCCAAGCGCAACGGAAATCCGCGATTTCCTCGGACTTGCGGGTTATTATCGGCGGTTCGTGGAGGGTTCTCCAAAATAACCACTCCGCTAACGCGCCTCACACACAAAGGAGTCAAGTATGTTTGGAGCGAAGATTGCGATCGAAGCTTCAAAGAGTTAAAGGAAAGGTTGACGACGACCCCGGTACTTGCTCTACCGACGCCGGGGGAGACGTATGTTGTATATAGTGATGCTTCCTACATTGGACTCGGGTGTGTTTTAATGCAAAACGGGCGAGTCATAGCTTATGCTTCGCGCCAATTGAAGCCTTATGAGAAGAACTACCCGGTTCATGACTTGGAGTTAGCCGCGGTGATTTTCGCGCTAAAATTATGGAGGCATTACTTGTACGGGGAACATTGTGAGATCTATACAGATCACAAGAGCCTTAAATATTTGTTCACCCAAAAGGAACTAAATATGCGACAACGGCGGTGGTTAGAGCTGTTAAAGGACTATGATGTCACTATTCTATACCACCCCGGAAAGGCAAATGTTGTAGTCGATGCGCTAAGTAGGAAATCGGGAGAAAACTTAGCCTTGGAAATTACACCCCAACCGTTGTTGCAAAAGGAGATGCAACGGTTTGGATTGGAAGTAGTGGCGCCGGGAGTGCCGGCCACACTTGCTACCTTAGTGGTACAGCCGACCCTATTGGAGAGAATCAAAGAATTACAAAGTGCCGATGAACATCTCCAAAAGGTGCGGGGTCAAGTAGAAAGCGGTAGTGCCGAAGACTTCGGCATTGGGACCGACGGCACACTACGATTTCGGAATCGGTGGTGTGTACCCAAGAACAATGATCTCCGCAAGGCGATTATGCAAGAAGCGCATCAATCTCCTTATAGTATCCACCCGGGCGGCACCAAAATGTACCAAGATTTAAAGTTGCAATATTGGTTGCCGGGCATGAAGAAAGACATTGGGGACTTTGTTGCGCAATGTCTTACTTGCCAACAAGTAAAGGCGGAGCGGCGATTTCCGGCGGGAAAACTACAAAGTTTACCTATACCCGTTTGGAAATGGGAGAATATAGCTATGGACTTTGTGACCGGATTGCCTCGATCTCAAGGTGGGCACGACGCAATTTGGGTGGTCGTGGACCGGTTGACAAAGTCGGCACATTTCCTACCGATTCATATCACGTGGTCGGGGGGTAAGTTGGCTCAAGTTTATATTGATGAGATTGTGAGACTTCACGGGGTTCCGGCGTCTATCGTATCGGATCGGGACCCGAGGTTCACTTCTCACTTTTGGAGGAGCCTACAGGAGGCATTGGGCACACGGCTCGACTTTAGCACGGCATTTCATCCTCAAAGTGATGGACAATCGGAGAGGACGATTCAAATACTTGAGGATATGCTTCGAGCGTGTGTACTCGATTACAAGGGCAATTGGCATGATCATTTACCGATGGCGGAATTCGCGTACAATAATAGTTATCAAGAGAGTATCGCGATGGCGCCATTCGAGGCCCTTTATGGAAGAAAGTGTCGCTCTCCAATCCATTGGAGCGACGTGGGCGAGAAAACCGTTCTTGGCCCCGATGTAGTGCGGGAGGCGGAGGAGAAAGTTCGCCTTGCCCGCCAACGACTTGCGACGGCGCAATCTCGGCAAAAGAGTTATGCCGACCAACGACGAAAAGATATCGAGTTTGTCGGAGATCATGTATTCTTGAAAATATCGCCGACGCGAGGAGTCAAGCGGTTTGGAATGCGGGGAAAGCTAAGTCCCCGATACCTTGGACCGTTTGAGGTTTTGGAGCGTGTTGGAGCGGTGGCCTACCGAGTAGCATTACCACCGAGGCTTGCGGGAGTTCATGATGTATTCCACATATCAAATCTCCGCAAGTATGTCCATGATCCCGACCATGTTCTTGCTTTCGAACCGTCGGAGATTCGGAGGATATGACCTATGAGGAGTTTCCGGCGTATATTATTGATCGCGAGGAAAGAAAACTACGAAGCCGAAGAATTCCTTATGTCAAGGTCCGTTGGAGCAACCACAACGACCGAGAGGCTACGTGGGAGCTCGAGAGCGTGATGCGGGAGCGATATCCCCACCTATTCAAAAATCTGGATTGAGGTATGAATCTAGATTGTAATTAAGATAGTTTCGCGGACGAAACTAATTTTAAGGGGTGGAGAATGTAACGAACCGAACTTTAGCCAAATCGGTTGAAGCACGCGAAAGAAATAATTGGACAAGTTCCAATTACCTTTCCAAGCGTTTTGGAAGGGTTAAAAGAGGGTTTAAAGGAGTTATAAAGGTTTCGGCGTTGTTCGGCACGAAGTAGAGTCGAAACGACGCGAAAAACAAAGTCTAGGCAGTTTATACCGGTACAAGCACCATTTTGTACCGGTATAGCAACTTTCACCGAGAGGGCAGCAGCTCTCGGGTTTGAGATTTTTGGTGTCTGTACCGGTACAAAGTGGATTTATACCGGTATAGCCACCTTTACCGAGAGGAGAAGAGCTCTCGGGTTTGGGAAATTTTGTCCGTACTCTGACAAACCGGATTTTTGTACCGGTATAAATCTGCGAAAGGCCGAGGCGACTCTCGGGTTTGCCTGCGGAGCAATTTATACCGTCTGAGAATGGGCTTGTACTTGGGTACAAACCTGGCAGCTTTTGGACTGCTTCGCAAATAGAGGAAATTGAGGGCCTAAGTGCAATTGTTACAACACAATACACTCCCAAGCACCTCTCTCTCTCAGCCACTTCACCTCCCACACTCTCTCACTTATTTCTCCCTTTCTCTCTCTAGAAACCTAACCCTAGAGCTTGGAGGAGAAGAAGGGGAAGCTTGGAGAAGGTGGATTTTGGTGGCTTGGTGGTTCTAGAAGCTCTCCTACAAGGTGGACCTTGGGATAGCTTTGGGCAAAGGTGAGTTTTTGCAAACCTAGACGTAGGGTTTGGGATTTCTCCATGTATTTTCGAGTTTAAGAGTTTCTACAAGTGTAGAAGCCTCCTATGCACATAGAACACATGAAAAACCCTAGTTCTTCATGTGCTCTCATGGTGGAACCTTAGGGTGTAAATGCATGCCCAAGAGAAGAGTTCAAATGGTCTTAGATGAGTTCCTAGAAGATCAACAAGCTCTCTTTTGCTTGTTTAGGAGATCAAAACCTAGGGTTTCACATAGGACTTGGTAGAGCACCCTAATTTGGGGCTTTTGACTATAGAGGTTTTAGGGTCAAATTGACCTTGTAGAAACCTAATTGGGGGTATTCCCGACGCGTTGGGCAACTCCGTTTAATTTAACGAAAAGCCGATATAGGAGCCACTGTGTAAAATAACCCGATTAGGCTCATTTTTAACGTAATGTGTTTTCAAATAGGCTTCTGATCGTGAAACTTGTTGGGCGATCCCACAAAAATATTTGGAGGTGGGTGGTGCATTCCAAGGACACCGGAATTCTTTCTATGTCTCAGTGTCATTTTTGGGCATTCTATATATGTTGAGCATAATGCATAGTAGGGTTAAACATGAATTATTATTGCTTTTGTGAGTTCAATTTGCATGAAGTATAATTGCATGAGATTGTATGGCAAAGAACAAGAACCCTATGTATGCATGCTAAAGAACAAGAATCTAGTGAACTTAGTAAACTAGTATGACATTAGACATGTGTTTAGAGAACAAATGTGGTATTGACAAGTCTAGAATATTTAGACAAAATGTGTGGCATCAAAGAACAAGAACAAGTATAGTATTCGACTATATTAGAGCACTTGACATTGTGGCTATGTAACTTAGAGTTATGAGTCATATGAACCTAAGTCTCCTTGAAGTCAAGGAATGGATTGTGAATTGGAATCCTTAAAGTAAGGATTGATCGTACTCACCATATAAGTCCTTGCTCGAGGCGCGGTAGCTCTCCCTCGAGCGATGTGCTCCGGAGTTGTCATCACTGGGTCGTAGTGTTTTCTCTCCCCAGAGGACGGTCCCGTCGGGTCGTAGTGTTTTCTCTTCCCGACAATAGGGATTTGGTTTGGTTGAGTCGTGTTGAGGGCGAACCCCCGGTGTCACGCCCCGCAACCCGCCTATTTGGTCGGGTTCGGGCCACGTCAACAGACGCCGAGCGAACAGGGCCTCCCCTGCCCGCCCAAGGCTCTAACAACAAGTATAATTTGACAATCAAAGAGAATTTCAATTATACAAGGCTTACACGAAGGTAAGCAACAACAACACAGCGGAAGAGTAAGCACTAAGCTAGAATATAAACCATACATGAACTTGATTACATTTGAACCAAATACAAGTAAACTAATCTATTACATTCTTTTAGCATTCAATACATCATTTCTTTTTACATTTGTCATCTCCCAAAAATTACTTGAATGTTTACAACTTGACATCTATAGTTCAACAAAGTAAGGTTGATACAAGTATAACAAAAAGGAAATGACTAGATGCAAGACTCCGGTGGCCACTAGCTATGGCGCTAACCCCTTGCCCCGGTCCTCCGCTGCCCCGCTCGTGCTAGGACCTGTGGGGTTAGTGGTGTGAGAACTACAATGAAGTTCCCAGTGGGCTCGGCAACCGACCCCGCCGACTTACCCACTAGGTCTATCCAGGCATAAGTATTTCAACGGAAATGAAATAGTAACAAACTATATAAATGCTAATACTATGCCTGCTAGAAAGAGTCAGATAGATAGATAATCGAATTTAGATATGTTTGCATGCATGCTCGTTACCATACTTTACTTTACTTTACTTGGCTCATTACCCAATCTTGCCGGTTAACATAGTTAACCCCAACAAACTCAAGACCCAAAATCCTCATCGAACGGGGAGGCTCTAAGCCTACAAGACCCGAGGGACCGTCCGTCGGGGCCACGATCCCCTAGGTGATCGTTCCGAACTCACCGCTTGAGGAGGAGCGACCTCCTCAAGCCAAGACTTGTCAAGAGTATCGATCTAATCCTCACATTGAGGATTCATAGCCACTAGTTACCATGCCATTGTCAATGATAGGTTTTCTACCTAATCATGTATATCATTCTTGCCATAATGCCACTAAGTTAAACTATGTTTAACTAAGGTTGTCTCAATGCCAATCTTGTCTCTATGTTCAATATCACCTTTGTTGACTAAGATCAAGTCCATCCTATATTCACACAAGTAGGGTTCTAATTCTCATGCCTCTATGGTTCCATTACAATCTCTAAGTTCATTCTCATACTAGAACAATAATCGAAGTTCAACCATAGCATAATTAACCTCTACCCTATCATGCATGAATATACTATACATATAACATGCTCAAACAGGTGAAATCGACATAGAAGGGAATTCGATGATTCCTAATGCACCCCCACCTTAAAATAATTTTGTGAGGATGCCCAAGAAGTTTCACGACCTACCGAGGCCTAGGTAAAACCTCAGCTTTAAAAGTGAACCTAATCGTGCCATTTTACATAGTAGCCCCTATATCGGATTTTCGTTTAATTAAACGGAGTTGTCCCACGCGTCGAATACCCCCAATTAGGTTTCTACAAGGTCAATTTGACCCAAGAACCCCTATGTTCAAAAGCCCCAAATTTGGGTGCTCCAACCATGCCCTATGTCCAACCTAGGGTTTTGATCTCATTCACAAGCAAAATATAGCTTTAGATCAACCTAGAAGCTCCCTAACACCATCCTTGACCCATTAGAACCATCCATTTGGGGTTTACAACAAACCCTAAGAAATCACCATGAGAGCACTTGAGCTCTCATGGAGCTTTCATGGTGTTCATAGCCCTAGCATGCCTCTAACACTAGCAAGAAGCTAGAAACTCCAAACATCAAGCTAAAATCGAAACCCTAGAGTTAAACTTGTAGAACTCTTACCTCTAGTGCAAAGCTCTTCCAACTACTCCTTGTAGGAGAGCTTCAAGACCTCCAAGAAGCCTTCCCAAAGCTCCAAAGTCCTCTCCTCCAACTTCTTCTCCTTCTTCTTCCCTTGCCCTAGAGCTCCTCTAGAGAGAGAAAGGGAACAAAAGAAAGAAATGAGAGAGTGAGTGTGTGTGTGCTGTGAAGTGAGTGAAAGGAGAGCTTATTGTGTTGTAACAATAGCCAAAAAGCCCCTCAACTTCTATTTATTTCGCGCAGCTTCACAACCGTTGTCAGACCATCCCATACCGTATGGGGGAGATCCGTACGGTATGGGGTGCATAAAGGCGTAAACCCGAGAGCAACCTCCTCGGCAAAAGATCTATACCCAGATGGGCGACTGCACTGTATGGGCCAAAGAAACTACCAAACCCGAGAGCTCTCTCCTCTCGGTGTGATGGCTATACACGTACACCCGGCCGTACCGCATGGGCCATAAAATTCTCAAACCCGAGAGCTCTTCCTCTCCAAAGTTGTTATACCCAGACAAAGAACTTTGCTCTCGTACCAGTAATGCCTGCACTTGTGTTTTTCGCGCTGTTTCGACTCTACTTCGCGCCGAACAACGCCAAAACCCTTTTAACTCTTTTAGATTATCTTCTAACCCTTCCAAGAAGTTTGGAATGGCAATTGGAACACGTCCAACTATTTCATCTTCGTACTTTAGTCAATTTGGCCAAAGTCCGATCTTATCGTCGAATTTTCGATATGCTACATTCTCCACCCCTTAAAATTAGTTTCGTCCGCGAAACTTAACGCATACCTTAGCTTGTCGACTCGAACAAGTGAGGGTACTCCTTCCTCATTGTGTCCTCGAGTTCCCAAGTGGCTTCACGCACCGCATGATTGCTCCATCGGACCTTGACGTAGGAAATCTTGCGATTCCTAAGCTTCTTTTCGCCTTTCCCAAGAATACAAACCGGTACTCTTCATAGGTCATGTCCTCGTTTAATTCCACCGGTTCATACTCCAATGCATGAGCCGAATGGTGGATATACTTGCGAAGGTTTGAAACGTGAAACACATTGTGCACTCCCGCAAGTCTCGGCGGTAACGCCAACTTGTATGCTACCGCACCGATCCGCTCCAATATCTCAAAAGGTCCGATATATCGGGGACTTAGCTTCCCCCGAACTCCAAACCTTTTTATGCCGCGCATAGGTGATACTTTCAAAAACACGCGGTCTCCAACCGCAAACTCTAGATCCTTCCTCCGCTTATCGCATAACTCTTTTGCCGAGATTGCGCCGTCGAGAGTCTTTGTCGGGCTAGGCGGACCTTCTCCTCCGCCTCCCGCACAACATCGGGGCCAAGAGTCGCTCTTCGCCCACGTCGCTCCAATGAATTGGAGAACGACACTTCTTACCATAAAGGGCCTCGAATGGCGCCATCGCAATACTCTCTTGGTAGCTATTGTTGTATGCGAATTCCGCCATTGGTAGGAAATCGTGCCATCCGCCTTTATAGTCGAGTACACAAGCCCGAAGCATATCCTCAAGTATCTGAATAGTCCTCTCCGATTGACCGTCACTTTGAGGATGAAATGCCGTGCTAAAATTGAGCCGTGTACCCAAAGCATCTTGCAAGCTCTTCCAAAACGAGGTGAACCTCGGGTCCCGATCCGATACAATTGACACCGGAACCCCGTGTAACCTCACGACCTCGTCGAGATACACTTGAGCTAGCTTGTCTCCCGACCAAGTAGTGTGGATCGGCAAAAAGTGAGCCGATTTTGTCAACCGGTCCACAACTACCCAAATCGCGTCGTGCCCGCCTTGTGACCTAGGCAAACCCGTCACAAAGTCCATAGCAATGTCTTCCCACTTCCACACGGGTATTGGTAGACTTTGCAATTTCCCCGCTGGACAGCGACGCTCCGCTTTTACCTGTTGGCACGTGAGACATTGTGCCACAAACTCTCCAATGTCCCTTTTCATACCCGGCCACCAATAATGGAGTTTCAAGTCTTGGTACATCTTGGTGCCGCCCGGGTGAATGCTATAGGGTGATTGGTGTGCTTCTTGCATAATCGCCCTTCGAAGATCATCGTCCTTGGGCACACACCAACGGTTCCGATACCGTAGTGTTCCGTCGGTCCCAATGCCAAAATCTTCGGCACTACCGTTCTCTACTTCGCCCCGCACCTTTTGGAGATAAGGATCGGAAATTTGTAACTCCTTTATCTTCTCCAACAAGGTGGGTTGCACGATCAACATAGCAATCGTTGCCGCACTCCGCGCCACCACTTCAAGTCCTAGCCGCCGCATCTCCTTGCGCAATGCAAAGTTGAGGTGTAATCGCCGTCGCCAAATTCTCCGCCGACTTTCTACTCAAAGCATCGGCCACGACATTTGCTTTCCGGGTGATATAGAATAGTAACATCATAGTCTTTAAGCAATTCTAACCACCGCCGTTGTCGCATATTTAACTCTTTCGGGTGAACAAATACTTGAGACTCTTATGATCCGTGTAAATCTCACAATGTTCCCCGTACAAGTAATGCCTCCAAAGCTTTAGCGCGAAAATGACCGCCGCTAATTCCAAGTCGTGAATCGGGTAGTTCTTCTCATATGTCTTTAATTGGCGCGAAGCATAAGCGATAACTCGGCCATTTTGCATCAGAACGCACCCAAGACCAACATAAGAAGCATCACTGTACACGACATAACTCTCCTCCGGCGTCGGCAAAGCAAGCACCGGAGTCGTCGTCAATCTTTTCTTAAGCTCCTCAAAGCTTCGCTCACATTCGGGGCTCCAAACATACTTCACCCCTTTGTGCGTAAGGCGCGTTAGTGGCGTTGTTATTTTGGCGAACCCCTCCACGAACCGCCGGTAGTAGCCCGCAAGCCCCAAAAAGCTTCGAATTTCCGTTGCATTTGTCGGGCGAGGCCAATCTTCAATTGCCTCACCTTTCTTTGGGTCCACAGAGACGCCGCCTCCGTATATAACGTGACCCAAGAAAGTTACCTCCGTAGCCAAAACTCACATTTCTTCAATTTGGCATAAAGCTTCTCTCGGGAGTGTCTCCAACACGATTCTCAAGTGCTCCTCGTGTTCTTCCTCGGTCCGAGAATATACCAATACGTCGTCAATGAATACCACGACGCACCGGTCCAATAGCGGACGGAAGACTCTATTCATTAAGTCCATAAATGCCGCCGGGGCATTAGTAAGCCCGAAAGGCATAACCGTGAACTCATAATGGCCATACCGCGTACGGTACGCCGTTTTGTGCACATCCTTGGGCCGTATCTTCAACTGATGATACCCCGATTGAAGGTCAATCTTCGAATACACCCTTGACCCTTGCAACTGATCGAATAAATCGTCAATCCTCGGCAACGGGTACTTGTTCTTAATTGTGACCTTATTCAACTCGCGATAGTCAACGCAAAGTCGAAGTGTGCCGTCCTTCGTTTTCACAAACAAGACCGGAGCTCCCCACGGAGACACGCTCGCCGCACAAAGCCTTTATCGAGCAAGTCTTGCTTGGGCTTTAAGTTCCTTAAGCTCCACCGGTGCCATTCTATACGGAGCCTTCGAGATTGGCGCCGCCGGGATTAAGTCAATGACAAACTCAACTTCCCGGTCCGTGGCAATCCCAGAACTCCGCCGAAACACATCCGGTACTCGCATACCACCCGAATGCTACTCAATTCCGGTGCTCCTTTGGGTATCCACGATGGTCGCTAAATAAGCCTTGCAACCACCCTTGATCATCCTCTTCGCCCTCACCGACGATATGGTCGCCGCAAAACGTGCGCCCTTACACGCTTGGTAAACCATTTCTTCTCGTCCGGTTCACGAAATGTGATAACCTTCCTCTCACAATCGATGACGGCGTAGTACTTAGAGAGCCAATTGATCCCTAGGACCACGTCTAAGCCCGATAACCGCTCGACCACTAGGAGATTGATTGGCATAATCCAATCCCCAATTTGCCGGGCAATTTTCGCACTCCTCGTCCACAAGAAAAGAGTGCTCGATAGAGTTGACCCACCATTGGTCATCATGACGCCCTATCTCTACCCCATGAGCCTCGGCGAATGATGCACGTATGAATGAATGAGATGCACCTGCAACAAATAATGCTTTAGCTCGTGTGCCTTGGATCAGAATAATACCTGCCACCACATCATCAGAACCGGTGGCCGGAGTCGATCGCTTCCTCCACCCGAGTGGCAAAACCCGCCCACTAGGTGCTCGAGGTGCCTCCGCCGACGAGATGCCGATGATCGTCCGGGCCAGACATAGCGGGTGGCGCCCGCCAACCGTCGCGGGAGTGTACCGTACGTAAGCCGCCGAGGGTGCGGAGATGAGCCGCCGGACACTCGCGACCAATGTGGCCCTCCCGGCCACACCGAAAGCATCGCCCTCCCGCCGAGGGCAAGTAACAACTCGTGGTTCCCGCCGCAGATGACACACGGTAGGAGGTCCGACTCGAGTCCGACTCCCATCCGCCGCGCCACCGTGACCGCCGAGGTCGAGGGCCGCCAGAGCTCGATTGCCCCGCACCCACTCGATGCCCGCTTCTTGGACTTCTCCCCGTCCTTGTCCCTCTCAAAAGCCTCGCGCTCCTCTCGCGCTATAGCATTGCCGCGCTCCACCCAAAGTGCGCGGTCCAATACCTCTCCATAGGTCGTCAGCCGAAAAGAATCAACTGTCTTAAAATATCCGCCTCAACCCACGCCCGAACTTCTTCGCCTGGCCCCCGTCGCCGTGGACCAAGCTCGCACGCAATGAATCATGTGCGTGAACTCCTCTCGTACTCGCGCACCGTGCGACTCCCCAGTCTTAGCTTGCGGAAGTCCTCCTCGATCTTTCTTTTATCGCTTCCGGGAAAATACTCCATCAATAGCATCTCCCGAAACGTCTCCCAAGCCATGGTAGTATCGTTCAAGGAACGATCCTCCTTCACTTGCCTCCACCAAAGGCGCGCCGACCCTCGAAGCAATGGGCCGCCAAATGCACCTTGTCCCGCTCGAGGGTATAGAAGTCCTCGAACAAGGATTGCATAGCGATCAACCACGTCTCGACCATCCACGGGTCCTTGTCTTCCCCGTTGAAGGTTGGTGGTTTCAACCGCTTAAAAGCCGTCAACACCGCTACCGCCCGTTCCCGCTCCGCCTCGGGGGTGTCGTGATCTGAAGCCGACGAACCCGAAACTGGCGGTGGTACAACTGTCATCGGTACCGCCGCGCCACGGGAGGTGGTGCCGCAGCTCAACTGCGTGGCGTCGGGTCCCGAGGCACGGCGCCGCCGCCCGCCGGGCCACCAAGTCGTGGAGCCTACCGAGCCGCTCCGCTTGTCGTTCATAGCCCCGCCAACGCCGCTACTTGGGCTTGCGGCTCGCATTTCGCCCGATCCCGATCGCTCGGCACCTCGGGAGGTGGTGCCGCCGCAGATCGCGTCTTAGGAGGCGTCCCCGTGGTGCCATCACGTCCTGAAACGTAGCACACACATTAATACTCAATACACGTGATTCTTACACGTTCCAAAATAACTACCCAATTAAGCGAAAGCAAATAAGTAAATTTTTTCCCACTCTAGGTGTCATGTGGTGGGCCGCCCGACAATGTTCCTTAAGCAGAAATAAATACTTGAATTCATCTCTAATTCCTTCTAGAGAAGTCTTAATGTCAACCCAATCCACTAGCTTTCGCGTTTACCAAATCCACGTTAAACGTTTCCCAAGTCCCTAAGGTCTCCAATCCTATGGTTCTTAAGTCAATCCTAGACCTTTGCTTACTTCCGTTCAAGCTCTGATACCACTTTATCTGTCACGCCCCGCAACCCGCCTATTTGGTCGGGTTCGGGCCACGTCCAACGTACGCCGAGCGAACAGTGGCCTCCCCGCCCGCCCAAGGCTCTAACAACAAGTATAATTTGACAATCAAAGAGAATTTCAATTATACAAGGCTTACACGAAGCGTAAGCAACAACAACACAGCGGAAGAGTAAGCACTAAGCTAGAATATAAACCATACATGAACTTGATTACATTTGAACCAAATACAAGTAAACTAATCTATTACATTCTTTTAGCATTCAATACATCATTTCTTTTTACATTTGTCATCTCCCAAAAATTACTTGAATGTTTACAACTTGACATCTATAGTTCAACAAAGTAAGGTTGATACAAGTATAACAAAAAGGAAATGACTAGATGCAAGACTGGGCCACTAGCTATGGCGCTAACCCCTTGCCCTGGTCCTCTGCCGCCCCGCTCGTGCTAGGACTTGTGGGGTTAGTGGTGTGAGAACTACAACGAAGTTCCCAGTGGGCTCGGCAACCGACCCCGCCGACTTACCCACTAGGTCTATCCAGGCATAAGTATTTCAACGGAAATGAAATAGTAACCAACTATATAAATGCTAATACTATGCCTGCAAGAAAGAGTCAGATAGATAGATAATCGAATTTAGATATGTTTGCATGCATGCTCGTTACCATACTTTACTTTACTTTACTTGGCTCATTACCCAATCTTGCCGGTTAACATAGTTAACCCCAACAAACTCAAGACCCAAAATCCCTCACTGAACGGGGAGGCTCTAAGCCTACAAGACCCGAGGGACCGTCCGTCGGGGCCATGATCCCCTAGGTGACTGCTCCGAACTCACCGCTTGAGGAGGAGCGACCTCCTCAAGCCAAGACTTGTCAAGAGTATCGATCTAATCCTCACATTGAGGATTCATAGCCACTAGTTACCATGCCATTGTCAATGATAGGTTTTCTACCTAATCATGTATATCATTCTTGCCATAATGCCACTAAGTTAAACTATGTTTAACTAAGGTTGTCTCAATGCCAATCTTGTCTCTATGTTCAATATCACCTTTGTTGACTAAGATCAAGTCCATCCTATATTCACACAAGTAGGGTTCTAATTCTCATGCCTCTATGGTTCCATTACAATCTCTAAGTTCATTCTCATACTAGAACAATAATCGAAGTTCAACCATAGCATAATTAACCTCTACCCTATCATGCATGAATATACTATACATTTAATATGCTCAAAAAGGTGAAATAGACATAGTAGGGAATTCGATGATTCAATGCACCCCCACCTTAAAATAATTTTGTGAGGATGCCCAAGAAGTTTCACGACCTACCGAGGCCTAGGTAAAAACCCGCAGCTTTAAAAGTGAACCTACTCAGGCCATATTACATAGTAGTCCCTATATCGGATTTTCGTTTAATTAAACGGAGTTATCCCACGCGTCGGGAATACCCCCAATTAGGTTTCTACAAGGTCAATTTGACCCAAGAACCCCTATGTTCAAAAGCCCCAAATTTGGGTGCTCCAACCATGCCCTATGTCCAACCTAGGGTTTTGATCTCATTCACAAGCAAAATATAGCTTTAGATCAACCTAGAAGCTCCCTAACACCATCCTTGACCCATTAGAACCATCCATTTGGGGTTTACAACAAACCCTAAGAAATCACCATGAGAGCACTTGAGCTCTCATGGAGCTTTCATGGTGTTCATAGCCCTAGCATGCCTCTAACACTAGCAAGAAGCTAGAAACTCCAAACATCAAGCTAAAATCGAAACCCTAGAGTTAAACTTGTAGAACTCTTACCTCTAGTGCAAAGCTCTTCCAACTACTCCTTGTAGGAGAGCTTCAAGACCTCCAAGAAGCCTTCCCAAAGCTCCAAAGTCCTCTCCTCCAACTTCTTCTCCTTCTTCTTCCCTTGCCCTAGAGCTCCTCTAGAGAGAGAAAGGGAACAAAAGAAAGAAATGAGAGAGTGAGTGTGTGTGTGCTGTGAAGTGAGTGAAAGGAGAGCTTATTGTGTTGTAACAATAGCCAAAAAGCCACTCAACTTCTTTTATTTCGCGCAGCTTCACAACCGTCGTTGCACCATCCCATACCGGTATGGGGGAGATCTGTACCGGTATGGGGTGCTACAGTGGCAGAAACCCGAGAGCAACCTCCCTCGGTTTCGCAGCATCTATACCGGTATGGGGCGACCTGTACCGGTATGGGCCAAAGAAACTACCAAACCCGAGAGCTCTCTCCTTCTCGGTGTGATGGCTATACGGACGTACACCCGGCCGTACCGCATGGGCCATAAAATTCTCAAACCCGAGAGCTCTTCCTCTCGGTCAGTTGCTATACCGACAAAGAACTTTGCTCGTACCTACGTAATGCCTGCACTTGTGTTTTCGCTACTGCTTTCGACACTACTTCGCGCCGAACAACGCCAAAACCCTTTTAACTCTTTTAGATTATCTTCTAACCCTTCCAAGAAGTTTGGAATGGCAATTGGAACACGTCCAACTATTTCATCTTCGTACTTTAGTCAATTTGGCCAAAGTCCGATCTTATCGTCGAATTTTCGATATGCTACACCCGGGTTAGCCAAGAGATTGGGTATCGAACTATGATCTTGCATGAGTTCTACTTTGAGCATCTTACTGTTTACTTTCAAGCGTATTAGTTGCATTTGTTAGTCGGTTATTATCTTACCTTTCTTTCTATTACGCTTGAATTAGACCTAGTGGGAAAGTCGGCGTGGTTGGTTGCCGAACCCACTGGGAACTTTGTTGTAGGTCTCACCCCACTATTTCCACAGGGCCGGGACCTAGCGAGCCGGCCGAGGACCGCGGTAAGGGCATCGAGCCCTAGGTAGAGACCGCCCGAGTTACTTTATTTTGCTATAGTCGCATTTCCCTTTATATCATCTTTTGTATTCGATGATTATAGTTGTTTAACTTTAATGTAATCAACTTTCATTTTGAGGAAAATGTGATGTAAGAAAGAGATGATGCTTAGTATGTAAAGACTTTAAAGAATTCAAAGTTGTAAGAATTATGCATGTATGTGATTGCAATTAATCATAGTACTTGTATGTTTTAGTTTAGCATTTCACTTTGGCTATGGCTTGCCCTCGTGCAAGATGTTGTGTATGCTTCCGCATGTGTAAAATTTTATACTCTATCTGTACTTGTTGAGCCTTGGGCGGACAGGGGAAGCTCTGTCCGTTCGGCGTCTGTTTGACGCGCTCGAACCGGCCAAATGGATCGGGCTCGGGGCGTGACAATTTCCCTCCTAACACACATTTCTCTCTTCCTCTCTCTCTCTAGAAAGAAAATAAGGAGAAGAAGAAAAAAAAAGAATAAGACGAAGGAGAAGAATGAGAAGGAGAAGAAGAAGAAAGAGAAGAAGGAAAGGAAAGATGAGATCATCTCCATCATCTTCTTCTCTTCCTCTCACCATTAGAGCTAGCTTAAGGGGTAAGCTCTAAACCCTATAATAGTAGAAACCTAGGGTTTTGGTTTGTAGCTCTATAAATGGTTTAGTTAGATCTCTAACATGCTAAATAGAGTTCCAATGCTAGAATCTAGGGTTTTGATAAAGTGGTTTTGCTATAGTTACAAACCTAGTGCTCCAAATTAGGGCTTTGCTTAATAGTGAGGATTGATCTCATTTGTTGACATCTAAACCTAATTGTTAGGTGTCTAAAGTCTAAACGCGTTGGCGAAATCGGATTTTTAATTCGTCAAGTTGGTGGAGGGATATCGGCAAAACAACGCCGATCGAGCTTTGTTTCGACCTAGGAGGCCGAGACAGCGTCAAAGCAAGTGCCGAGTAGCGTTCTTAGAACCTCTACATCGTCAAACATTTTCGAAAGGTAGGGGGTGTCATCCCGAAGCAACCGGGTTCTTCTCTATGTCTTAGCGCATCATGATTTGCATCTCTTGCATGTAAGCATTGTAGGATTGCATTGTTATTCCATTCCTTATGCTTTCTAATTGATAACCTAGTGTGAGTTGAATGTCTGGTATAATGGATAGGTAAGGATTGGGTCTGGACATTGAATTATATAGTGCTAAAGAAAGAGATGACTCGATGATGACTAATGACATAACGAGTGGCATATAAATGATAATAAACAGAACGAGCGGCATATAATGTAGTGTACGATGACACTAGTGGCACATGAACTTAGGGATATGTGGATTCTATAGTCACTACACCAAAATCCACCTTTGGTGGCACTTTTTTAATGGCTTTTGTGCAAAATGCCACTAATAGTTAGCAATTAAGGGCACTTTTAAATAACTGCCCTTAATTAAGTACACCAAAATCCATCTTTGGTCACATCGAAATTTTGCCCAAAAAAAGTGCCGGGTTATGAACCAGAGGAAAAATTTAGCTTCGCGCGCAAGGCAAAAAAAAAAAAACCCAAACGCGCGCCCTAGGTCTCTCGTCTGCGCCCTAGATCTCTCCTCCACTCCCCAACCAGAACGCCACCAGAAGACGAAGCATCTCTACGCCCTGATTCCTCTGCTTCGTCGTTGGTTCCTCACGTCGCCTGGGAGATCCTCGCGTCACTACGCCTGCATCACCCTCGGCCGTCGCCGTGCAGGCGTCTAGGGTTTCCTTCGACCCCGCTCTCTCGCGAGGAGGAGGAGGAGAAGGAGGAGGTGGCCATATCTAGGGTTTCGTACGATCCTCCTCTCTCGCGAGGAGGAGGCGGCGGTATTTTTGGGTTTCGTTCGACCTCGCTCTCACACATTCTTTCTCACTTTTCTCGTTTTGTTTGGTTCGCGAGGGGGACAGCGAAGACGAGGAGGAGGAGGTGGTGGCGATATCTTAAGGTTAGCTCTCCTTTTCTATTCTCTAGTGATTAAAGTTCATAGAATTGCAATGCTATGGAAGCCTCTTTTTTTTTTAATACTAAATGTATGCATCAATGTTGCAAACACTTGTTGATCTTCTTTGCTGATGCCATAGTTACTGATCGAACAAACCTGGCCCGCGTCGCACGCCTCTTTATAGCAGCCCACCAAAAAGCGAGAATCTGCGTGGAGAGGTGCGATCATCGTACTCAGCAAACCCTAATTTCGCTTCTATTGATTAAGGTTTCTGGGAGATTTTGCCCTGTCTCTCTCGATTCGTTTCTTTCTCCTCGATTATTGATCAAATATCCGGTGAGTTTTCCCCAAACTTGTGATTGAACTGTTCAATCCCGACCATTAAAAAGTTTCCTTTTCGACATCTGCTACTGTTTTTTTTTTTTTTCAAGCTATTCAGTAATTTTCCCTAAAGTTTTTATTTGTCCTGTTTGATCTGTTGCAATTAGGTAAATCCAATACCTGCTCTCTTATTTTTTTTATTTTCTTTCAATTCGTATATGATTGCTATTAGATAACCATAAGCATGGTTTAGAATTGCAGAGATAAACGACTTTTAGAATTGGTGAGATATGGTGTTAATTTAGATCATAAGAATAATTCTTAGGATATTATTTCTTAGAGAGCTAGATGACTATCTTAGCAATTAATTTATTGAATAAGAGTAAAGAGTTGTGAAATGGAGTTGTTCTAGCCTAGGATCATGGACAAATATCCTAATTTTCCTGCAGATGATCAAGAAAACAATTAGATTCGCCTCAGAATAAGAGGAGAAGCCACGCAAAGACTATATATTCTTTTTCTCAAACCTTTTTTTGTTTTTAAATCTTAAACATAATGAAGTTTTTGTTTTCTTCTTCTAAGCCATGAGGAGATAAGTTATTGAACCTCAAAAGTTGGTTTTGGTTTTGCATATTGTTTTTTTTTTCCCTGTAAATGTGATTTTTTATATAGTTAAATATATATTGTTTTGTCCTCACTGGCTCCACAAATTTAGTTATTATTGAATAATAGTAAAGAGTTGTAAGGTCCTAAATTCAAAACCTCTAGTTGCTTTTCATTTCAAGCTTAGTTCATTTTAAAAACAATAAATGAAGTGGGTAACATATATACAATCTTTCTCTCAAAAAAAGAAAGAGCTGTGCAATGGAGTTGTTCTAGCCAAAGATCATGGACATCCTATTATTTCTCATCAACTAAATTTTCCAGCAGATCAAGAAAACATTAATTAGATTCACCTCAGAATAAAGATGGGTACGTAAAAGCCACACAAAGACCATTTTTTTCTAAACCCCTTTTTAGTTTTTAAATCTTAAACATAATGAAGTTTTTGTTTTCTTCTAATCCTTGATGAGGTTAAGTTATTGAACCTCAGAAGCTGGTTTTGATTTTGCATATTAATTTTTTTTATAAATGTGATTTTTTTTATAGTTAAATACATACTGTTTTACCCTCATTAGCTCCACAAATTTAGGTCTTATTGTAGGACAATATATGTGGATTAAGAGATTGCACAGTCAACATAGCAAGTAATACACCAACAAGAAGTTTTACTATTTAATTGAAACATATTTATTGTTCGATCAAATTAGTAAATTGTTTTATATGTAATTGATTATTTTATACTTGTTTTGGTAGATGTAGGAAGATTTGAGCATCATTAAATATCGACATCTGCTACTGTTTTTTTTTTTTTCAAGCAATTCAGTAATTTTTCCTAAAGTTTATATTTGTCCTGTTTGATCTGTTGCAATTAGGTAAATCCAATACCTGCTATATTATTTTTTTATTTTCTTTCAGTTCGTATATGATTGCTATTAGATAACCATAAGCATGGCTTAGAATTGCGGAGATAAATTTAGAAAATAATGTTGCAGTACCTGAAATTTTGCAGTATCGGTGCCCTGACTCGCAATTGTCGAAATCATACATCTGATTTTGAAGCAAAACATAATTTTTCTCAGATCGATCTCATCTACAGTTGGTGATACTGGAGTTCTGCTTCTAATTTGCATTCCTTTTTATCTGTGATATGGAAATATTGATTAATGTTCTTTCTGGGTAATCTGTAGGCATAGATTTGGTCGATTGAGCTTTAGTCTTTGTTGGATTCTTTTAATTTGACTTGTTGTAAACTATTATATTGAAAAACGCATAGTTTGTCTTGGATGATATTCTCTCTCTTTGCTGGCCTATATATGAAATGTGAGATGAAGGTTAGATGATATTTTGTAAAACAGTAAGAGTGTATCTGGGTGTCTTTGACAATGAAAATGAAGAGGTTTCAGAAAACAGTAAGAAGGCAAATTTACGAATAGCTGGGTTTGACGAGGAAGAAAAGAGGTTGAAGCATCGGATGTCAGCTAGACCTCAGACTTCTTTTAAACTTCCGCAAGGAGAGTATATCTTTTGTGTTTTTCTTACACTTCACATTTCTTGGATTGAGGTATATCTTTTTTTTTCTAATGCAGGTTTGGTTATTAGTTAATTAAGAAGATGAAGTAACCTGATGATCGACTATTTGGAGGACTTCATTTCCTTTATTTTGTCAATGATTAAAATGTGTACTTGGAGAATATTGATATTGTTTTGTTGTTGGGACTAAACTAAGTCTTTTTTTTTTGTTTATTACGGATATTGAATATATAATACTTCTTAAAACTTTATATTTGAAGTTACCTTTTTGTATATTCTCAATTATGTTTATTAAAATGTGTACTTTATTTTATTCGATGTTGATGTTTGTATGTGTCTAAATTTTTATGACATTTTGTGTTGACATGACATATTTAATTTGTCTAATTAAATTATCATTTCATTGGTAATGTATAAATTAATCCATATTTATCTAATTACAATATACGATATGTATCAAAATTTCAACCATTTGCTGGCACTTTTCTCTGCCAGAATATCTAATTGGGAGTAATAATTTTAAATTTATTGCCGGCATTAGCAAGTGCCCTTAAAGTTTTGCTGGCAGCAAAAATTGCCGCTAAAAGAAAGAAAAGCCGGCACTTGTGAGTGCTGCAAAAGAGAAATTACCCGGCACTTATAAGTGCCACTATATATTTTTATTGGTGGCACTTTAAGGTGCCGGTGATTTAATATATACCGGCAGTTCATAAGAAGTGCCAGCAAAACTTTTACCGACGGAGTTTTAGCCGGCACTTGCGAGTGCCGGGAACAACCGCCGGTAAAGCTCTTTCCTGGCACTTTTTATATTTTTCCTGGCAGTTTGAAGTGCCGCTAAAAGCTCCTTTTGGTGTAGTGAGTGATGACTCGTGAATAAAGAACCTAGTGTAATTAAACACTTACACACAAACATTGGGATAGGTGGATTCCCGAGAGAGTATTGGCCCTAGTTGGTAGGGTGTTCTCGAGTTGAGAGGATGGATCAAGCTCACGTCGTTATTTGGGGTGGTTAAGCCACCCAAGTTGTCGTGCACTCGGAGTATGGTATGAGAGGACGAGTTGATGTCCCATGAGACGATCCGAGTTTGAGAGCGAGTTGAGTCTTCTTACTCTACGGGATGGTGATGTGAGTCGTAGGCGAACCCAAGGGATTCACCAAGGATTCGATAAACAAAGGAATAGCACTGTCATTGAACATATGCTTATTGGACATAGTGGCATGTTAGTAAACCTTTACTATATGATCCATGCATTCATTACTTATGATTTTGGGCATAATAGCATAGCTTTCTTACTATGTCATTTATCGTTTTGATATCTATCTATCTATCTATCTACTTTTGCCCACTTGGACCTAGTGGGAAGATCGGCGAAGTCGGTGGCCGAACCCACTGGAAACTATGGAAGTTAATTCTCACCCCACTTCATTAGAGGGTCGAGTGCGAGTGCGCCGGGTGAGGACCGCGGCAAGGGCATAGCGCCCGAGCAGTAGCATAGTAGCTTTTCTTTGCATTAGTATCACCTTATGTATTGAGAGTTATGTCGGTGAGGATTGGAGAGCTATTGTAAGTACTCGAAACTGCGAAACGTGAAACCGGACTATGATTCAAATTGATCAAAGCCGAGTTTGGAATGCTTTAGCGAGGCCAAAGACATTAAATAAGTTAAAAGTGCATCGACGTGGGCATCCAAGAGCGAATTGGAGAAGAAATCTACAAAATGCAGGTTTTGCTCTCGGGGACCGGTCTCCCCATGTGAGGATCGGTTCCCGTAGCTTAGAAAATTGTGAGAAAGCTGAGTTTTTAGGTTTTCGCTCTCGGGGACCGGTCTCTAGAAGGAGAGACCAGTTCTCGTAGGTTGAAAAATCTGGCAAAAAATAGCTAAGTGTTGGTTCGCTCTCGGGGACCGGTCTTGGGTAATGGAGATCGGTTCCCGTAGCTTGGCAAAATAGATAAAGGGCCAGCTTTTTGGAAATTTGCTCTCGGAGACTGGTCTCCAGAAGGGAAGACCGGTTCCCGTAACTCGCAATTTTTCGTAGAAGCCGATCTGCGAGAGTGGGCTCTCGGGGCCAGGTCTCTCGTGATGGAGATCGGTTCCGTGACTTGGAGAAGGGGCTGAAGCCCTTTTCTGTAATTAGTACACTCTCGGGGACCGGTCTCTACATGGAGAGACCGGTCCTCGTGCCCGAAAATGCCCAGGAATGGGCTATGCATTGGCTGATTAATTGAGGGGCATATATGTAATATAGGCATGAGATGGCTTATATGAGTGGATAGCTATCTCTCTTACCCTCATATCTTGCCGCCTAAGTAAGAAAAGGGCCCTCTCTTTCTCTCTCTAAGGTGATAGAAGGAAAAGAAGAAGAAGGAGGAAAAGAATGAGAAGGAGCTTAAAGGAGTGAAGCTCTCTCTCATTGGTTGTCTTCTTCATCAAGTGAGGGATTTCTTGAGGTAAGCTTTAGGTTTTCTAAAGCTATATTTCTAAGGTTTTGGGGATTAGCCTTAGAAGTGGGTTTTGAGTGAACTCTAGGGTATCGTTTGGTTTGAGGATAAGCAAAAAGTAACTATTCCAGGGATAGGTATAAATTGAGGGATAAGTGAGGATTAGATCAATTTTATGTTTGGATGAAAAGTGGGTTATATTCGAGAGTAGAAAAAATAGCGTTTGGATAGTTAGATAGAAATAATAGGAATAAAAGTAATTATAGTAGTTAAATAATAATATTGTATATAATTAATTAACATCAAAATATTAAAAATATTAAGTAAATGATATTTAATTAATTAATTAATTACTTTATCATGAATATTATTAAATAATCATAAATGTTAATTAATAAATTATTATAAATTAATTAGGAGATTAATTAATCATTAATCAATTATCCTAATTAATAAATCATTAATCAATTAACCATGAGTACTTTTAATTAATAAATTAACTAACTATAAATAATTTGATAAGTTAACAAATTAAGCTAATAAATTAATATATTAGTAAATTAATCAATTAATGAATTAATTGTTTAATTAGTTATATTGGTCGAAATATTAATTAATTAATCAATATATATATATATATATATATATATATATATATATATATATATATATATATATATATATATATATATATATATATATATATTAGTTATTATATAAACACACTAAATAGTTATTAAATGCATTAGCTAATTACTTAATTATACATTTAGTTAATAAATTAAGTTGATAAGTTAAAATATTAATTAGTTAATTATTATAAATATTAGTTATCATTTGAATAAACATATTAATTAATTTATCATTTGATTAGTGATTGATTATAAATAATCAATTATTTCTTCAAGTATTTAATTAAATATACATTAATCTAATAATTCAAATGGTTAGTAAATAATTAAATAAGTTAATTAGTTATTAGTTAGCAATATGAATAATTATTAGAAACTAATTAGTAGATAAAAATATTTTAAGGATTTGATTTGTTAAGAATGTAATATACTAATTATCATAGTTTAATAAATAAATTATTATTTAAAGGGAAGAATAAAGACCAAGAATTGCTATTCCATAGGGGAGGAAGAATAGTAGTTCTCCTTTCTTAACGGGTTATTCTATCCTCTCTTAACGGGTTATTCTAGAATAACCCGTTAAGAAAGGAATAGTCTTTTTTTACCTCGTTTGGTAGAATAAGGGGGATAAACATCTTTATTCCATGTTTATCCCCCAACCAAACATAGCCTAGAGCTCTAGCTGGTTGCTAGAGGCTTGAATCTAGAGTTCGTTGCGGCTATTTTGGCCGTAGTTGCGAGCTAAGGCTCCGAGTGGGTTTTCACGAAAGGTTAGGGTTTGATCTCGTTTAACCCTATCTTTGTTATGGTTTAGGCTCTCGAGTGCATCGGCAAAGTCAGTTTGCGGATCCGTCAAGCAAGTGCGGAGTAATCGAGCAGAGAGCCTATTTTGACTCCGATTGTCGCAAAGTGCGGCGTAGGCATCAGAAAGTCGGAGAAACGCGTCGGCGGATGTCACACCCCGGGACCGGCAGGGCCTTTCCCGTAGCGTGTCCAGACCCGCCATATGTCAGCACATATAAAGCGTCTACCAAAAATAGCGGAAATAAACAACAATAGGCTACCACTAAGAATATCAGAGCACAAACAACTAGTTCTGTCAACAAGTAGGAAGGATAATAAACTGAACAGTAAGGAAGAAGTAAAGAGGTTACACAACAACTATCTCAAATATCACAATATGTGGTGGTCTCTATACAAGGTACAACACTTCCAAAACCTCTCCAAAGGTAGAAACAAAGAGAGGTAGACCACCTATCCACGATCCCTCGCACAAAAGTCCGTTATCCCGAGGCAACCCCTTGCCGCGGTCCCTAGCCTCCCCTGATGCAGAAGGTGTCACGCCCCGCAACCCGCCTATTTGGTCGGGTTCGGGCCACGTCAACAGACGCCGAGCGAACAGGGCCTCCCCTGCCCGCCCAAGGCTCTAACAACAAGTATAATTTGACAATCAAAGAGAATTTCAATTATACAAGGCTTACACGAAGGTAAGCAACAACAACACAGCGGAAGAGTAAGCACTAAGCTAGAATATAAACCATACATGAACTTGATTACATTTGAACCAAATACAAGTAAACTAATCTATTACATTCTTTTAGCATTCAATACATCATTTCTTTTTACATTTGTCATCTCCCAAAAATTACTTGAATGTTTACAACTTGACATCTATAGTTCAACAAAGTAAGGTTGATACAAGTATAACAAAAAGGAAATGACTAGATGCAAGACTCCGGTGGCCACTAGCTATGGCGCTAACCCCTTGCCCCGGTCCTCCGCTGCCCCGCTCGTGCTAGGACCTGTGGGGTTAGTGGTGTGAGAACTACAACGAAGTTCCCAGTGGGCTCGGCAACCGACCCCGCCGACTTACCCACTAGGTCTATCCAGGCATAAGTATTTCAACGGAAATGAAATAGTAACCAACTATATAAATGCTAATACTATGCAAGAAAGAGTCAGATAGATAGATAATCGAATTTAGATATGTTTGCATGCATGCTCGTTACCATACTTTACTTTACTTTACTTGGCTCATTACCCAATCTTGCCGGTTAACATAGTTAACCCCAACAAACTCAAGACCCAAAATCCCTCACTGAACGGGGAGGCTCTAAGCCTACAAGACCCGAGGGACCGTCCGTCGGGGCCACGATCCCCTAGGTGACAGTTCCGGAACTCATCGCTTGAGGAGGAGCGACCTCCCTCAAGCCAAGACTTGTCAAGAGTATCGATCTAATCCTCACATTGAGGATTCATAGCCACTAGTTACCATGCCATTGTCAATGATAGGTTTTCTACCTAATCATGTATATCATTCTTGCCATAATGCCACTAAGTTAAACTATGTTTAACTAAGGTTGTCTCAATGCCAATCTTGTCTCTATGTTCAATATCACCTTTGTTGACTAAGATCAAGTCCATCCTATATTCACACAAGTAGGGTTCTAATTCTCATGCCTCTATGGTTCCATTACAATCTCTAAGTTCATTCTCATACTAGAACAATAATCGAAGTTCAACCATAGCATAATTAACCTCTACCATATCATGCATGAATATACTATACATATAACAGGCTCAAAAAGGTGAAATAGACATAGAAGGGAATTCGATGATTCCGGAATGCACCCCCCACCTTAAAATAATTTTGTGAGGATGCCCAAGAAGTTTCACGACCTACCGAGGCCTAGGTAAAAACCTGCAGTTTAAAAGTGAACCTAATCAGGCCATTTTACATAGTAGCCCCTATATCGGATTTTCGTTTAATTAAACGGAGTTGTCCCACGCGTCGGGAATACCCCCAATTAGGTTTCTACAAGGTCAATTTGACCCAAGAACCCCTATGTTCAAAAGCCCCAAATTTGGGTGCTCCAACCATGCCCTATGTCCAACCTAGGGTTTTGATCTCATTCACAAGCAAAATATAGCTTTAGATCAACCTAGAAGCTCCCTAACACCATCCTTGACCCATTAGAACCATCCATTTGGGGTTTACAACAAACCCTAAGAAATCACCATGAGAGCACTTGAGCTCTCATGGAGCTTTCATGGTGTTCATAGCCCTAGCATGCCTCTAACACTAGCAAGAAGCTAGAAACTCCAAACATCAAGCTAAAATCGAAACCCTAGAGTTAAACTTGTAGAACTCTTACCTCTAGTGCAAAGCTCTTCCAACTACTCCTTGTAGGAGAGCTTCAAGACCTCCAAGAAGCCTTCCCAAAGCTCCAAAGTCCTCTCCTCCAACTTCTTCTCCTTCTTCTTCCCTTGCCCTAGAGCTCCTCTAGAGAGAGAAAGGGAACAAAAGAAAGAAATGAGAGAGTGAGTGTGTGTGTGCTGTGAAGTGAGTGAAAGGAGAGCTTATTGTGTTGTAACAATAGCCAAAAAGCCCCTCAACTTCTTTTATTTCGCGCAGTTCACAACCGTCGGACCATCCCATACCGGTATGGGGGAGATCTCACGTATGGGGTGCTACGGTGGCGAAACCCGAGAGCAACCTCCCTCGGTTTCGCAAAGATCTATACCAGATGGGGCGACTGCACTTGTATGGGCCAAAGAAACTACCAAACCCGAGAACTCTCTCCTCTCAGATTGTGATGGCTATTTACGTGCAGACACACATTTATCATGGGCCATTATAAAATTCTCAAACCCGAGAGCTCTTCCTCTCGGTCAAAGTTGCTATACCGCACAACTTTGCACTGCGTACGAGAATGCCGGACTTGTGTTTTTCGCGTTGTTTCGAGCACTACTTCGCGCCAAAACCCTTTTAACTCTTTTAGATTATCTTCTAACCCTTCCAAGAAGTTTGGAATGGCAATTGGAACACGTCCAACTATTTCATCTTCGTACTTTAGTCAATTTGGCCAAAGTCCGATCTTATCGTCGAATTTTCGATATGCTACATTCTCCACCCCTTAAAATTAGTTTCGTCCGCGAAACTTAACGCATACCTTAGCTTGTCGACTCGAACAAGAGAGGGTACCCCCTCCTCATTGTATCATCGAGTTACCAAGTGGCTTCACGCACCGCATGATTGCTCCTTTGGACCTTGACGTAGGAAATCTTGCGATTCCTAAGCTTCTTTTCGCCTTTCCCAAGAATACAAACCGGTACTCTTCATAGGTCATGTCCTCGTTTAATTCCACCGGTTCATACTCCAATGCATGAGCCGAATGGTGGATATACTTGCGAAGGTTTGAAACGTGAAACACATTGTGCACTCCCGCAAGTCTCGGCGGTAACGCCAACTTGTATGCTACCGCACCGATCCGCTCCAATATCTCAAAAGGTCCGATATATCGGGGACTTAGCTTCCCCCGAACTCCAAACCTTTTTATGCCGCGCATAGGTGATACTTTCAAAAACACGCGGTCTCCAACCGCAAACTCTAGATCCTTCCTCCGCTTATCGGCATAACTCTTTTGCCGAGATTGCGCCGTCGAGAGTCTTTGTCGGGCTAGGCGGACCTTCTCCTCCGCCTCCCGCACAACATCGGGGCCAAGAGTCGCTCTCTCGCCCACGTCGCTCCAATGAATTGGAGAACGACACTTCTTACCATAAAGGGCCTCGAATGGCGCCATCGCAATACTCTCTTGGTAGCTATTGTTGTATGCGAATTCCGCCATTGGTAGGAAATCGTGCCATCCGCCTTTATAGTCGAGTACACAAGCCCGAAGCATATCCTCAAGTATCTGAATAGTCCTCTCCGATTGACCGTCACTTTGAGGATGAAATGCCGTGCTAAAATTGAGCCGTGTACCCAAAGCATCTTGCAAGCTCTTCCAAAAATGAGAGGTGAACCTCGGGTCCCGATCCGATACAATTGACAGCGGAACCCCGTGTAACCTCACGACCTCGTCGAGATACACTTGAGCTAGCTTGTCTCCCGACCAAGTAGTGTGGATCGGCAAAAAGTGAGCCGATTTTGTCAACCGGTCCACAACTACCCAAATCGCGTCGTGCCCGCCTTGTGACCTAGGCAAACCCGTCACAAAGTCCATAGCAATGTCTTCCCACTTCCACACGGTATTGGTAGACTTTGCAATTTCCCATTGGAAAGCGACGCTCCGCTTTTACTTGTTGGCACGTGAGACATTGTGCCACAAACTCTCCAATGTCCCTTTTCATACCCGGCCACCAATAATGGAGTTTCAAGTCTTGGTACATCTTGGTGCCGGGTGAATGCTGTAGGGTGATTGGTGTGCTTCTTGCATAATCGCCCTTCGAAGATCATCGTCCTTGGGCACACACCAACGGTTCCGATACCGTAGTGTTCCGTCGGTCCCAATGCCAAAATCTTCGGCACTACCGTTCTCTACTTCGCCCCGCACCTTTTGGAGATAAGGATCGGAAATTTGTAACTCCTTTATCTTCTCCAACAAGGTGGGTTGCACGATCAACATAGCAACTGTTGCCGGCACTCCGGCGCCACCACTTCAAGTCCTAGCCGCATCTCCTTGCGCAATGCAGTTGAGGTGTAATCGCGTCGCCAAATTCTCCGCCGACTTTCTACTCAAAGCATCGGCCACGACATTTGCTTTCCGGTGATATAGAATAGTAACATCATAGTCTTTAAGCAATTCTAACCACCGCCGTTGTCGCATATTTAACTCTTTCTGGGTGAACAAATACTTGAGACTCTTATGATCCGTGTAAATCTCACAATGTTCCCCGTACAAGTAATGCCTCCAAAGCTTTAGCGCGAAAATGACCGCCGCTAATTCCAAGTCGTGAATCGGGTAGTTCTTCTCATATGTCTTTAATTGGCGCGAAGCATAAGCGATAACTCGGCCATTTTGCATCAGAACGCACCCAAGACCAACGTAAGAAGCATCCGTACACGACATAACTCTCTCCCTGCGTCGGCAAAGCAAGCACCGGAGTCGTCGTCAATCTTTTCTTAAGCTCCTCAAAGCTTCGCTCACATTCGGGGCTCCAAACATACTTCACCCCTTTGTGCGTAAGGCGCGTTAGTGGAGTTGTTATTTTGGCGAACCCCTCCACGAACCGCCGGTAGTAGCCCGCAAGCCCCAAAAAGCTTCGAATTTCCGTTGCATTTGTCGGGCGAGGCCAATCTTCAATTGCCTCAACTTTCTTTGGGTCCACAGAGACGCCGCCTCCAGATATAACGTGACCCAAGAAAGTTACCTCCGTAGCCAAAACTCACATTTCTTCAATTTGGCATAAAGCTTCTCTCGCCGGAGTGTCTCCAACACGATTCTCAAGTGCTCCTCGTGTTCTTCCTCGGTCCGAGAATATACCAATACGTCGTCAATGAATACCACGACGCACCGGTCCAATAGCGGACGGAAGACTCTATTCATTAAGTCCATAAATGCCGCCGGGCATTAGTAAGCCCGAAAGGCATAACCGTGAACTCATAATGGCCATACCGCGTACGGTACGCCGTTTTGTGCACATCCTTGGGCCGTATCTTCAACTGATGATACCCCGATTGAAGGTCAATCTTCGAATACACCCTTGACCCTTGCAACTGATCGAATAAATCGTCAATCCTCGGCAACGGGTACTTGTTCTTGATTGTGACCTTATTCAACTCGCGATAGTCAACGCAAAGTCGAAGTGTGCCGTCCTTCTTTTTCACAAACAGCACCGGAGCTCCCCACGGAGACACGCTCGGCCGCACAAAGCCTTTATCGAGCAAGTCTTGCAGTTGGGCTTTAAGTTCCTTAAGCTCCACCGGTGCCATTCTATACGGAGCCTTCGAGATTGGCGCCGCCTCGGGGATTAAGTCAATGACAAACTCAACTTTCTGGTCCGGTGGCAATCCCAGCAACTCCGCCGGAAACACATCCGTACTCTCGCATACCACCCGAATGCTACTCAATTCCGGGTGCTCCCTTTGGGTATCCACGATGGTCGCTAAATAAGCCTTGCAACCACCCTTGATCATCCTCTTCGCCCTCACCGACGATATGGTCGCCGCAAAACGTGCGCCTTACACGCTTGGTAAACCATTTCTTCTCGTCCGGGTTCACGAAATGTGATAACCTTCCTCTCACAATCGATGACGGCGTAGTACTTAGAGAGCCAATTGATCCCTAGGACCACGTCGAAGCCCGATAACCGCTCGACCACTAGGAGATTGATTGGCATAATCCAATCCCCAATTTGCACTGGGCAATTTTCGCACTCCTCGTCCACAGCAAAAGAGTGCTCGATAGAGTTGACCCACCATTGGTCATCATGACGCCCTATCTCTACCCCATGAGCCTCGGCGAATGATGCACGTATGAATGAATGAGATGCACCTGTATCAAATAATGCTTTAGCTCGAGTGCCTTGGATCGTAATAATACCCGCCACCACATCATCAGAACCGTGCCGGAGTCGATCGCTCCTCCACCCGAGTGGCAAAACCCGCCCACTAGGTGCTCGAGGTGCCTCCCGCCGACGAGATGCCGATGATCGTCCGGCCAGACATAGCGGGTGGCGTCCCCGCCAACCGTCGCGGAGTGTACCGTACGTAAGCCGCCGAGGGTGCGGGAGATGAGCCGCCCGGACACTCGCGACCAATGTGGCCCGCCTGGCCACACCGAAAGCATCGCCCCTCCCGCTGAGGGCAAGTAACAACTCTGTGGTTCCCGCCGCAGATGACACACGGGTAGGAGGTCTGACTCTGAGTCTGACTCCTACTGCCGCGCCACTGTGACCGCTGAGGTCGAGGGGGCCGCTTAGAGCTCGATTGCCCCGCAGACCCACTCGATGCCCGCTTCTTGGACTTCTCCCTGTCCTTGTCCCTCTCAAAAGCCTCGCTCTCCTCTCGCGCTATAGCATTGCCGCGCTCCACCCAAAGTGCGCGGTCCAATACCTCTCCATAGGCCGTCAGCCCAAAAGAAGCAACCGTCTTAAAAATATCCGGCCCCAACCCACGCCCGAACTTCTTCGCCCGGTCCCCGTCGCCGTGGACCAAGCTCGGCACGCAATGAATCATGTGCGTGAACTCCCTCTCGTACTCGCGCACTGTGCGACTCCCCTGCCTTAGCTTGCGGAAGTCCTCCTCGATCTTTCTTTTATCGCTTTCGGGAAAATACTCCATCAATAGCATCTCCCGAAACGTCTCCCAAGCCATGGTAGTATCGTTCAAGGAACGATCCTCCTTCACTTGCCTCCACCAAAGGCGCGCCGACCGCTCGAAGCAATGGGCCGCCAAATGCACCTTGTCCCGCTCGAGGGTATAGAAGTCCTCGAACAAGGATTGCATAGCGATCAACCACGTCTCGACCATCCACGGGTCCTTGTCTTCCCCGTTGAAGGTTGGTGGTTTCAACCGCTTAAAAGCCGTCAACACCGCTACCGCCCGTTCCCGCTCCGCCTCGGGGTGTCGTGATCCAAGCCGACGAACCCGAAACCGGCGGTGGTACAACTGTCACATCGGTACCGCCGCGCCACGGGAGGTGGTGCCGCAGCTCAACAGTGGCGTCGGGTCCCGAGGCACGGCGCCGCCGCCGCCCGCCGGGCCACCAAGTCGTGGAGCCTACCGAGCCGCTTCCGCTTGCCGTTTCATAGCCCGCCAACGCCGCTACTTGGGCTTGCAGCTCGCGCACTTCGCCCGATCCCGACTGGTCGGGCACCTCGGGAGGTGGTGCCGCCGCAGATCGCGTCTTAGGAGGGCGTCCCCGTGGTGCCATCACGTCCGGAAACGTAGCACACACATTAATACTCAATACACGTGACTCTTACACGTTCCAAAATAACTACCCAATTAAGCGAAAGCAAATAAGTAAATTATTTCCCACTCTAGGTGTCATGTGGTCGGCCGCCCCACAAGGTTCCTTAAGCGAAATAAATACTTGAATTCATCTCTAATTCCTTCTAGAGAAGTCTTAATGTCAACCCAATCCACTAGCTTTCGCGTTTACCAAATCCACGTTAAACGTTTCCCAAGTCCCTAAGGTCTCCAATCCTATGGTTCTTAAGTCAATCCTAGACCTTTGCTTACTTCCGTTCACTCTCTGATACCACTTTATCTGTCACGCCCCGCAACCCGCCTATTTGGTCGGATTCGGGCCACGTCAACAGACGCCGAGCGAACAGGGCCTCCCCTGCCCGCCCAAGGCTCTAACAACAAGTATAATTTGACAATCAAAGAGAATTTCAATTATACAAGGCTTACACGAAGGTAAGCAACAACAACACAGCGGAAGAGTAAGCACTAAGCTAGAATATAAACCATACATGAACTTGATTACATTTGAACCAAATACAAGTAAACTAATCTATTACATTCTTTTAGCATTCAATACATCATTTCTTTTTACATTTGTCATCTCCCAAAAATTACTTGAATGTTTACAACTTGACATCTATAGTTCAACAAAGTAAGGTTGATACAAGTATAACAAAAAGGAAATGACTAGATGCAAGACTCAGGTGGCCACTAGCTATGGCGCTAACCCCTTGCCCGGTCCTCCGCCCCCGCTCGTGCTAGGACACTGTGGGGTTAGTGGTGTGAGAACTACAACGAAGTTCCCGGTGGGCTCGCAACCGACCCGCCGACTTACCCACTAGGTCTATCCAGCATAAGTATTTCAACGGAAATGAAATAGTAACCAAACTATATAAGCTAATACTATGCCTGCAAGAAAGAGTCAGATAGATAGATAATCGAATTTAGATATGTTTGCATGCATGCTCGTTACCATACTTTACTTTACTTTACTTGGCTCATTACCCAATCTTGCCGGTTAACATAGTTAACCCCAACAAACTCAAGACCCACAATCCCGCTCGGAACGGGGAGGCTCTAAGCCTACAAGACCCGAGGGACCGTCCGTCGGGGCCACGATCCCCTAGGTGGACTGTTCGAACTCACCGCTTGAGGAGGAGCGACCTCCTCAAGCCAAGACTCGTCAAGAGTATCGATCTAATCCTCACATTGAGGATTCATAGCCACTAGTTACCATGCCATTGTCAATGATAGGTTTTCTACCTAATCATGTATATCATTCTTGCCATAATGCCACTAAGTTAAACTATGTTTAACTAAGGTTGTCTCAATGCCAATCTTGTCTCTATGTTCAATATCACCTTTGTTGACTAAGATCAAGTCCATCCTATATTCACACAAGTAGGGTTCTAATTCTCATGCCTCTATGGTTCCATTACAATCTCTAAGTTCATTCTCATACTAGAACAATAATCGAAGTTCAACCATAGCATAATTAACCTCTACCCTATCATGCATGAATATACTATACATATAATATGCTCAAAGGTGAAAAAAGACATAGAAGGGAATTCGATGCTTCCGGAATGCACCCCCCACCTCAAAAAAATATTGTGAGGGTGCCCAAGAAGTTTCCCGACCTACCGGTGGCTAGGTAAAACCCTGCAGTTCAAAAGTGAACCTAATCAGGCCATTTTACATAGTAGCCCCTATATCGGATTTTCGTTTAATTAAACGGAGTTGTCCCACGCGTCGGGAATACCCCCAATTAGGTTTCTACAAGGTCAATTTGACCCAAGAACCCCTATGTTCAAAAGCCCCAAATTTGGGTGCTCCAACCATGCCCTATGTCCAACCTAGGGTTTTGATCTCATTCACAAGCAAAATATAGCTTTAGATCAACCTAGAAGCTCCCTAACACCATCCTTGACCCATTAGAACCATCCATTTGGGGTTTACAACAAACCCTAAGAAATCACCATGAGAGCACTTGAGCTCTCATGGAGCTTTCATGGTGTTCATAGCCCTAGCATGCCTCTAACACTAGCAAGAAGCTAGAAACTCCAAACATCAAGCTAAAATCGAAACCCTAGAGTTAAACTTGTAGAACTCTTACCTCTAGTGCAAAGCTCTTCCAACTACTCCTTGTAGGAGAGCTTCAAGACCTCCAAGAAGCCTTCCCAAAGCTCCAAAGTCCTCTCCTCCAACTTCTTCTCCTTCTTCTTCCCTTGCCCTAGAGCTCCTCTAGAGAGAGAAAGGGAACAAAAGAAAGAAATGAGAGAGTGAGTGTGTGTGTGCTGTGAAGTGAGTGAAAGGAGAGCTTATTGTGTTGTAACAATAGCCAAAAAGCCCCTCAACTTCTTTTATTTCGCGCAGTTCACAAACTGCTGTCAGACCATCCCATACCGGTATGGGGGAGATCTGTACCGGTATGGGGTGCTACAGTGGCAGAAACCCGAGAGCAACCTCCCTCGGTTTCGCAGCATCTATACCGGTATGGGGCGACCTGTACCGGTATGGGCCAAAGAAACTACCAAACCCGAGAACTCTCTCCTCTCGGGTGTGATGGCTATACCGGTACAGACACCCGGGCTGTACCGGTATGGGCCATAAAATTCTCAAACCCGAGAGCTCTTCCCTCTCGGTCAAAGTTGCTATCTGTACAACTTTGCTGTCCGTACGAGAATGCCCGGACTTGTGTTTTTCGTTTCGACACTACTTCGCGCCGAACAACGCCAAAACCCTTTTAACTCTTTTAGATTATCTTCTAACCCTTCCAAGAAGTTTGGAATGGCAATTGGAACACGTCCAACTATTTCATCTTCGTACTTTAGTCAATTTGGCCAAAGTCCGATCTTATCGTCGAATTTTCGATATGCTACAGAAGGCGCTGAAACAAATCAGAAAACAGAGGGCGTGAGAACTATAGATTTATAGTTCCCAGTGGGCAATTACTGATCTCAGCTGCATGCACCACTAGGCCCAAAACGAACAAATAAACGGGTAATATATATAAGCGAAATAAACGACATGTAAATAAACATGTAAGCTACTAAACATGATATCTCTACTTAGCATGACTTTGCATAAATAAGCTATTCTAAGCATGAATAGAAAGCATGTACAACTAGTCCGAAGTTCACAATGTAATAGTAAAGTGTTAAGGTTACTATTCTAGTCCAAGTCCACAATGTAATAGTAAAGTGTTAAGGTTTACTATTCTAGTCCAAGTCCACAATGTAATAGTAAAGTGTTAAGGTTTACTATTCTAGTCCAAGTCCACAAGGTAATAGTAAAGTGTTAAGGTTTACTATTCTAGCCCAAGTCCACAATGTAATTAAACTACTTTAAGTTTAAAACTGATAAGACCCACCCGAAAGCTGTCTGGCCGATGCCCACCCGAAGGCTGCCTAGCCGATGCCGAGCCTAATGGCCCCGTAGTAGTCAACATCCCCACCCCAGGAATAAGACGTCCCACAAAGAATCCACTTCGGTGCCCAATCCCGCACGGCGAATACATGAATCGCGTTGGCCAACTCCGGAGTGCCGGCTTGTAGGGAGCGACCCTCACAGGCATGTGCGAATGAGCACAATGGCATAAGTCACAAGATCCGTCACAAGTCTCAAGTCATCATGTTAAGGATTTTGTGTTGGCAAGTTTCGTGAATTGAGTCGGAGTCTTGAAGGATCGGAGCGGCTCGAAGAACGAAGAATCAAAGACTTCGAAGAAAAAGGAATTGGCTCACGATGAGAATCACGATGCCTAGATAAGTTTTTAATTCATGTTATGGTGATTCATACTTAGTTATAGGCATTAGAATCATAAAATCATTGAATAACGGATTAGAAATCAGAATCTTAACTTTGTAGTTTTCGAAAAATGGAAAATCAGCAAAAATACAAAGTTATACCGGTATGGAAAAAGATGCTGTACCGGTATGGAAAAAGTTGCTATACCGGTATAACCATCAATCCCATTACCGGTTCCAAGGCTTCGAAAAGTAATCTTCCGTCCTTGTGGAACCGGTAACCAGTTCAAGTTTGTACCGGTACAGATAGGTAAAAATCTGATTTTTCTCTAATCCGAATCTAATTGATTCTAAAGTCTATAAATAGGTTCTTAGGGTTCTCTAAACTTTATGCACTTCATCATAATACATGTTTGAGAAACCCTAGAGGCTAGGAATTCTTTCAAAACCTATTTTCTACTAAATAGCCTCTTTTAGGTCAAATCGAGACATAGTAATTCTTATTCTATATGTCGATTTGATCTACGATTCGTTTGGAGTTTTCTTCTTCGGTTTTCATCGATACTCCAACGAAGGATCACCATATTCATGATTCTATTCATGGTGGCGTCGTGGATTCGGCGTGATTGAAGACTTCGTGGATTCGAAGCGTGGCGTCGTGGATTCGGCGTAGTGAAGACTTCGTGGCTTCCAAGCAAGGCGTTTCGTGGATTCTAACGTGGGCGTTCGTGGATTCGGACGTGATCGTGGACAACTCGGTGGAGTGCGCGGAGATCCATAAGAGAGTTAGAGAGGTTAAGTCCGTGGAGTCGGTAATCACCTTGTAATCTTTTCTTTTAGTGGATTGGTATTCGCGTGTTGGTCCCGTGGGTTTTTTACTCCGAGTTGGAGTTTTCCCACGTAAATCTCGGTGTGCTTTTTATTTTCCGCAATTACTTTTTAAAGCATAGAGATTTGTAGTTTTTGGCCTTTACACCTATTCGCCCCCCTCTAGGTGATTAGATACAATCTAGATAGATCCTTGGGGCTTCCCCATAACTCACAATTGGTATCAGAGCGGGATCTAGATATATTGATATCTAATGGCCGAAGGCGGTAACATTAATCGACCTCCGCTTTTCGACGGCACGAATTATGCCTATTGGAATGTTCGCATGAGAGCTTTTCTAATTGCAATCGAAGAGCGGGTGTGGAAATCAATTGAGTTCGGATGGAAACCTCCAACCGAAAAGGTCGATAATGTTGAGAAGCCTAAACCACGAGACAAGTGGACGAAAGATGAAAACGAGGCATCTTCGTTTAACGGCAAGGGCATAAACGCTTTATTTAATGCTTTGTCTCAAACGGAGTTTACTCGCGTTTCGGCTTGTGAAACCGCGAAAGAGATTTGGGATACTCTACAAGTTACGCATGAAGGAACAAGCTTAGTAAAGGTCCAAAAATTACAAATGCTTACAAGTAAATTTGATTCGATTTTTATGGATGAAAACGAGACCTTTACCGAGTACTATACGCGTCTACAAGACGTAGTAAATACATGCGCTAACTTGGGAGAGAAAATCCCGGAGTCAAAAGTTGTTAGAAAAATTCTTCGAACTCTTTCTAACGTTTCGGGCAAAGGTTGCCGCGATCGAAACGGTTAGGCATCCGGACGAGATGAAAGTCGAAGAATTAGTAGGCGCTTACAAACGTATGAGATGACTTTTCCTACTAATCAATCTTCTTCCAAGTCTTTTTCTAAAAGCACAGGATGGCACTCAAATCAACAAAGGAAGAAGACGACGACACGTATTCCGACGAAAATATTACGCTTGCGGATTTTGAACAACAATTGGCGCTCCTCACGAAGAAGTTTCGCCGGAACTTCCGAAAGAAGAACGATGCTTCATCTTCGAAGCGAAAATCCTTTTCTAAACCTTCTTCTAATTCTAAATTGAAAGATAAAAAACTTGCAAAGTCTTCGAATGAAAAAGATGAATTCGAAGGGGAAATCCAATGCTTCAAGTGTAGAGGCTACGGCCATATCGCAACGGATTGTCCTTCGAAGAAGACGTATAAACCGAAGGCTTTGCAAGCTAAAACGAAAACTTGGGATGACTCTTCTTCAAACGGATCATCATCAAGTGATGAAGAAAAGGATCATACGGCTTTAATCGCTAATTCTACACTTCCTCCATCTTCTAATGTTGCTTGTCTATCATCTATTGTTTCTAACTCAAACCTTTCTCTCTCTTCGCATGGGTCTTCGAGCGAGAATGGCGAAAGTGAGGAGGAATCGAACGACGAGGATATAGCCGAATCATACAACCAACTTCTTATCGAATCGAAAAAGATGGCTAAATTCAATAAGAAGTTGGAAAGTCGTTTGTTGGAGATTGAAGAAGATAACAACAATATGAGGATCATGAATGAAGCTCTTGAGGAGGAACAAGAATCAACTTTGAGTATCAATTCGGTCATCCAAAAGAAGCTCGAAGAATCGGAATTAACAATGAAATCTTATAGGGATAAGATTGGATTTTTGGAGCAACAATTTAAGGAAACCTACACATCCAATCAAGTGTTAACCAAGCAAGTTCATCAACTCAAATCGGATCTTCAACAATTTTCCTCGGGTTCGAAAAAGTTGGATAACATGCTCGGGTTAGGTCAAACGAACAAGTTGGGCCTCGGATACGAAAGGACATATGTTGAGAAGGATAAAAAGACGATATCGAAAGTCTCAACAAATTTAAAAGCAAAGGTATGTCACCGATGCGGAGTCAAGGGACATATCAAAAAGAGTTGCCCGAACAAGACAACGAAACCTCAATCGACAACCACTTCTATTCGGTATCTCCCACGGAATCAAATAGGAAATCAATTGGGGCGAGTACCTCGTGCAAACCGGAAGTCTAAGCCTCAACGTAAATATCAACCGAAGAACCAAGCATCGAGACAATCATCGGTTGAACAAAGGTTGAAAGAAGTCAAGCCTCACGTCGACAAGTCAAAATAAGGAAAAATTCGACAAGTTTGGATTCGGAAAGGTGATATCTTTCCTTGTTATTCTTCTTAGCTTGTTTTTCGGTTATGTAATGCTTTGATAGGTGCATATTTCTTACTTTTATTCATTGCATTATATGCTTAGACGATTTTTGGTACTTATTGAATATTTTTTATGCTTGGTTTTCTTTTGTTTGAATATCGTCTTTGAGGAAAGGTAAAGGGGATTTTTTAAAAAAAAAAAAAATTTGAGAGCGGCAATGATTGAAACTCTTTAAAGTAGAGAGATTAAAGGTTTTCTCAAAGAGAATTAACCGGTATTTAAAGTCAATTCAAATTGAATTAAATTCATATTAATTATTGATTTTACTTCACTTTTCATTATTTTGACGATAATTTATTATGTGATTTCTTTACATACCTTCATCAAAATTTTGAAATTAATTTTAATCACTTTGTATTTAATCCATCTTGGTAGTGAATGTTGAATATAATTGATGGATATTTTCTAATTGACTAAGATTCGTCAAAATTATTTTCAATTGTGAGATTATCTAATTGAGGGGGAGTTTGTTTTATTATTATTTTTTTTAAAAAAAAAAAGGAAGAAACTCCTTAGTTTAAAAGATGTGGAAAGAGTTACATCCGAAAGGAGTGTGAAAACTACCACCACATGTAGGAAAGAGCTACCACCCCGGTCGTCCGGTACGTGTGTGAAGCTACCACGTGAGAAATTATGAGAAAAACCGAAAAAGGTTGAAAAAATGAATATTTTAGAATTTTTCGGTGATATAAGTGATAGTTTTGAAGAAAAAGATGTTCAAAGAGCCACCCCCGGTGCTATATTAGTTAAATCTCTATTTTGAACGGGTTGCGACAAATTGGTGTCAATTTGGACAAATTTCTAGAAAATTATTATTTCTCAATTCGCATCTTGATGATTTAAATAATTTTGATTGTTCTTAATATCAAATTTTGATGATATGATGTCTTTTGAAATCATAGAATATTTTACTGTCATCATAATAATTTTTGTCGTCAAATCAGTAATTTTTGTGAAATTAATTTGTTTTTGGAGAATTTTTAAATGAAAAAGGCTATTTTTCGAATTACTGTTGATCTGTACCGGTACAGATTCATCCCATACCGGTACAAATTACTGTAGCCCGCGATATAACATCGGTAACGATTCCTTTTTCCACTCTCTACACTCATTCAAAACGCGCGCTCTCTCTCTCTAAAAACCCCGTGAGCCCTTCTCTTTCGTATCCGCACGTTTTCCCCTCAAACAATGTATTTTAGCTTGGATCTAAGATCAAACCCGATTTTTGCATATTTTTTGAATATTCCGGGACAAGTGTTCAATCTTTGTTATTACTCGTTTTTGATGCAATTTTTTGCAGTAATTCACTATCTGAACTTATTATCTTGCATTCAGAACACTTAGAACTAGTTTAAATTCGTTATTTTTCGCAGATCTATGTTCTAGGTTTCTATTTTAATGGAATTTCGGGAAAATTGTTTGATCTCTCGTTCCTTTTTGATGCGATTTTTTGCTGAAAATCGGCTATTGGACACAAGATCTTGCATCTAAAACACCTAGATCACATTAAAATCCGTTATTTTTTACAGATTTACGTTCTAGGGTTCAATATTGGTAGAATTTCGGGATTTTTGAAAATGTGCCAAATTTGATAAAATTTTCTGCATGATTCAAGTTCGTTATTGCTTTATTATTTATTCTTGAATTATTTGTGAATTTTTCACAATTTTTAGAGAATTTTTTCAAAAATGTGTTCATGTGAGGTTTTTCATGTGCAGGAAAATGGCTTTTTCACTGGTTCTTGTACTTCTGGTGCTCATGGCTGCTGGAGGTCGTCGAGGACGTAGTAGAGGAAGTAGAGAGACTTCCAAACGGACTCGCCAAGCTGAGGAGTCCGGAGGATCTGATCCCGACTATCAGGTCGAGGGAGCTGAGGCGGTTGAAGAAGAAGAAGATGCTGAGGAGCCTGTTTCCCGTCCCGACAAGGGAAAAGGCATTGCTGGTGAATCATCGCGAGGAGGTGGTGCTACTAGGGAGCGGCGAGCCAAGAGGATAGCTGAGGTTCCTCCTGAGAGGGCTCGTGCTTACTCGGTGCGATCATGCCTAGCGGAGCGGCATGTAGTCTTCAAGGACCTGACTGAGCAGGTTCCTGAGTTTAGGCGACTGATGCAGAGAGCACCTATTGAGCCTGTTGGACAGGTAGCAGCTCGCACACCTTTCTGCGTGGAACTCATTCGGGAGTTCTACCTGCGTGGTGTAGTTCTCGCAGAGGATGAAGAGACAGGGACTTATGTATTTGAGACGCTGCGTGGACAGAGATCGACGGTCACTCCTCACGAGATTGGAGAGATTCTAGGGATGTATGTTGAGACGATCGGACTACATTATACCGCCGGGACATTCCGATCCTCGACACATTGGGAGACCGTGTGGTTGAAACGATCTGCAAGCCGGCGTTCGCACGGATCGGGCGATTGTGGAATCAAAGGATTTGCGCCCGAGTATCACTTGCTTTCTTTGATTCTCGTGCTACAACGTCCACCCAACTATTGGGACCAAGAGGCTTCACGGGATCGTTTGCTATTATTGTTTCTTCTTGGTCACCCGAGCGAGCCTTGGATTAAACATTAACATACCATTCCTTATCCGGGCAAACAATGGTTCATGTTATCCACTATCGACGGCGGGAGCTACTACCGTTTCCTTTGCTTATCAGTCAGATTTTACGGGAACACGGCGTAGACACAAGGTGCGATAAGTATGACTACGGATTTGGGCCGATTGATGCGGTGACTTGGGCTAAGTCTGTGAGCACCTTGAAGACTTTTCAGCAGACCAAGGGAGCTCCACCGCCTGCAGCCTCGAGTAGTGCTGTACCTTCTCCACCTCCACCGTCACGACGAGCAGAGCGTGCACCGCCTGCAGGGTCCTCTAGGTCAGGAAGCGCAGTCACTTTGGACACACTTCATCGTGACATGGGTGAACTCACGAAGGAAGTGAGTTTTCTAAAGAAGGGATTCAAGAGTCTCGAGAGAGGAATGAAGAGGATCCTTGAGAAGATGGGATGTCGACATGATGATATATTTCCACGATCTCATCCTATCGCCGATCCGCATCTCGACACTGCTTCTCGCTCGTGTCGGACCGTACATCGCGGTTCTCGGATCTCCCGCTAGAGGAGATGACGATGATGACGAGGCTACTGAGTGACTTCTGCCTCGACTTCTTTCTCCTGCTGATTTTTACTGCTTTTCTTAGGATTATGTTTAGTTTACCTTTACGTAGTACTTGATGTTTTTTCTTATGCATCTTGGTTTGTAACTATGATTTAACTACTCTCTGTTTAGTTTGTGTTTCTTTCTATCTCTGTTTCTTTTTGGCAATTTTTGACAAAAAGGGGGAGAATGAACTACAGGTACAGGGGGAGTTGATAGTGCATACACGTAGGGGGAGATGCATATACAAAGGGGGAGAAATGATTAAGAAGGGGGAAGGAAGTATTTTTTGAGAAAACGAAAGAATTTGAAAAGTTGATGGAACAAGGACTAAGAAAAGAGGAGAAGAGGAGAAGAGAAGATGAGAACAAAGAGATTGTTGATTGACTAATATTTTGATTGTCTATTTTCGTTTGAAATTGTTTTGCAGGACATCAAGACTTCAAGACTCCTAGTTGTGTCTAAGTCATAGAGTTTGTTTTTGGAGTTTTTGATGTATTTTTGGATCTTAATTGTATTTGGATTACACGCGAGAAGTTTAATGTTTTGGTGATGACATTGAACTTCGTTTCTCTTTATGATGTAATTTTGGTGAGCTTTTGTGTTTTGTCACGAAATTGCCAAAGGGGGAGATTGTTAAGGAATTTGTGTTGGCAAGTTTCGTGAATTGAGTCGAGTCTTGAAGGATCGGAGCGGATCGAAGAACGGTGAAGAATCAAAGACTTCGAAGAAAAAGGAATTGGCTCACGATGAGAATCACGATGCCTAGATAAGTTTTTAATTCATGTTATGGTGATTCATACTTAGTTATAGGCATTAGAATCATAAAATCATTGAATAACGGATTAGAAACTGTAACGGAACTTTGTAGTTTTCGAAAAATGGAAAATCAGCAAAAATACAAAGTTATACCGGTATGGAAAAAGATGCTGTACCGGTATGGGAAAAGTTGCTATACCGGTATAACCATCAATCCCATTACCGGTTCCAAGGCTTCGAAAAGTAATCTTCCGTCCTTGTGGAACCTGTGAACTGGCTCAAGTTTGTACCGTACGTATAGGTAAAAATCGATTTTTCTCTAATCCGAATCTAATTGATTCTAAAGTCTATAAATAGGTTCTTAGGGTTCTCTAAACTTTATGCACTTCATCATAATACATGTTTGAGAAACCCTAGAGGCTAGAAATTCTTTCAAAACCTATTTTCTACTAAATAGCCTCTTTTAGGTCAAATCGAGACATAGTAATTCTTATTCTATATGTCGATTTGATCTACGATTTGTTTGGAGTTTTCTTCTTCGGTTTTCATCAATACTCCAACGAAGGATCACCATATTCATGATTCTATTCATGGTGGCGTCGTGGATTCGGCGTGATTGAAGACTTCGTGGATTCGAAGCGTGGCGTCGTGGATTCGGCGTAGTGAAGACTTCGTGGATTCGAAGCAAGGCGTTTCGTGGATTCGGAACGTGGGCGTTCGTGGATTCGGACGTGATCGTGGACAACTCGGTGGAGTGCGCGGAGATCCATAAGAGAGTTAGAGAGGTTAAGTCCGTGGAGTTGGTAATCACCTTGTAATCTTTTCTTTTAGTGGATTGGTATTCGCGTGTTGGTCCCGTGGGTTTTTTACTCCGAGTTGGAGTTTTCCCACGTAAATCTTGGTGTGCTTTTTATTTCCCGCATTTACTTTTTAAAGCATCGAGAATTGTGGTTTTTGGCCTTTACACCTATTCACCCCTCTCTAGGTGATTAGATACAATCTAGATAGATCCTTGGGGCTTCCCCATAACTCACACATCATGTCTCTAACATGGAATGTACAAGTATCTCAGTGGCCCATCTCTATGTCATCATGTCTCTAACATGGAATACGATAGATATACAAAGGCCTATGTCAATGTCTAATCCTCATGTCTCTAACATGGAAATAGTAACTAGCAACCCTAAGGTCTAGTTCAATTATTCTCATGACACTAGATTTTCTATGTCAAAGTTCAATTTCGAGCCTAATGTCGTTTTATGACATTAGCTCACTAAGTCCAATCATATGCCAAGACTAGTGCCGCTTTATGACATTAGCTTTCCTCCTATGTCAAGTATAGTTCTAAGTCCATAATTGTATGACAATTTCACTACAACAATGCATTCCCAAGTTCCAACTAGAGTACTAACAATTACATAGTCTCGTAAACATGCATCTCTACTTTATAGAGGAAATTTACATTATACATAACACATATGTTTTAAGCACTCCAAAATTCAATAATAATATACACAGCATGAAATTGCATGAATTTCTAGTTAACCATAAACACATAAGCACCGATGAGAATTTCTCATTGTGCTAGGTGAGGCCAAACCCACCGTCGCTCCAAGTGTCACTCCGAACCGCTAACGAAGCTTCGATTCCTACTCCTAGCACCCTACAAAGTAAATCCTAGGAGTTACAACCTCTAAAGTTGAACCATGAGTTCAATCTTTAAGCTTCTATACTAGAGAGCAAGAACACTCACCTCAAGTGTAGAAATCCCACTCCAATCCTCAAATGGAGGTTAGATCCATCCCAAGGCAATCTAAACAAAGGTTCTAAACCCATCAATTAGGTTCCAAAAGCCCTAGATCAAAAATCCCCAAATCATACCCTAAATCCTCAATTCTAGGGTTTCCTCAAAAAGAAAGCATCAAATTCCAAATCTAGAGGAAAGGATTAGTTGCTTACCTTCCAAGGGCTCCAAATCAATGATCAAAACCTTCTAAGAGTGATGATCATCCTCCAAACAAACTCTAAGCCCAAGCTCCAAGCTCCACTAATGGTGGAGAAGCCTCCAACAAGCAAAAGAGAGCAAAAGAGGGGATCAATCCACGCAAAAACCAAGCAATAGGGAGCGAGATCAAAAGAGGAGAAGAAAAGGGCTTCTCACCTTGTCCTCCTGTGATTCCGAGCTCAAAAGACCAGCAAAGGGGCGTGGGGTGAGGTTATAGAAGTGCTACAATACCTGCCAGTCAGACTGCATGCATCCCACTTGTACCAGACAGTCTCATTTAAATGCCCAAACCCGAGGCTCGGTTGGCGACCATCGCTCTCCCATACCGGTATTTAATCCCCCTATACCGTATATCCATCATTGCCGTACCGCACAAAGAACAATTTTTTGTACCAGACAGCACCCGTACTTGAAATCCGAGAGCAACCTAAGATTCAACTTTTTAGACTTTAGTGCTTGGAATTCATCCACTAACCTCAGACACGTGCCATAGGTCGGAACACAGTCGACGACCCTCCAGAAAATCTGGAAAAGCTCAGATCTCACATCCCACACTCAAACCTTGCTATTTGCGAAAGTTCAGTGCGTCACAGCGGAGCCGAGATGACATTAGAAGGTGGGTGGTGACCATCCCGAAGCAGCCGGGCTGCTCCTTATGTCTATATGTGTATATGTATACATATTGTCGATCTATTGCATATTGTCGAGAGCATGATAGGGTAGAGATATTCCTTTATTTGCATGTGATTCTAGCTAGTGTAGCGAGGTGAGCTTGACACTAGGGTAGAATATATAAACAGAGGTGAATGATGACATAGAAACCCTAGAGTAAAGAATGACAATATAGATCGAGTGGCATCTAGATGAATGACAACCTAGATCGAGTGGCATCTAATAAACAAGAACATTGAACATTGACATGTTGAACTAGAGAATAGGTGAACTCTTCTACATGATGAACTAGAGGTGATAGTTCTTGAGCGTTATAACCCTAGTTGGTAGGGTATCCTCGAGGTGAGAGGATTGGATCATACTCAGTCTGTTTGAGCTTCTGGAGGTCGCTCCTCACAAGCGTGCGCTCCGAAGGTTAGCACACGGGACAGAGTTGTTGTCCTGGGGCGAGTGGATGCCCCGCAGATCGTTTCGGGTTTGAGAGCGAGTTGCGACTCCTTACCCTTGGTGCCAGTGTGAGTCGTGGCCGAACCTTGAGGGTAAGCCAAGAGATTGAATAAAGAAAAGAACATGTTTTCTTATTGGACATAGTAGCATGATAGTTTCTTTTATACTATACTAAGCATGCATACTTTCATGTTGATTGGGCATAGTAGAAAATATTAAGCATCATGATTTACTGTTTTCCATATCTATCTATTCGTATATCTACTTGTGCCGTATGGACCTAGTGGGGAGATCGGTGGAGTCGGCGGCCGAACCCACTGGAAACTATTCGTAGTTCTCACCCCGCCACTATTACAGGGCCTAGCGTGAGCACCCCGGGCGATGATCGTGGTAAGGGCATAGCGCCCTAGACCAAGGTAGCAGCTACCTTTGAATTAGAGAGACCCGGGTCGTCGAGTGTAGATGATGTATAGGTGTGAGGACTTGTTGAGAGATTGTGTATGTTCATTTTACAAGTTAAAAATGTAAACTTGATGTAAATGACAAATGTTGTAAATGTTAATAGTTAAGTGTTTCTCTCTTTTGTATACTTGTATCATACACTTGTATCTCTTGCTCTCGTATGGTTAGCACTTTTTGTGCTTTGTTAGTCATGTATGAAATGATTTATTTCCTGGGAATATTCTTGTATATGACTTGTTGTTGAGCCGTGGGGGGGCAGGGGAGGTGCTGTTCGTCCGGCGTCTGTTTGACGGGCCCATGCCGACCAAATTGGGGGTCGCGGGGCGTGACAGCTATGTATGTATTTTGAGGTTTCTTAGTAAACAATGTATCCATTTGGAAAATGATGTAAATGTAATAGAAAGCAATGTGATGTAATAGCTAGTAATCTCTCTTTATTTCACTTATTGATACTTGTGATGCTTGCTCGTATATGTTGGCACTAGTTGTGTCCCGTTGATCGTGTATGTATAGAATTTAGTTATCCTAGGTAAATTCTTGTACTCGATCGTGTTGTTGAGCCTTGAGCGGACAGAGGAGGTGTTGTCCGTTCGGCGTCTATTCGACGCGCTCGAACCGGATGGTAGCGGTCTCGGGGTGTGACAATCTTTATCTTCTTCTTCCTTTCTTGCACCATTGGAGAAAGCACTTGAGGTAAGCTCCAAACCCTTGAATGGTATCTTCCTAGGGTTTGGGTTTTCTACTCTAGAAAGGGTTTGGATTGGATTCTTGCATGTTCAATAGGTGTTCCATGCTAGAATCTAGGGTTTTATTGGAGTATTTTTCCATTTTTGGAGCCTAGGGCTCCAAAAATGGGCTTTTGTTAGATCATGAGTTTTGATCTCATTTAGTTGGTTGTAAACCTAATTGATAGGTGTTTAAACGCGTTGGCGGCGACGGTTCAACGATTCGTCGAGTCGATGCGGAGATATTGCCAAGCAAAAGACTTTCGGCTTTGTTTCCGCTCGAGAGGTCGAGGCGGAGACGTGTGATCGCAAGATTGGAGTTCTTACTTAGTTGCATCGCCAAAAGGTGGGTGGTGCCATCCCGAAGCAGTTGAACTACTCCCTATGTCTGAGTATAGTATTTGTCAAATTCGCATATTGAGCATTGCATTATAGGGTGCTTAGATGGATCATACATGTCATTGCATGCTAGTGGTAGTGTAGTGTCGTTTGTTTGGCACATGGACCTAGTATGCATGATATCGAAACATAGTGATTTGTAACCCTATAATGAGATGATACATGTGGATTGGACCCTAGGTGAATGAAAACCTAGTGAATGGGCAATTAGTGTATTGGAAACACTTAAACAAGAATGAGTGGCATCTAATTAATGTAAACACAAGAACGAGTGGCATGAAAACCTTAGTGTAGTTGAAACACTAGGATGTTGAGTATAGGAATACCTTGATTCCGTGATGATAATAACGCTAGATGGTAGGGTATCCTCGAAAGTCGAGGATTGGATCGTGCTCACATAGCATGTTTTATGCTTGTCGTGGTCGCTCCACACAAGTCGTGCACTCCGGAGGTTTTGTCACACTAGGGCAGTAGCTAGCTGTCCGCAGGCGGTCTCGGGTGAGTCGAGCGGCTGGGACTCCTCATGTAGCAACCCGAACTTTAACCAAATTGGCTAAAGTGCGCGAACGAGTAATTGGACAAGTTCCAATAACCATTCCAAGGTGCTTGGAAGGGTTAAGAGAGGATCTAAAAGAGTTAGAAAGGTTTTGGCGTTGTTCGGCGCGAATTAGAGTCGAAACGACGTGAAAAGCACAAGTCTGGGCAACCTGTACCGGTACAAGCAAAGTTGCTGTACCGGTATAGCAACTTTGACCGAGAGGAGAAGAGCTCTCGGGTTTGTGGAGTTTTTGGTGACAAGCCAAACCGTACCGATACAAATGCTACGAAACCGAGAGGCGACTCCTCGGGTTTGCCTCGGAGTGTTTTATACCGGTACAAAGGGGTCTTGTACCGGTACAGAATGGGTCTGGCAGCAGTTTTGGACTGCTTCGAAATAAAATGTTTGGAGGGGTTTAGTTGCTATTGTTGCAACAAAATATAACCCAAAACCCTTCCCCCTTCACAGCAGTTTCCCTCTCTCCCTCTCTCGTGTCCCTCTCTCTCTCTGTTCGGCAGCAAGGAGAAGAAGAGAAGGGGAAAGAAAGAAAGAAAAGAGAGAAAGAGAAGAAGAGAAAGAAGGAGAAGATGAAGGAGATTATGATGGTGATGATCATGGCCATCCTCTCCTCCCTTCTTTGTGCAAGAGCAAGCTTTTGAGAGGTAAGCTCTCTCTCCCTCTCATGGTAGATCCTTAGATAATGGGTTTCTAAACCCTAGATATAGAGTTTTGATCTTCTTGCAAGCTTTAGAACCTTGTAGAGGCTTGGAAACTCATGAAAATCATGTGTTCTTCAAGGTGCTCTAATGGTGGATTTCTAGGGTTTGTTTAAAACACCCTATGGATGGCTCTAATGCTCTTAGATGAGTTCCTAGAGGTTAGACAAGCTCTCTATTGCTTGTTCTAGGGATCAAATCGGTGGGATTTGTAAAAGTACAAAACCTAGGGTTAAAAAGGGGATTTTTAGAAATAGATGAGTTTGATCTCATTTGACCCCATAGAAACCTAGTTGGGGTGCAACGAACGCGTTGGCGCGCTCGGTTCTGATCTCGACGAGCGAGTACAAAGATATTAATTATTTAATATATTCATACCAGATGTCCGCAGCACGCAAGATAGGAGCCCAAAATTCATGAAAACGGAATTGGGGCAACTTGAAGGCGTGGGGCAACGGCACAAGGTCTCAGATCGGGATTCGGAGATCGTTTGGTTGGTCGTGCAAGAGTTCGAGCCAAACCGGGTCAAGAGTGCCACGGGCGGCCGATTGCGAGTGTCGACGAGCAATCGGAGAGCATAATAAGGTGGGTTGTGTTTACCAAGCGACTAGGTCACCTAAATATGTCTAAGAGTAGAGGTTTAAACTTGATGCATGTGACCCATGTATAGAAATTGCATGTTAAAGAACATAGTGTAAAATGCATACGTAGAGATGCATGCTAAAGAACCTAGTGTGAAATGCTAAGAATGAGCATGATATAGAAATGCTAGGAAATGAATAAGCATGAGGTAAATAATGAAGCAAAGAATGCTAAGTAAAGAATGTTGCAAGAACATAGGCTTAGCATAATAGAAACATGCATGTAAATGAACTGGTAGACATAAGAGAGCAAATACGTGAGATGCATGTTAAGTTGATATATGAACTAGATGCTAAATGAAATGTATGAATAAATGCATGCTTAGCATAATGAGTACATGCTAGATATAATTATGTGCATGTAAATGGGACGGTTAACATAAGAATGTTAAGTATATGAATGCCAAGTATGAGAATGCTAAGTAAGAATGTAAGTCATGGACTAATACACGTATAGGTCGAGTGGCATCCAACTGAGTGTAAAGAACAGAAGTTGTAGTAAACCTAGAGTCATGTGGACCTAGGAGAATGACATCTAACCTAGTATTGTTAATGAACATAGGTTATAGTAAACTTAGAGTCAATGGACCTAGGAGTGTGGGAATTAACCTAGTGTCAAGAACATAGGTTGTAGTAAACCTAGAGTCATATGGATCTAGGGAAAGAACAATGAACCTAGTGTCAAGGACATAGGTTGGATAAAGACGACAGTGGACCTAGTATGAATAAACATAGGTCGAGTTGGAATGACATTGGACCTAGAGTTAGAAAACCTAGGTTATGTGACAAAGAATAAACCCTAGTGTCAAGTAGACCTAGGAGGTAAAGACAATGGACCTAGAGGGTCGTCTCTTGAGGGCCTAGCTAACCCTCAAGCTAAGTGGAACGGATTCATGGAATCCCGACATTTGGACACCTAAGTTGGTGTCGGGCGTGTGCGACGATTTCGCCGTCTGTGGCTATACCACCGTCGTGGCGTTGTGCGACGATTTCGCCGGGTGGGTGAGCCGAAATGTATTTGATACCGGTTAAGCCTGGTGAGGATCAGATCGCCATGTGTTGACACCCTGTGTTTGGGGCACCATTGCTGGGTAAGTACGATACGGCCGCACCAGGAGGCGAAGGAGTGACTCAAACCATTGTTGGGTGAGGTGCGATTAGTTCGCCGCCAGATGGTTAAGTCATGACTTGGGTCCTCGCTGGGTAAGTCCGCCGCGATCGCCACCAGAATGGTTATGGCAATTTGGGTTCCGCGTGTGCGACGATTTTACCGCGATGAGGCTGAGTCACAGAGGGCGACAGGCTGTTGACAGCTGGGGTAGTTGCGAGACGTCCAACACCTCGGGCTAGACAGCGGGCGGATTATCCGCAATGGATTGACTCAAGACCGAGTCGGGTGGCTTAGTGAGCTGAGGTAGAGTGACCTTAGAAATAAATTGCTAAGTAGCATAAGTGCCAAAAGGTAGAGAACGTAAAGACTAGCTAAAGTTGTAAATAGCTAATGGATAGTGCTAGTAATAGCTAAGCTTGTAAATAGCTAGGTATGAATGGAAAGGCTAAAGTAAAGAATAGCAATAAAGTAAAGAAAAGCTAAGAGCTAAAGAATAAATTGCATATTGCATTTGTGAGGCAGGTTTTTATGTTAGTTGCAAGTTATATATCTATATATGTTTTTGGACTAACATATCTGCAGTGCCTCCTTGGACCTATTGGTCGAGCTGTTCTCTTGGGTGACCGTACCCACGAGAACTATGGACAATAGTTCTCACCCCCGTGTTGTGTGCGTGAGCAGCGCGAGGCAAGGGCATAGCTCAGTAGATAGCGCCCTACCAGGAGACCAGAGATAGAAGTACCTCAGTTGACAGAGCTTAGGGGTATAACAGGGAAGAATAAGTTGTAATAAATTGTAATCAAATTTGTAATATCTAGATTGTAATAGGAAGTTTAAAGTCTTCAAGTTAAATGTAAGAGTTAAATTTGAAACGAATGGTTGTAATAGCAAGTAGCTGTTTTATGTTTATGATACTTCCTTATGCAATCTGATTGTAATATATGTTCCTGTTTGGAACCTTCTTGTAATTGTATTGATTGCGACGCCTTGAACGTACAGGGGAAACTCTGTCCGTTCGGCGGTCTGTCGGCGCGCCCGAATCCGACCGAATTGGCGGGCTCGGGGCGTGACATCTCACCTATGGGATTGAAACGTGAGATTGAGAGCAACCTTTCAGGCTAGCCGAGTGATTGGGTGATCAACGAATAGCATCGTTGTTGGACATAGTAGCATGGTAGCTAGTCTTTTACTATGTAGTTCATGCATTCATGACATTGGATCGAGGCATAGTTGGATAGTTGCACTTTTACTTACTATATTATCGTCTATGTTTCATACACATCTATCTATCTATCTATCTTCCTATGCCTCTTAGACCTAGTGGGGAGATCGGCGAAGTCGGCAGCCGAACCCACTGGAAACTATGGAAGATAGTTCTCACCCCACTTTATTACAGGTCTGAGTACGAGGGCGCCGGTCGAGGATCGTGGTAAGGGCTTAGCGCCTTAGTGGTCGTAGTAGATCATCTTCCCATTTGCATTAGAGCTACCCTATGTACTCAAGAGTAGATGATGTATAGGTGTAAGAATGTTTTGGGAAAAATTGTAAACTTTATGTTTATGTTTTGGAAGATGCAAGGTAAATCACTGTATTACAGAGTTGTATGGATGTAATAGCTAGTATCTCTCTTTTATTCACTTGCAAATACATGTGATGCTTGCTCTTGGTTGTTTAGCACTGGTTGTGCTCTCGTTAGTATTACTGATTGTGTATGTATTCAAGTTAATTTTCTGGGGACTTGTTGTACACAATCTTGTCGTTTAGCCTTAGGCGGACAGGGGAGGTGTTGTCTGTCTGGCGTCTGTTCGACGCACCCGAACCGGACCAAATTGGCAGCGGTCTCGGGGCGTGACAGATAGTTGTGGTATCAGAGGGAGTTAAGAGCAAGCAAAGAGAGAGTCTGGGACTGACTTAGGAGACCCTAGGACGGTAAACCTTAAGGCTATAAGTGCGTAAGTGTGACGTGAACCTATGACGGTGGCAGAAGTGTATTCATTGGGTTGATGTTGATGTTAAGACTCTAGTAGTTGCTAGAGATGGATTCAAGTGATACTAGTTCTTGACTCAAAGTGGTTGTGTTGGCGACCGACAACACGACACCGAGAGTCAAGGATGAGTACGCTTGTGAGCTTCCGCCTAATTTGTATTGCCAAGTTGTTTTGTCTAGTAATTGCGATGGCGTTAACGGGTTAAGTAATTAACCAAGTGTTTACGTTTTCAGGAGCTATCACCCCTTTCCACCGCTTGAAAGAGGCTAGAAGCCTGACCCCTCCCGCAGGGGCCCGTACTATCCTGGTCCACTGCAAATAAGGTGCAGTGTGAAACCGCCACTACTATTTGACTAGGAGCGCCCTATTCATGATCGCTACATCTAGAATGCCTAGTCTGCCTTCCACCTTGCTGACACAAACATTCTTCCATGCAACAAGTGTGACGTACTGAACTTTAGCAAATAGCAAGGTTCGAGTGTTGGTTGTGAGATCTGAGCTTTTCCAGATTTTCTGAGGGGTCGTTGACTGTGTTCCGACCTATGGCACGAGTCCCGAGAAGTGTGGTTGAAATCTTAGCACCAAAGTCTAAAAAGTTGGATTTTGGGTAGCTCTCAAGTTGTTATTCTGGCATCCGTACGGCATGCATTAGTGGTTGTACCAAGACAGACATGGTGGCTACACCCCAGACAAACCAAAATTTGTACCGGTATAAATGGTCAGATTTAGCAAACCCGAGGCTCGGGTTTGGTCGCTTCGAGGATCCGTACTGCAGACAAATGGGATTTGTACCGCACAACCGGCAGAATCTGAACTACGCGAACTGTAGGGGTTTTTTTGCAATTGTGGCCTTCTTTAACCGTGCCCCCATGCCCTAGGGCTCATTTTGAGGTCCTCCACTGCAGCAAAATAGGTAAGGGAGCTTCTCTCTCCCCTCCCTTGTATTTTCTTGGATTTTTGGAAGGTTTTCTTGAGGATTGATCTCCCTCTTCTCTCTCTTTTGCTTCTTGGTGCATTCACCACCTTAAGGGAAGGTTGAAAGCTTGGATTGGGAGCTTGTTGAAGGAAAGATCTTCAACTTTAGTGGTATTTGAGCCTTGATTAGAGCTTCTAGGAGGTAAGCAACATGTTTCTTTCCTCTAGATTTGGTTTTTGTTGCCTCTTTGTAGATGAAACCCTAAATTGAACACTTAGGGGTTATTTTGGGCATTTTGAATCTAAGGCTTTTAGAACCTAATTGATGGGTTTAGAACTTTTGTTTAAGCACTACACCAAAATTGTGTTTTAGCGGTGATTATTTTTCAAATTAGCGGCAATTATAATTGCCTCTAAATAGTTTAGCGGCAATTTTGACAATTGCCGCTGTTGGCAGGGTCGCTAAAACTTATAACGGCATTTGTTCCGGCGGTTGGTAAAAATCCAAATAAATGCCGCTAAATATATATAATAGTGACTATTATAAATGCCGCTAAATAGTATACAATAACAACAATTATAAATGCCACTAAATACTATACAATAACAACTATTATAAATGCCGCTATAATTAATTATAATTGCCGCAAAAAATATATATACTAACTGATTGATTATAGCGATAATTATAATTAATATTAAATTACTTGATTAACATCTAAATACTACAACGAATTGAAATATTAAAAAATAGTAGTAACCAAAAAGCATTAATAATTTGTATAACAAATATTCTCAACTCTCAAATTACAATCTCAGTATTCAAATTAAATTTTAAACATAAGTTCTAACACAAAATACTTGTTCAAAATTAAATTTCGAACATAATTTCAAATTAAATTTCGAACTCTTGCTTCCCACTTCAATTTCCGCAGCTCCAGCTGTTTTGGATCAACAAAAAAAAAAGCCATAAAATCATTGTCGAAATACCGAAATAAAAATAATCATATCAAATTTTTGAAAAATATGAAAGTTAGGTTGTACTGTTTTGGCCTAGCTTTTCTTTTCATTTTGCAACAATAGCACTCAAATTAAATAGACAACACATCTGAAAATAAACATGAGAACAACGAAAAGGATTTCAGATAGTGAATAAAAGATCAAAATCCAACTATTATTTAATAGATCTCAGAAAATTCAAATTAGAACAAATCCACATTGACGGACCAACAAGCAATTTGCGCGAATATCAGACCGACGTTATTTGACATTCTTAAATGAGTTTTGAAGTTGAAATTGTACAACCTTACGGAACTATATTACCTGGCTTAAACAAACATTCTCGACTGACATAACATAGTATCCACCAAAGATTTATTAAGTATGAGGTTCAACATATTCTAATTGCAAAAAAGATGATATACAGAACAATAAGTAAAAACAAGTAACTTAACTTTTGCTTGCAAATGCACTTGATTTTGTCTCTTACAAAGAGGTTGGTCACCGTTGTCGTGTAAATCTTCCGGTGCATTAACAAAGTATAGGTGATGGTTTCCAAGCAGTAGCCAGTTCACAGATTAAATATCATAACCAAACGAGTTAGCTTTCTGAGAACAAGAGCAGTGCGGTAAGATTTCGTATCACCGTAATACGTATAAAACAAACATCCCTTTGGTGCTCGTAGATCAAAATCTAGAAATTCTGTGTTCATGTGCATTAGAATTAAAGAAAGTGTAGGGATTTAAATCTTACCCTTGGTGAAGGAACAAGTCAATCCGACCGCGAAGCTGATGGAGACCGTGAAAAGGCCGAGTAGCAGCAGATTCACCGGATCGTGCTGGTAGTAGTAATACAAATGGACAAAGTACTACAACACATTCAAAAATTAAATTCAAGAACTACGTTGATATCCTCCCGCATTGGTTTGATCGTCAAACAATTAACTAGACACGACAAATCATATGTAAATATCAAAACCGCTTCTGTTAATAGCATCACCCATCATAAATCAATGAAATATATAAGGTCAAATTATAATTTGTATTTGTATATATATATATATATATATATATATATATATATATATATATATATATATATATATATATATATATATATATATATATATAAAAGAGAGAGAGAACATGAGAGGTAGAGTCTACAAGCAGTACATTACATATATTAAATACCATCAGAACATAATGCAGGAATCCAATCCATTAAAGCGTCAACCACAAAACAAGAATCCATCAAGTTGCCAACTCACAACATAAATTCAATTTAGAGAAAAAGAACTAAAAACTATTACTCAGTCATGGAAGGTAAAATAACATTCGAAGCCTCAATTGATACGAGCAGATTAAACACCTCCCTCTGATCCATCTAAAAAACATCTCACTTAGACTTAGATCATCCGGCGTATCATAATATGCAAGATAAAGATAATTTAGAAAAATTACTCTAGAACAAATAATCACAATTAAAATTATAATCACAATCAAATTTAAAATCACAATTAAAATAATAGATGCATAACTGGAGTTATTCCTCTTTTTTTTTTTCAAGTTCAGTGGCCACTGCTAGACTGCACCTTGGTGCTGCAAATTTCTTGCTCCACACGAAAATACGGAGCAAGATAAGGCTAGGGGGCAATCCACGAGTGATCTTTTACTTCTATACTACAAGAAAATTCTATAATTCACCACGAAAATCTATAACAAATAAGAACTAGAGGTTCAGAATCCAGCTTTGACGTAAAAACTATTTTTCAGTTTTCGACCTCAATGAAAATTAAAATTTTCACTCATCTTACCTCCAATTTGGTCCAAACAAGGTTCTAACCACAAGAAGGTGAAGTCAAGATCACTGTTGATCCTTCCAAAGTTCAGCTTCAAGAAGAAATTCAAATGGATTTTATCAAAATCCAAAATTGGTCTAGTTCAGTCCAGAAAATCAGCATTGTACCATCTCTAATCAACATCAAAATTAAAACTATTAGCCTACAAATCCAGCTCAAATAAGGCACAAGATGATTCCCAACTTCCCCTACACAAATACATGTGTTCAAATTCATAATTGGAGCTTTCAAATCTCTCCAATTGGGCTCCCCTCTCCACTACTCTTGCTGTCAGCCTGCAGCAAAGATCGCTGGCAGCAGCAGAGGGATTAAGCGCCATTGTGGCTTCTCCTCTGGGTACAGCTAAGAAGCTGAAGAAGAAATGGATGGTAGGAGGAGAGAGAGCTAGCAAGTTAGCTAACTAACCCAATTTCCAGCTGCAGTTGCCTCACAACCCTCACATGCTGCTCTACAACATCCAAGTCCAAATTTCAGAAAGAGGCCAGCTGGATTGGATACTTAAATAAAACTAAAAGTCATCTTTCATGAACCTTCAACTCAACTCAAGCAACTCTCTCACTAGCTCAAGATAAAGGTAAGTTAGTCCCCAACATTACCAAAGATCAACAACAAGGTCGATGGAGAGAATTTCATCAAAATTCAACTCCAACACACAATTAGATCGATCACGCCCGTTGCCAAGAGCCGAAATCCCGTTGTCAAGTTGGCGGAGGCGGCAGTGTTATCGTTGCTCCTCACCGCAGCCTTTACTCCACAATTGTCGCTAATATTGCTATTGGACAAAGACTACCGGGCAAAGTGGAGATGGAAACTGCAGCGCTACGTACACCATGCGCAGGGAGGAGTCCGGCAGGGAGAAAAAGTAGGAAGTGAATAAGATGAAGAGGATGAGTAAGAGAGGGAAAAGAAGATTAAAGAGAATAAGAAGATTATATGTTCCACCAACATATAATTCCCAATTCTGTCTGTGACATCAATTTTGCGTCAAAATAGTTCAAACTTGTCCTAATACTCATTAGTAAAGTTGACGAGTCATCGAAACTGTAATTGCTCCAACGGTTAACTTTTCAGAACACTACACGCAGGATATCAATTTACATTAGCTAATCTAACTTGTATTGGGACCCATATCCATATTTATGTAGCGTCCAGAAACACATGAAATATTCTATCTGAATCTGTATCCACATCACAAACATGTATAATTTTTCAAGTATAATACACTAGAAATGCTCACATTACTTCTCAAAAGCTCTTAATTAGTTCATGCCATATATTTTCCAGCTATACCTAATAACCTTTTATGTATATCTGAAAACAAATAGAACATCCGTATTTTATACTAACAGAAAGATTATACCAAATTAATATGGCTTTGACACTAGCATTAGCACTATAATTCTCGAATTGAGTTGCATTTCAAAAAATTAAAGTAAATGCACATGAGTTAGTTGCAATTAATTTATCCATTTTCACCTCAACTTAAGAATGAGAGATGCAGCAAGAGATCCTACGTATTTTCTTTTATACGGAACAATTTTGGAACTAATAATGTCCATCATCTGAACATGCAACAAAAATCACCAAGTGAATGGAAAGTAAGAACTATTCAAAATGACTCGTGCAAAGTTCTACATAGTTCGAGTTACAAACAAATACAAACTTACATCAAACGAAAAGAGATAGCATGAATTAAATATTGCAATCATGTATGAGAAGTCAACAAAATACATGGGAGTTAAATTTCTCATCTCTATAGTCTATATCCCAAAATTGCGAAGGAAAAAAACAGAATGAAATTAGGATCACCTTAAGATGATCATCTCATGGCCCTTAAGAACGGAACGGCGATGACAATTCTCCTACTTTTTCTTTTTTTTTCTGACAAAAAAGAAGAAGTAGAAAACCACAACAAGAATAACCTGTAATGGCAATGAATTAGCTATAACAAGAGCCCAGCGAAGAGCAAAGACACAAGCAGTCGATACAGAGACCAAAGAAAAAAATTATCCGTATTAAATCAAACAAGCAAAGGTAGGAGACTCAAACATTCCTAAACATTATGAAAGATGCAGAGTTAAAAAAAAAACAAAGAGAAACAAAGAAAAAACATTAAGAACAAGGCGATCAAACAAGTCAAATTTAATTCAAAAACGAACACAAAGCACAATTTACAGATAACGAATTATATCGAGATTCAGCTTCTACAAACTCCAACTAAGACTCAGATCAAAGTGGTGAACTTCTTGATTAGTACCCAAGGAGTTTAGATCACATAATATGTTAATTACCTAGACCTAAGAGGAAGTTGCTTTGAGCTAATTTACCTGAATCACCGTGGTTCGCCGAACCCTAGATGCCGACGCCGAGAGCTTAATTCCTCAGGCACTCCTCCGCCGGAGACGACAACGCCGCCGCCGCCGAGAGCTCCTCCGCCGGAGACGACGACGCCGCCACCTCTGCTCGCAATAAGGGCGACACAGCTTGGATCGAGAGTGGAGGGGGAGGGGAAGGGGAAGGGGGAGCTTGGATCGAGAGAGGAGTGGCGAGGGGGAGGGGGAGGGGGAGGCAGAGCTTGGATCGAGAGAGGCGAGGGGGAAGGGGAGGGGGAGCTTGGATCGAGAGAGGAGTGGCGAGGGGGAGGGGGAGCGGGAGGGGGCGCGGGATGAGAGGGCGCGGCGCGGGTTGAGAGGAGTTGGGTTGGGTTAGGGTGAGGTCTGATTAGGTTGGGGTTGGATTAGGATTATATTTAATGTATAATTATTAGTCGCTAAAAATATATCTTGTAAAATAATTGCCGCTAAAAGTGAAATAAAATAATAGTAATAGCGGCCGTTAGATAATCACCGCTAAATGATTGCCACAAAAGGTCCCTTTTGGTGTAGTGAGGTTGCCTTGGAAGGGATCTAACCTCCATTTGAGGATTGGAGTGGGATTTCTACACTAGGGTGAGTTTTCCTAGCTCTCTTGTATAGATCTTCGCGGATTGGTTAAATGGTTTATTGTTTGAAGTTGTAACTTCTAGGGTATACGTTTTAGGGTGCTAGGAGTCTGGAAATAGCCTCCGTTGGCGACCCGGAGCATCGGTGTACTATCGGTGGGTTTGGCCTCACCAATGTCAATGAGAAAAATTCTCATTGGGGTTATTTGAGTATTGAAAAATAGAAAATCATGTATTTTCATGTCATATACATTATTTATGAATTTTAGAATGCTTAAAACATATATCTTATATACAATGCAATTTTGACCTCTATGTGGTAGAGACTAGTCATGTTGGTGTAATGCATGTTGTAGCATTCTATTAGTGGTTTGAGAACATGTTGGACTTAGTGGAAATGACATGTAAAATGGTGATTTTGGACTTAGAACTATGCATGACATAGGAGAAAAGCTAATGTCATAAAGCGGCATTAGGCTTGGCATTTACTTGTAGAATTATAACAACCCACTTCCTCGTAGAATGTGCCGAGTTCTGTCAAAATGAGCGGAACGCGGAGTGAGTCAAGTAACACAAGGTTCTAAGTGTTTTAGAACCTATGTGAAGTGAAAAAGGGGGACCCACAAGTGTAAATCGCAACCGAAAAATTTTCGTATTTGCAGCCAAGACCACCGGTGGATGGAGACCAGATGCCACGGGAGCCAGCTGCGCGGAGAGGAAAATTTGGCTAAGTCCTGAAATTCCAGCCCACGGGATCCGAACAATGAGCCAAGACCGGACCCTGCGGTCAGGACCGGACCTCCTCTCGCAACAATGAGAAAATGGCTAAGTCCTGAAATTCCAGCGTGCGGGATCCGGACATTGGTCCGAGACCGGACATCCCGAGACCGGTCCCTAGGACTGAAACCGGTCTCAGAGCACGAAAAATGCCCAGTCTGGGCAGTTTGTAATTCTCGAGATTGGAGGGGTTTATTTGCATTGTTACAACACTTTATGCACCCAACCCTCTCCTCTCTCACAGCCACTTCACTCCCAACACACTCCCTCTCATTTCTCATTTTCTCTCTCTAGAAGTGCACTAGGGCTTGGAGATATTGGAGGAGAAGAAGGAGGAGAAGGCTTTGGAGGCTTCTTGGAGGATCTTGAAGCTCTCCTACAAAGAGGCTTGGGTTGAGCTTGCTACAAGAGGTAGGTTTTTGTAAGTTTGACTCTAGGGTTTGAGTTTTCTCCTAACTTTTGGAGTTTTCAAGCTAGTTGCTAGTAGTAGAAGCTTGGTAGAGCCATGAACACCATGGAAACTCCATGGGAGCTCAAGTGCTCTCATGATGGAATATTAGGGATTGTGTTATAGACCCTAGAATTGGTTTAGATGGTCCTAGATCATCTCTAAGGGTTGTAACAAGCTCTTTTTTGCTTGTGTATGAGATCAAAACCTAGGGTTCCACATAGGGCTTGGTAGAGCACCCAAATTTGGGGCTTTTGGCTATAAAGATTCTAGGATCAAATTGGCCTTGTAAAAACCTAATTGGGAGTGTCCCCGACACGTGGGACAACTCCGTTTGTTTAAACGAAAAGCTCATCTATGAGCTACTGTGTAAACTAGCTTGATCTAGGTTCTGTTTAATGCGCAGGTTGCAAAGTAGGGATCGGTTAAGCACGAGACTCGAACCACATCATCACCATAATTTTTAGAGGTGGGTGGTGCATTCCAAGGACATCGGACTTCTCTCTATGTCTAAGTGTCATGTTTGAGCATATATATATATTGAGCATGTTGCATAGTAGGGTTTAATATATATTTCGTATTGCTTTTGTGAGTTCCAATGCATGAGGTAGATTTGTATGAGATTGTATGATAGAGAAGAAGAACCCTATGTATGCATGCTAAAGAACAAGAACTTAGTGTACTTGATAAGTGAGTTGACATTGGACATAGAGAACAAGTGTGGCAATAACAAGTCTAGAGTACTTAGACAACAAGTGTGGCATCAAAGAACAAGAACAAGTAGAAAACTTGACATTATGACTATACAACTTAGAGTTAAGAGTCATATGAACATAGACTCCTTGAAGTCAAGGAATGGATTGAACTCGTAATCCTTAAAGTTAGGGATTGATCGTACTCACCATATAGTCCTTGCTCGAGGGCAGTACATCCCCCTCGGGCGGTGTGCTCCGTGTTACGGATTTTATGTTGGCATATTTCGTGAAGTGAGTCCGGAGTTTTGAAGGTTTAAAGAAGAAGAGACGAAGATCGAAGGCTCGCAGACTCGAAACGTAAATCCACAATGCTCGGTAAGTTCAAATACTGATGATGATAATTTATAAACATTAACAAGTGTTTAGAAGACTTGGGATTATTTCAAAATATAAAATCTGAACCTTTCAAGGTTCAGGGACGGTCCCTGGCTGTGAGGACGGGTCCCTCGTTACTGAATTTTTATTTACGCAGAGAGAGACCGGTCCCCGAGATGAGAGACCGGTTCCCGTAGCTTGTGTTTTCAGCTACGCAATGGAGGACCGGTCTCCAGCTTGAAGGACCGGTCCCTGAACCCGTAAAATATCTGAAAAATCAGGTTTTCGAATCCTAGTCTATCTCTAAGTCTTCTAAACCTATAAATAAGATGTAGGGTGTTTCTAAAACATGTCTAAGCATAGAATATCTTTTTGAAACCCTAGAAACTTGTTGGGTGCTTTCTTTCTTTCTTCAACAACAAGTTTCTATCGGATCAATTCTCGAAACCCTATTTTCTCGTTCTTAATAGAGAATTGATCCGGCTATTGCTTAGAAACATCGTCTACGGTTCTTTAATGATTGTCTAAGCAATAAATCATCACCGATCGTATCGTTCTTGCTCCGGACGGAGTGCGCTCATGGATTCGAGCGGGCGTCGTGGATTCGGCGTGATCAAGGCTTCGTGGATTCGAAGTGGAGGCGTTTCGTGGATTCGGGACGTGGCGTTCGTGGACTCGGACGTGAGGGCGTGGACAACCCGAAGGAGGATTGCGCGGAGATCCATAAGAGAGTTAGAGATGTCGAGTCCGTGAAGTTCGGTAATCACCTTGTAATCTTTTCTTTTAGTGGATTGTTATTCGCGTGTTGGTCACGTGGGTTTTTTACTCCGAGTTTGGAGTTTTCCCATGTAAATTTTGGTGTGTTTTTTATTTTTCCGCATTTACTTTTAAAGCATCGAAATTTGTGGTTTTTGACCTTTACAGCCCCCCTCTAGGTGATTAGATACGATATAGATAGATCCTTGGGGCTACCCCATAACTCACAATTGGTATCAGAGCGGGATCTAGATATATTGTTATCTAATGGCCGAAGGAGGTAACATTAATCGACCACCGCTCTTCGACGGCACGAATTATGCCTATTGGAAAGTTCGCATAAGAGCTTTTCTAATTGCGATCGATGAGCAGGTATGGCAAACCATTTAATTCGGATGGAAACATCCTACCGAAGTGGTCGCTAATGCTACCGTCCCAAAAGCACGGACCAAGTGGACGAAAGATGATAACGAGACATCTTCGTTTAACTGCAAGGGCAAAAACGCAATATTAAATGCCTTGTCGCAAACGGAGTTTACTCACGTGGCGGCTTATGAAACCGCAAAAGAGATTTGGGATACTCTACAAGTTACGCATGAAGGAACAAGTTTAGTAAAGGTCCAAAAATTACAAATGCTTACAAGCAAATTTGATTCGATTTCTATGGACGAAAACGAGACCTTTACCGAGTACTATACGCGTCTACAAGACGTAGTAAATACATGCGCTAACTTGGGAGAGAAAATTCCTGAGTCGAAAGTAGTTAGAAAAATTCTTCAAATTCTTCCGGAGCGGTTTAGGGCAAAGGTTGCCGCGATCGAAACCGTTAAGCATCCGGACGAGATGAAAGTCAAAGAATTAGTAGGTGCCTTACAAACGTATGAGATGACTTTTCCTACTAATCAATCTTCTTCCAAGTCTTTTTCTAAAAGCACAGGGATTGCACTCAAATCAACTAAGGAAGAAGACGACGACACGGATTCCGACGGAGATATTTCGCTCGCAAATTTCGAACATCAATTGGCGCGTCTAACGAAGAAATTTCGCCGGAATTTTCGAAAGAAGAACAAATCGTTTTCTAATTCATCTTCATCTTCTAAATTTAAAGATGGAAAACTTGCAGCAAAGTCTTCGAAAGACAAAGATGAATTTGAAGGGGAGATACAATGTTATAAATGTAAAGGCTATGGCCACATCGCATCGGATTGTCCTTCAAAGAAAATTTATAAACAAAAGGCTTTGCAAGCGAAAACTTGGGATGATTTTACTTCGGTGATTCATCTTCAAGTGACGAAGAGAAGAATGATCATATTGCGTTATTTTCTAATTCTTCTTTGCCTTCGTCTTCTAACGTTGCTTGTTTATTATCTATTATTTCTAACATAAGTGTTTCTCCTTCCTTGCATGGGTCTTCGAGCGACAATAACGAAAGTGAGGGGGAGTCGGATGATGAAAGCTTGGCCGAGGTGTACCAACAACTTCTTAACGAGTCAAAGAAAATACCTAAGCACAACAAAAGGTTGAGAAAGAGATTATTGGAACTTGGAGATGAGAACAACGATTTGAAGAATGCATCTAAGACTCTTGAGGAGGAAAGGGAGCAAGTTTTGAAGAACAATTCGGTCCTCCAAAAGATGCTTGATGAAGCAGATTCAACGATCAAATCACATCAAGACAAGATTGGATTTTTGGAGCAACAATTCAAGAAAATCTACACATCTAATCAAGTCTTAACAAGCCAAGTTCATCAACTTCAATCCGATCTTCAAAAATTCTCTTCCGGATCGAAGAAGTTGGATCACATGCTCGGATTGGGTCAAACGAACAAGGTTGGACTCGGATACAAAAGAACGTATGTTGAGAGGGATCAAAAGTCAATTTCAAAAGTCTCAACAACTTTAAACGAGAAGGTGTGTCATCGATGTGGCATCAAAGGACACATCAAAAAGAGTTGCCCGAAGAAGAATGAGAAAATTCAATCGCAACTTTGAAACGACAATTGGTATTATCTATTACTACTCGGCTTCCCCCTTGGAATCAAAAGCAAAATCAATTGGGTCAAGTATCTCGTGCAAACCGAATTTCAAAACCGAACAATCAAGCGAACCGGATTTCTAAACGAAAGTCACAAGTGGTTTGGGTTTCAAAGTTTCAACGACAATATCAACCGAAGCTTCAAACAACGAATCGACCAACGGTGGATCAAAAGTCGAAACAAAGGGTACCTAACGTCGACAAGCCAAGACAACCAAAGATCCTAAGTTTGGATCCGGAAAGGTGGTATCTTTCCATGCCTTTCGTCTTAGTTTGTTTTTGTTTATGCAATGCTTTGTTAGGTGCTTTTTGCATATTTCTTTTTCATTGCATTACATGTTTAGACGAGATTGATGTTTAAAATTTGTTTACAAAATCATTTTTGAGGAAAGGTATTTGGGAAATTTTTAATTTGATTGAAATTTTTTTTGAGAAAGGAGATGATTGAAAATCATTAAATTGGTGAAATTAAAGGTTTTTCAAAGAGCCTTAACCGGTATTTAAAGTCAATTCAAATTGAATTAAATTCATATTAATTATCGGTTTTACTCTATTTTTTATTATGTTGACGATAATTTAATATGTGATTTCTTCTTACATACATTCATCAAAATTTTGAAATTATTTTTAATCACTTAAGAATTAATTCATCTTGGTAGTGAATGTTGAATATAATTGATGGATATTTGCTAATTGACTATGAATCGTCAAAATTATTTTCAATTGTGAGATTGTCTAATTTAGGGAGAGTTTGAATATTTAAAAAAAAAAGGAGAAACTCCTATGATTAAAAAGATGTGGAAAGAGTTACATCCTAAAAAAAGGAATGTGAAAACTACCACCACATGTAGGAAAAAACTACCACCCCAGTCGTCCGGTACGTGTGTGAAGCTACCACATGAGGATTTTTAAGAAAAACCGAAAAGGTTGAAAGAAAATAAAAAGTTTAGAATTTTCGGTGATATAAGGTGATAGTTTGAAAAAGATGCTCAAAGAGCCACTCCCGGTGTTTATTAGTTAAATCTCTATATTGAACGACTTGCGACAAATTGGTGTCAATTTTGTTAAATTTCTGATAATTATTTTTCATCAATTAGTATCTTGATGTTTTTAAATAATTAGATTATTCTTAATATCAAATTTTGATGATTTGATGTCTTATGAAATCAACTAATATCTTATTTTCATCATAGTGATAACTTTTAATTTTTATGAAATTAATCTAATTTTGAAGGATTTTTTTTGAAAACAAGGCAATTTTTTTTATGAGGAGGATACAGAGTGATTTTATCTTTTTGAGCTTCATTATTTATATTTTATCTTTTCTCTCCTAGGACTATGTCTAGTTTGTTTATTTTTGGTATCTAGATTTGTAACTATGACATGACTACTTTTTTTTTGCTAGTTTGTTTTTCTCTCTATTTGTGTTTTTTTTTGGCAATTTTTTGACAAAAAGGGGGAGAAGAATTGGAAACTTGAATTGAATTTCAAAAGGGAGAGAGAGATTTTCTTGAATTGAATTTCAAAAGGAAGAGATTTTTCATGAACAAAGGGGGAGAGATTTTCATTTTCATATTTTTTCTACTAACTTTGTTTGTAAACTTTGTTCGTGGAGAAAGTAATCTAATTGCAGATCATTGAAGACTTCAAGACTCCTAGTTGTGTCTAAGTCATAGAGTTTGTTTAGGAGTTGCGAAATTGTAATTTTGTATTTATCTTTGGATCTTTCACGCTAGAGTTCATTGTTTTGGTGATGGCAATGAATTTCAGTTTTTATTTTTTTGTGAGATGAGCGTTGTGAGTATTTTAATGTAATTTTGGGTTTTGTCACGAAATTGCCAAAGGGGGAGATTGTTACGGATTTTATGTTGGCATATTTCGTGAAGTGAGTCCGGAGTCTTGAAGGTTTAAAGAAGAAGAGACGAAGATCGAAGGCTCGCAGACTCGAAACGTAAATCCACAATGCTCGGTAAGTTCAAATACTGATGATGATGATTTATAAACATTAACAAGTGTTTAGAAGACTTAGGATTATTTCAAAATATAAAATCTGAACCTTTCAAGGTTCAGGGACGGGTCCCTGGCTGTGAGGACCGGTCCCTCGTTACTGAATTTTTAATTACGTAGAGAGAGACCGGTCCCCGATATGAGAGACCGGTTCCCGTAGCTTTTGTTTTCAGCTACGCAACGGAGGACCGGTCTCCAGCTTGAAGGACCGGTCCCTGAACCCGTAAAATATCTGAGAAATTAGGTTTTCGAATCCTAGTCTATCTCTAAGTCTTCTAAACCTATAAATAAGATATAGGGGTGTTTCTAAAACATGTCTAAGCATAGAATATCTTTTTGAAATCCTAGAAACTTGTTGGGTGCTTTCTTTCTTTCTTCAACAAGAAGTTTCTATCGGATCAATTCTCGAAACCCTATTTTCTCGTTCTTAATAGAGAATTGATCCGGCTATTGCTTAGAAACAACGTCTACGGTTCTTTAATGATTGTCTAAGCAATAAATCATCACCGATCGTATCGTTCTTGCTCTGAACGGAGTGCGCTCGTGGATTCGAGTGGGCGTCGTGGATTCGGCTTGATCAAGGCTTCGTGGATTCGAAGTGGAGGCGTTTCGTGGATTCGGGACGTGGCGTTCGTGGACTCGGACGTGAGGGCGTGGACAATCCGAAGAAGGATTGGTGTGCTTTTTATTTTTTCGCATTTACTTTTAAAGCATCGAGATTTGTGGTTTTTGGCCTTTACACCTATTCACCCCCCTCTAGGTGATTAGATACGATCTAGATAGATCCTTGGGGCTACCCCATAACTCACACTCCGGAGTTGTCATCACTGGGTCGTAGCGGTTTATCCTCCCCAGAGGACGGTCCCGTCGGGTCGTAGCGGTTTTCCTCCCCGATAGTAGGGATTTGGTTGGTTGAGTATTGTTGAGGGCGGTACCTACGGGTTAGCTAAGAGATTGGGTATTGGCCTATGACTCTGCATTTATCATGAGTTTAATATCGAGCATGTTGTTATCTACTTTCAGGCATATTAGCTGCATTTGCTAGTTGGTTACCTTACTTACCTTTCTTCTATTATGCCTGAGTTAGACCTAGTGGAAAAGTCGGCGTGGTTGGTTGCCGAACCCATTGGGAACTTCGTTGTAGTTCTCACCCCACTATCTCCACAGGGCCGGGACTGAGCGAGCCGGCCGAGGATCGCGGTAAGGACATCGCGCCCTAGGTAGAGACCGCCCAAGCTATTTTACTTTTGTTATAGTTGCATCCCCTTATATCATCTTTTGTATTTGATGATTATAAACTTTAAATGTATTAAAGCTTTATTTTGAGGACAATAGGATGTAAAAAGAAATGATACAAAGATTGTAAGAATGACATTTTGTAAAGAATCATGCATGTATGTGATTTCAATTAATCATTGTACTTGTATGTTTAAAGTAGTACTTTCACTTTGGCTATTGCTTTTCTTCGTGCAAGCCGTTTGTGTATGCTTCCGCATGTGTAAGATTTTATACTCTATCTGTACTTGTTGAGCCTTGGGCGGATAGGGGAGACTCTGTCCGTTCGGGCGTCGTTTGACGCTCTCGAACCGGCCAAAAGGATCGGGCTCGGGGCGTGACAAGAATAGTGAGCTAATGTCATCAAGCGGCATTAGGCTCGTAAATGAACTTTGACATAGAAAATCTAGTGTCATGAGAGTAATTGAACTAGACCTTAGGGTTGCTAGTTACTATTTCCATGTTGAGACATGAGGTTTGGACTTTAGACTTGACTGTGCTTGTTGCCATTTGTGCCCTTTCGCACATGCTTGTGAGAGTCGCTCCCTACAAGCCGGCACTCCGGAGTTGGCCTTTGCGATTCGTCGCGCGTGCGGTATTGAGAAACCTATGGGGCCGAATTGGTTAGACTCATTCCTTACGGGGGATGTTTGGGCTACCACGATACTTAGGTGGCACAAACGGGATTACCTTGAGTAGATCCCAAAAAGAGATTGAACTTGACATTCAACAATAATGACAATCACTACTAGATAGGACTTAGTAGTTGGATCATGTGGACATGCTTAGGGCATTACTTGGTTTATGTGGTATACTTGTTGCTTATAGTAGAGCATATTTTCTTATATGTTGGAACAGGGGATTATGACATTTATATAATCATGTTTATCGTGTTATAGTGATAGCACTTTCTTTATGCTTTTGTTACAAGTTTATTATAACGCATACTTACCCTCTTTTCTTTTGGGCCTAGTGGTGCAATGGTTCAGGTCAGTAATTGCCCACTGGAAATTATAAATTATAGTTCTCGCACCCTCTATTTCATATTTCTTTCAGTGCCTTCTGCATCGGGGGAGGCTCGGGATCGCGGCAAGGGTGTTGCTTCGGGTTAGCGACACTCGGCGAGGTTGATTGATAGGTGGTTACCTCTCTCGTATTTTATTTTGGAGAGGTTGAGAGAGTTGTACCTGTGTTTAGAGAGACCACCACATTTTGAGATAGTTGTTGTATGAACCCTATGTTTTATGGTTATGTTGTTTAGTTTCCTTTATTATTTATCTAGTCTTCCTATTCTCTACTTGTTGATAGGGATAGCTATATGTTGCTCTGATACCTATAGTTCTAGCCTTTTGTTGTTTTATTTTCACTGTATTTTAGTAGACGCCTTGTATGTGATTGACATATGGCGGGTCTGGACACGCTTCTGGGAAGGCCCTGCCGGTCCCGGGGCGTGACAACAAGGCATCCCTTGCCCGGCGAGTTACTGCTCCGAAAGAAATCACGGCGCAATGCTTCGATTCGCTTGATAGCCCAAGAGGGGGCTTTAAAAATTGATAGAAAGTATATAGGGATGTTGGTGAGTACCGCATTTGCCAAAGTAAGCCTACCTCCCCTAGAGAGTAGTTTACCCTGCTATCCATCAATTCTGTGTTGCACTTTTTGTATAACCCCTCTCCAAACCTCCTTCGTGGGTGGTTTGGGTGAGAGAGTGAACCCTAAGTATGTGGTGGGGAATGAACCAACTTTGCAGTTGAGCAATCGCGCCAGTCTTGCTGCTTTACCTTTTGTCTGTCCCAAATAGTAGAGCTCAGACTTCTCTCTGTTGATTCTCAATCCAGAAGCCCACTCAAACAAGAGCCACATCAGCCTTAAATTCTGCATATATCGTTTACAGGCCACGGAGAAAAAGAAGGTGTTGTCCGCAAACTGAGTAAGAACAGTTGCACATTCCTCGGAAGGGCCTATACCCTTGACAAGGTTGTTTGCAACAACCTCGCTGGTCAATCTGGCGAGACACTCAGCCACCAACAAGAAAAGAAACGGTGAGAGTGGGTCCCCTTGTCTCTCTTTGTCTTTATCCAGTTAGTCGCCTCTCTATTGACCAATGCAGCAACTTTAGCATTACATACACATTGCTCGATCCAGCCACACCATCTCGCGTCGAATCCCGACCACTGAAGGATACTGAATAGGAACGGCCAAGAAATCTTATCATATGCCTTTTCAAAATCCACTTTTATGCCAACTCCTTCAATAGCCTTCTTACATCCTCATCCCACAAGTTCAGTAACGGTGACATACGCGTCGGAGATGCTTCTTCCTTGCAGGAAGGCAGCTTGCGAGGGAGAGATTAGATCGTTCATGCAGGCCGCAAGACGGTTCGCAAGGACCTTCGAGATGATCTTTTGTATGCCATTAATGAGATTGATAGGTCGGTAGTCACTTGCTCTTTCCTCCCCTTCTTTCTTAGGAAGTAAACAAATAAATGAATAATCTAAAGGCTTAGTGAACGCCGCCTCTCAAACACTCCCGAAATAAATTGAATAGGTCTCCTTTACGTTGTCCTAGAAGGTTTGATAGAATCTTAACGGAAATCCATCGATCCGAGCTTTATCGTTGTACGCTTGAAATACCGCATCTTTAATTTCGTCAGCGCAAAATCTCTCCATAAGCCGTCTCGACATAAGATCCAAAACACGTTTTGAGGTAAATAACCTACTCCAGTCTCCAAAAGAGTGTGGGGCCGAAACGTCGGTCGTAAAGAGCTATTTAAAGTAGTGAAAAAAATAATTTTTCTTATCCTCCTCAGATTGATAAACATGCCCGTTGTCATTGATGATGCCGATTCCATTGGCACGTCTTCTCCCATTAGCGATATAGTGAAAAAAATTTGTGTTATTGTCCTCGACACGTAGCCAATGTTGATTAGCTCTCAATTTCCACAGAGAGGCTTCATCGTTTAAGGCCCCCCGAAGTTTGGCTTTTGTCTCATCTCTTCTCACTACACCCTCCTCCGACAACAGCCTTTGTTCTTCCTCCTTATCCATCGACTGAATTTCTTCCATCAAAAAATTCTTAAGATCACGAATACTGTAGAACTCACTGTTGTACCATTCTTTAATCCTTTGACGACAATGTCTCAATTTCGCTGTGATTGTAAGAATTGCAGAACTTTTAGACGGACCCTCCTCCCACCATCCAGGAATTTTGGAAATGAATCCCTCGTGATTGAGCCACACTTCCTCAAAACGAAATATTTTCTGCCTCCGCTCTATGCGTCGGTCGACCATTAACAAAATAGGGCAATGATCCGAAGTGACTCGCGGTAACGCAACGACCTTGGAAAGTAGGAAGTCTTGATCCTATTCTGTCGAGGTTAGAAATCGGTCGAGTCTCGCGAGAGTCGGGGTTCTTTACATGTTGGACCGCATGAATTCCTGATTCGTCATTGGAGGGTCAATCAGTGCGAGATCGCTAATGAGATCATTAAACAGCGCCATCGCTCTAACACTCCAGGTCTTCCCTCTCCTCTCCTCAAGTTTTCTAATGCAGTTGAAATCACCGCAGATAATCCAACTACCATGACGCGTTAGCCATGCGCCGACCAAAGAAAATTCCTCCTTCCCGTCCCACATGGCCGGTTCATAAACGTTCGTGACATAAAACTGTTTTTCGGACTTGAAGTGCAAAAGGCGAACCGTGATTGAGAAATTTCTCACAATAACTTCACAACCGGCGAAGAAACGAGAATTCCAGCACGTGATGACTCCTCCCGAAGAACCGATAGATTTAAGAAAGACACACTTATCAAGAAAGGAGCCACCGAAAGAACGCAAAAAGGAGCTCGATACGCAACTCACTTTAGACTCCTGCAGACACACTATACTATTACAAAGTTTAGAAATAACTGCCCTAATAGCGATACGCTTCGAGGCACCATTAAGACCCCTAATGTTCCAATTACATACCCCTAACATAACATAAAACGATGGACACCCAAGAACAAGTACCCAAAACGGTGTCCACAATCTCGGAACACCACCCCCTTACACGCACTAGCCGATGAACCCCTAACATAACATAAAACGAAGGACACCCACGAACAAACACCCAAAACGGTGTCCACATCCCCGAAACAACACACTGTTACATGCATTTGCCGATAAACCCCCTCGAGGCTCCTTGCGTCGACCTCCCCCAAAGTCACCCCGCAGCGGAGACTCTTCCGAATGAGCTTTTTGACCCCTCGGCCGACCCCAACTCCGGATCCGCCCTCCTGTTGTCCAACCTTCCTAGTCATGCCCCGCTCCATTATCGTCGTCTTGACCCCCTTCACCAAACGATCGCTGCTTCTCTGCCTAGTACGCTTCGCGCTGCTCGTGTCACCCTGGCCGTCGATACTACCCAAGAGTCGTCCCCCCGCGTGCGTGGGCCAAGCCGGGCTCATCATGGGTTTGCTCCAGTCTTCCTGCGAGGCAGTGTGTCCATCTTCCTCCACGATACAAGACCCAAAACTCCCATCCACCGCTCGCTCCTATGGGTCCCCCACTCCGCCAACAGACCCGGCGCAAGGGGCCGAAGCCTTCCGGTCCACTATCTCGCGCCTATTGTTGTGCCCGCACTTTGGGCCCGAGCCAAGAGGCACCCGCATCCCCATAGTCGAAAAGCACCGCCACCTCCCCTCGGGGGCGCCGTCATGGCCAAAAGTAAAACACTCCGAACCATAACCCATCTTCCACTCAATGCTCCTTCAGAGTGCTGCAGGTCAACCCTTGTCTTGGGCCCTCCACCATAGGGACCCGAGCCAGCTTCAAAACCCAAACCCATTCCAGATAATTGTTGATGGCACAATCCACCCCACAATCCTCTACACCCCACCTCTTTCGAGCAAACACGTATTCCAACCTCTCTCCCCCCTATCTCCATTGGCTTCGAAACAGTCATCCCTAGGACCTCGATCGTTGGCCCATCATCCTCGAGTATCACGCCACGATCGCGCGTTGCATGCACCCCACCGCCTCGATCGTCGCGCCGTCCGAGTGCGTAGCAGTCTGTCCACTGCCGTTGATCATCCCGCCACCGTCGATGATCATCGCAACATGGCGTCGCCAACCAGAATATGGCGGATGCGCCCTTCTTCCTATGATCGCCCTGTCGTTAAGGTGATCGATCGGCTCGTTGCCCATCAAGAACGACAGAGCTCGCCGTAGGCCGTCGCACTCGACCTCTCCACTCGCACCATGGACCTTAATCGTCGCGCTTGACCTTTCCACCCACCGTCGCCGATCGAGATTCGGCAGACGCGCCCTTCCCTCGATCGTCACGCCATCGTTAGAAATCTCGGCCGCCCGTCGCCCATCAAGACCGTCAAAGATGGCCGTCAGTCATTGTGCTTGACCTCTCCATCCGCACCGCGAACCCCGCCGCCGACTCCAATCGACCTCCATTCCCAGCTCCGTTGAGTCTGAGACCCGTCTCTCCCAGGTCCAACCTTCGCCGCCTTCACCCGCCGGACCACCGGGCCAGAATGGTCCAAGCGGATCTGCCGAGGAGTGTCCACCTCCCCGCTCCCGAGGCGACTCCTTCCTCCTCGATCCCCTGAACGCCCTCGCCCCCGGTCGGATGCATGGCCCATATGCCTTCGTTTTCTATCTCCCATCCTCCGGTCTGTCCTGCGGAGCGGGTGGTGGGTCACCCCCCGCCCGATCGTTGATCCTCTTTTGATCCTCTAGGTAGACCATGACTGCGAAAGCCTCATCCCCTAGGACAATGGAAAGGTTTTGCGAAACATCAAGCAGAGAGTCAAGGACAATTTGGCACCGAAACGCCCGTAAATCCGTCAAGGCTCTGGTGTTGGCATCAGCCTTAACAAATCTCCCAAAACCCCCTACGATTGCCGTGACCCGAGGAGTGGTCCAGCATTCGAAAGGTAGGTTAATAAGTTTGATCCACGCCCGATAGCTCGACCTGTTGTTTAGCATTTCGATGCCTCCCCCACGGTAGCATCGAATCCGTAAATCGCCAAGCGAAAGCACTTCTCGCCGGATAAGATCCTCCGCAAAGAACCCACTCCGGCAAGAAGATGGCGAAATTCCTATCCCTGAAGCGAGCTGCCGCGAAGTCGTCCGTATACCCTCCATACCGTCGCGCCAGCGTACTCTTGATGGTGGCCCCAGGGTCTGGTCCGAGATTCGATGGCCGGATGACGTCGGCGAGGACCGCATTACAGCGCATCTTAACGCGCCGCAGATACTCCTCCGTATATGAAACAAACACCTTCACACGGACTCGCCCGGTGGTCCAGGGCGCTAGTAAGGCTAGTACATACTGGTTGACACCCTATCTCGGTTCTTGGCCTTACAATGTTGCGCTCGATGCCCCACACAGAGACACCAAAGGCACCTCACTGGATCCCGACAGTCGGCGACCAGGTGATCCGAAGCAAGGCACCTAAAGCACCTCCGAGCACGAGTATTACGCAGCCGCCTCTTCGGCCTCAGATAATTGGGAGGCTTCTTGAGAGGAGTAGCGGTGTGGGGTGGGTTGGCAACACCCTCGCAACAACGCCTCCTTATAGGACGTCGACGAGATAAAATGGGATTTACTACCCCCACCTTCCTCCCCACGTCGTTCCCCCCCTCCCCAGCGAAGAAGAGCTAGGTCGTAGATCCACCGTGCCTCCCCGATACCCGCCATTAACTCCATACCCAGGCTCGATAGTTGATCCCCTGCCTTTTACATGCAAAGTCGCTTCTCCATTATCCTGGCCTCGCTGTTCCTTTGATACAACTACGTGCTCCTCGTTCGTCGCGTCGAACCGAATCGAATGCTTAAAGTTTAACTGGCCATTACTACCCCCATCAATGTCCTCTCGGTTTGGCCCCTAGACAGGAGGTTCACCTTGCGCCATTAATGCCCGTTATCACTACCATCCCCGTGCGCTCAATTAACTCCCTGTGCACCATTAACTCCCTATGCAGGTAGAGACCTACCCCCCCACCCCCTCAGTGCTTCCACCAACCGATATCAGTGCTTCACCTACCTCGTCCGCCCAACCCACCCTTCTCAGAACCTTTTTTCTCCTCTCCTTGAACCCCTTCTTGCCGTCCCTGCAGCCATGGTGTCCGCCGCCCTTGAGCTGTCCTTGAGCTTGCATTCTCCCTTGTATCCAACAATGTTTTGATCCCTTTTGTTTAGACCCAAGCACTTGCGATTAATGTGGAAAAATTACTTGACTACAATTGGGGTTCGTCTATAATGTTGTTGCATAGTTTAGGAGCATACTGAAACGTGAGATGCATGCTACAGATTTTGTGTATGGACGTGTAGAGTTAGGTGTTACGACTCAGTAGAAGATGGGCTATTACATGAGTTTTGGTGTCAGAGATGTTGGGTTAACTTCTCTTGAGTATGCAAATCGGACGGTTGATTGGGCCAAGGGCCCGATTTGTGGATTATTTTTCTCATATGTGTGCTAGAATGATCATAGAGAGGAGTAGACCTCATGTACTTACAACGATGGTTACGACATGGTCGTGGAGATCTTGAGTAGGAACACATGAGTTGGTTACGTTGAGTTTAGTAGATCAGAGCGTGATGACCTAACCCTGCCGGGGTATTGGATTAGATCAAATCCTAGCATTAGTACGCCTAATGATGCATGTCAGGATATGGGTAAGGTGCTGAGGGGCCTAAAGTGCATCATATAGGGATACTATACTACGCCACACACTATGCCAAACTAGTTCGGATGATCAATATACACTGCCTACATGTCAGGATACATACTAACTAGAGAGGTGTGATTCAGGTAATATCAGGCGGATGGGGTGCAGGGCAATGTGGTTCGATGAGGGGGTGGCAGGGAGTTGGGGCTTGGGGCCCAGAAGGGGACATCGTCAGACGATGTTGGGGTCGGGCTCAAGGAATTAACAAGGAGATGGTGGGAAGAAGAAGAATGAACAAAAAAAAAAAAGGAGAGAGAAGAGGAGAGGGAGAGAAAGTTCCTTTTAATTAGGCAATGAGCTTGGTGAAGGCGATGTGTGGCGAAGTCAGCGACGACCACGCAACAAGCAGCGAGAGGAAAGAAGAGAGTGAGAGAAGTAGAGAAAGGAAAGAAGAGAATAGAAGAAGAAGAAGAGAATGAGAAGCGTATGACACGAATAAAACGGTGAACGATTGACTGCTTTATATTATGCATTACGATAGCATATTTAAGGCGTTGAAAACTTTGAACGATTTGCTATTTTTCACTTCTTCCGCACTAGCACTGAGCTGGACAAAATTGGATTAGTTTGTTAAATAAATTTGCATTAAGATTATTTGGCTAAATATAATATGTTTAAGATAATTTTGAAAAAAATTAAAAAAATCTCTTTAAACTTTTCAGAACCTATAAACTGTTAAAATAAATAAAATTTAAATTTAAATTGTACATTTCTAAACTAGGACTGAGGCATCAATATCATCACTTGCTTGGCTGGCAGCGACCACACACAATTATTATTGTGCTAGTGACCGACTCCTGCCTGTGCAATTTATTACTTAATATGGAACATAACGCAGTCACAGGAAGAACATGAACACCGAGAGGAGTACTCAACAATCAACAACAGGCGCATTTATTTACTCTAACTCGAAACAGGAAGAAGGAGACAAGTGGCAGTAAATAATTTTCAATCTGAACAAGAAGCCAAAACAACCTAACTACAACAACACAGGGGTAGGGAAAGGGGAAAAATAAAAAAATAAAAAAAAGCGTAAAATCAAAACAAAACAAGATTCACAGTAGGAGCTAGAGAAGCAAACAAAGTCAACAGTGCAGTTATCTGATGGTGCGTGCCTGCTTCATTAGGTCCCTTAATTAATTAATTAGTTAATTAGGGTTCAAAAATAGTAGTAATAATAATAATAATGTGGAATCCGAGGTAGCGATTTCCGCCGTTCCTAATCAATGAGGCCTGTAAATCAGGAGGAAACTTCTCTCTCGCTCTGTTTGAATGGGCAGCATGCCGATCAATTCTTAAAACGCAAAATACTGAAACTTATTGGACTCCGACGATTAAACTTTCGGATGAAATCAATCAATCAATCACCGATGACGGCAGAGCGCAGAGATCATCATCGGACAAAATGGGTGCGACCAATTATATTTTTTTCTTTTTCAAAGGGAAATGATGATTCAAATTAAAATTTGTAAAGCATGGAAAGCCTAGCTTCCAAACGATCAAAATTTGAATTAGCTCTGTACATCTTTTTTTTCTCATTAAAAACAAGTAAATAACCAGATGAACCGGCGTGGCTTTTTTTAATCCGCGAGTCCGAGTCCGAGTCCGGTCCGGTCCGGTCCGGCAAAATCAGTTCAGTTCATACATGTGCAATTTAAAATAACGTAACCAATGGACGGCTGAGATGTGTCGCGCAAAACACTCGTTGCGCGCACGCGATCGGACCGTTACAATTCGAGTTTCCGTTGCCTCCCCTAACTCTCCCCCCACCAATCCAAACCCCGACAATGATAGCAGCTTTTTCGCGGGAAGCAGTTCGACCCTCGTCTTCGCACAAACTACGAAAATGCCACCACCTCCTCCCGACTCCCGAGGTGCAGATTCTTTCTCTCTCTCTCTCTCTCTCTCTCTCTCTCAGAGGAGTCACACAGTCCACAGAGGAGCGCAGCAAGCAGCAGCAGAATCTCTGGAAACCCACACCCATACGCCTTCTCGATCGCGTCCCAAGTCCAAACAATGGCATTAAATTTGATTCCTGTCTCTGGCATTATTAACGATTCTGCCATCGACAGCTCGATCCCAACTCTCTCTCATCTTCTGTGCATCGATCATCTCCCACAGCAAGCTCCTCATACATACCTGCTTCTCCCTCTTTTATTACCGACTGGGGTTGGGGTTTTGGACTTTGGAGCGCGGCAATAAGGCCGCATAGCTGCTGGTGAGCTCATTTCCCTTCTTCTTCTTCTTCTTCTTCTTCTTCTTCTTCTTCTTCTTCTTTTTTCCTTTAACTACATTTTTCTTTCTGTTTGTGGTATGCCGTGTATGTCGGGTATCTTTGCATGCTTTTTTAGGCAAATGGGTCTTTTTCTCTGTTTCAGGTTATTTTGGTTTCATAAGGAGGGAAATAGAGATGGTGCAGAACCTTTTTTTTATTCTTTTTTTTTATAATTCTTTCTGACCTTTTCCCTTCAGTAGTTATTATTCTTGGTTCATTTTTATGGGGAAAATGAGGAGCATTTGCTGAATCCTTGTGCCATTCCTAAGTTTTTTTTTTTATTATTTACTCTGTTATTTGTGCTTTAAAGTCTCAACAAGTAACGGTGGTATTTTGAGAAATGATAAATGTTTCTCTTATTAGACTTAGACTGCATGTAAGGTGATCATACAAAGTACATTTTCCTTAAGTGGTCTCCACAATTGGATTTTACCATGAAAGACATTTCCTGGACTGCATGTAGATCTAACCCACAAAATACTTCACCTACACTAAGTACTTTATTAATGTCTACATTCTTAAATAAATGCCTCTTTCTCTCTCTCTTTCTGTAGGCTTTTGATGATGGACCCAACGCAGCCGAATGCGGAGAAAGGAAAGCCACAGCCACTTCTCCTTGGAACCGTATAACTTTTCGTAAGCGACAATACAAGGTATCTTATTCTTTAGAAGAATGTCAGACGCGCGGCGGAATTCTGTGGACATTCCTCTCTCGAAAACTCTAGTCGCTCTCAAGAGAGTCCGGTCGCTAAGGGACCCGGCTACCAATTCGTTGGGCAAGTATGCTACAACTGCAGAAAATATGATCTGGGAGACTCATTCTAGCAATGGCGTCGTGTTGGAGCTGAGCAAATCGACAAATTATCATTTGAATGAGGAAATACGGAACAATGAACATAGCATAGAATTGGATCATAGTTCTAGAGCGCACAACCCTCGGAACACTTCGTATAGAAAACCTTCTATGGTCAAAATTAGAGGCTTGAACGCAGCACGAACTAAACTAGTTCATAGAGTACGCCAGGATCGTCCACGCGCATCCTTGGATTCCAACTGTGGCCGCCAATTTGTAAGCCCTGTGGAGGAGGAAGTGAATTCTTCTAAAAATCCTGAATTCGAGTCTCCGGAGAGGACGAACGCGACATTTGTTAGGAAACCAGGCTATGGCAATTGCAGGAAAACATCTACTGCTGCGATGAGCCGTGTTGGGAGCCCATGCATGTCGATCAGCGAAGCACGTACGACTGGCTCAAGGAGAAGCACTTTGGGGCTTGGAACTGAAGACACTCGAGTAAAATCTAATGATGTTGTTGGATCTAACTTTAGTGGCTGCGGATTAAGTTACTGCTGGTCGGGAACACCGAAATACCATGTCTCAAATCCTTATTCGGATAGTGACTGCCAGGAACAGCCTTTGTTATCAGCTGAGGGGACTGAGGCCACTTTTGCAAAAGCTGCTTCTCCGTACCAAGAAACCCCGCGAAGTTTAAGCCAGAAATTCAGGCCAAGGTCTTTCAATGAGTTGGTTGGGCTTGATGTAGTTGCTCAATCCCTTGTATATGCTGTATGCAAAGCAAAGGTTGCTCCAATGTATCTGTTTCATGGTCCTCGCGGCACAGGGAAGACATCAACCGCACGTATTTTTGCAGCTGCTTTGAATTGCGCATCTCCTGAGGAACACAGGCCGTGTGGGCTGTGTAAGGAATGCATATTTCAGTTTTCTGGAAGGAGCAGAGATGTGAAAGAGCTCGATGCTGCTAAAATAGATCGCATGGAGAGGGTTAGAGCTCTTCTGAAAAGTGCTTCTCTTGTTCCATATTCCTCACGCTTTAAGGTGTTCATTATTGATGAATGCCAAATTTTGCGAGAAGAGGCGTGGTCAGCCATCTTAAAGAGTATCGACGAACTTTCTAGACATGTTGTGTACATTATGATTACTTCCGACCTTGAAGAGGTTCCACGTAGTCCTTTGTCACATTGCCAGAAGTATCATTTTCCGAAGATAAAGGTTGCTGACATTGTCTATAGGTTGCAAAGAATATGTATAGACGAAGGATTGGAGTTTGACAATGATGGTTTGCACTTTGTTGCCACTAAATCTAATGGTTCTCTTCGAGATGCAGAGACAATGCTTGACCAGCTTGGTTTGCTCGGGAAAAGGATCACAATATCTCTTGCACATGAGCTTGTGAGTTGTTATTGTTAGTCATCCTGGGAAGATATATTTGGTTAGAATTGCCATTCATGTTGCATATATCCCTGTGATATATTACATATTCAACCCTGCAAAATTATCTATGTACATATATTCTTGCATAATCTAAATTTTCTTATGTTCACTCCAAAAACTTAGTTTATTGCATATCTATAGTCTTGTTTGTACCAAAAAACACCCTCTTTGACAAAGTTTTCTTCCCCTGAATAGGACGATCTCCTACGTAAGATAGTGCCTTATTTGGGTAAGAAACTGCAAGTTCAAAGGGTGTATATGAAAAATTAAATTTTACAAGATATTGGCAGGTGTATATGTATGTATATATCATTCATTGGCTAGTGTTATCATTCAAGTTGCATGTATTCTTTTTAAAGAATAAACAGGAGTCAAAGCCTTTTATCCTGTTTTTTTTTTTTTAATACTTTTGTGCAGATAGGATCTGTTTCTGATGATGAGCTGATCGAGTTGCTAGACCTAGCACTATCTTCGGATACTGCTAATACAGTAAGAAAGGCTAGGGAGCTTATGGGAACAAGGGTCGATCCTCTTCAGTTAGTCTCTCAGCTGGCAAATCTTATCATGGACATTTTGGCAGGGCGATGTCAATCTGGACTCTCTGAAGTCGGCAAAAACTTTTTTGGAAGACATGCCTGTATGTTATTACTTTTTTTGAAAAATAGGTAGCACGCAACCCGCTTCGTTTATTTCATTTAGAAATAAACTTAGCTAGAAATTAATGTGAATCAACTAGGATTCGAACTTGGGTCTCGGGTACCAACCACCAAGCCCTTTGCCAATTGCTCTAGGGATTGCCGATATAGACATAATTAGCACAATCGTACTTGATTTCTCGCTAGTTTATTTCTTTCAATTATTTGTCTGATTATCAATGCATCATTCTATACAACCATAAATCGGTCTGCTCACAAGTATCAAGATATTGTCTATAACTTGTGAATTCCATAATCCATGTTAGTGTATGCTACTCTTCTTTATGAATTGTTTGGATATTTGATCACACATTTCTGATTTCAAATTAATGGCCTAATTGTGTGGTCTTCCCTGTGGCTGCGGTTGGGTCAGACATCAAAGAAAGACATGGAAGAGAAACAAAAGAGAGAGAGAGAGAGAGGGAGAGAGAGAGAGAATAGCAAAGTACACACAGGTTTATGTGGATTGGCTTAAAGCCTTTGTCAATAGGCAGAATCATGGAAGAGTATAAAAACATGTTTAATCTCTCAGAACCATAGCCTCAATGCATCGAAAGTGCTCAAAAAACACAGAATTTTCGGCCTTTCTTCTGTCATAAGAATTCCTAACGAAAACCCTTAAATACCCATCTGATAGTATCCTTTTCTAACTTGATCCGATATCTATACCTGTTAATGAAGATGATGCAGTCTCGACAGCTGATATCATTTCAGACCATCGGATCGGTGTATGCACAAATTAGAAACCATTTGTACATGCCTCCAGTTTTGTACGTTCACTACAAGAAAAATAACATATAAGGACCTTTTTTTTTGTTATTAATGGTGCTTAAAAGCATCCCAAAATAAACTAACACCGTAGCGTTGGCAAATGAACAGTTGCCACGTATATACTGATGCTTATACCATGCATTGATGAAATATATTCTGAGGCTTTAAAGCGTTCAGAAATTTTCGTAGAAGCATTAGAATTTTTCAAAATTTTGACGCTTTAAAGCAACGGAAAAATTAAAATAATGGTTTAATCCTCTAATAAATTGGTTTGACACAAATGGTTGATATGATGACGCCTTTTGAAGCGTCGGTGTTTGTTATATAATAGGAACATGCTTCTCCCAAGCATCGTCTAAAAACGTCCTTATAATAAGATTTTCTTGCTGTGTTGATACTATGATTGCGTGATGAACCGTCAAACAGTGGTTGAAACCAGTTAATTAATAGTCAGCAATAAACTTGAACTGTGTTAGTTCAATAATAGGTTGATAAGGTTTCACGTCTAAACCGACTAAATTTTTCACCTATTCTATATCTCTGATTCAACTCGTCAAATTATTTCTCAAACAATAAGCAATTGCATTGTTTTACATATTTTGTTTCAAATATGCATTGAAACCTCTGGTCCTCTAGCATCTTGTATTCGAAAACTATCTAGAGTACTATTCATGCATGCAACTGATTGTTGCACTCTTCTGGTATCTGCTTATATGCTTTGTTTTGTATGTTATTTTTCTATTTGGTTATCTTGTTTGTTGATTTCTTCATGCAGTAGCAGAGGTTGGAATGCACAAACTGAGGCATGCATTAAAACTACTGTCTGAAGCTGAAAAACATTTAAGAACATCAAAAAATCAGGCGACATGGCTTACCGTTGCTCTTCTGCAGTTTAGCAATTCAGAATATTCTCCTCTAATGGAAATGAATGACCCGCATGGGTATCCTAGAGCAGCCTATTTGAGAGGTAATAACTAATAAGTGTCACTGTTCTTATTATTAAATTTAGTACAAGTTGTGTTGTATGAGAAAGCGCGCGAGCGCGCGTGCGTGCATTCGTGAGAGAGAGAGAGAGAGAGAGAGAGAGAGAGAGAGAGAGAGAGAGAGAGAGAAGAGAGCTAACCATGAAGGCATTAATGAGTTCTTCCATTCGAGTTAGCCATGAAGGCATTGATGTCTTTATAACCTTATTTTATCTTTGCTGTGAAAATGCAGATGAGTGGGCATCAAGGAAGAATATGGATAGTGCTGTTTGTTATGCGTGCAACCACAATAAATCCAACTGCACAGAGAGACATTGCAGAAGGCTAAAACTGGAGAACATCTGGCAGAAAGCTGTAAACAAATGCCAGACAAAGCCATTAAGAAGTTTTCTCCGGAAAGAAGGATGCTTGTTGTCACTCCATGTGACTGAAGGTGGTTAACATCTGTGTTTATGTATTTTTGTTAACAGTCCTTTAATGTAACTTGCTATATTGGCTTATCTATATCCCCACAAAGTTATCTACTGTAAATCTGAATAAAAAATGCAGTTTTGTCACAAAAATATCCGTATGTTCTATTGGGAGGTCATCCAATTCACCGAGAAAACTTGATGTTGTATTAGATAAAGTTATTCAAAGAGCAAATTGTTGTTGGTATACAAAACTAATTCTTGTTTGTAAGAAATTTAACATCTGAAATGGACAAATGAATGTTTAGATTTTGCTGGAATATTGAATGCAACTAGATTACTTTGCAAGAGTATATTAGTAGATATTTTTTCCTAAAAACTGGTAACCTACTGGTGGTAATTGGGCGGTTCCCTTAAACCAAGATTCGAGGGACTAGTACCACGACAGTTTTCTTCCCCTTCCTGAGTCCTCACATGGCTTAGTGAGACTAGTTAGCTAACTCCTTCGTCTGTGTTATGCTTGTGCAGTTTCATACATGCTTCAGAATATTAATGGTCTTTTCCTTTTGTTTAAAAATCAATGTAATGTGACTTGTGCTTTTCTAATTGTTGTCACTCTCAACATTCAATCTAGGTGATTTTAAATGCACTAATTTGTATCAGCTTTTGGCCTTTTCTTTTATCTTGATATCATAGTTGTGAAGCTAATGCTCAAAATTAGCCTTAAACCTTCCATTACCTAATCTTTTATATTTAGAGTTCAACTAAATCTTTTGTATTTGGAAATGACAAGTTTTAATTTTAATCCTACAAAGCATTGAAATTTCAGATCTGGCAATAGCTGAGGTGGGATTCAGTCACCCTGACCATCTATCCAGTGCCGAACAACTACAGAACCAAATCGCAAGTTCGCTTCAGCATGTGCTCGGTTGCAATGTGGAGATGAGACTTAAACTTGCACCAGCACTGCTAAGAAAAGATGCCAGAGTGAAGAGGCAATCATTCAGCTTGCTAAGCTGTTCTGGTCGGAAGCAAGAAGTATCAGATTCCGCGATGACTGATGGAGATGAGACAGAGAGATCTTCAAAAAGAGAACCATCCTTCAAATTCTATTCATCTAACAGTGCCAAGCCAATTAACGACCCAAATTTCTTTCATGACAAACAAGCAGTCACTGTTGAGAATGATTCTCCAGAGGGGAAAGGTGGAGGGACTGAATGTATTGGTGTTCAAGAACCCGAGCTTCAACCGAGCTGTTTAGCAAAGACACTGAAGCTTCAAAGAAGATTCTTTTCGGCTGATGTTGCTCATATGATATGTTTGAGGATGCAGCCACATAACAAAATGGATTTGTCAATAACTAAGAAGTCAGCTTTCGAGACTTACTTCTGCCCATATGATCCTTACAACCAAGGCTTCCGATCAGACTCACAATTTACCTGCAGTTCAAGAGAAGATACTTTGTAAGTTATCTGATTACTGTTGTTGTTACATTAAAATGCGAAGATATATAATTGTTGTCTCTGCCCTCTACTGTAGCTATTATTTGTAGTCTAGCCTCTGCGCCTTGATTTTGAAATCTGAGCAATTATATGGTTTTTAATCCTGTCATCTGATACGCATATGACAAATCACATGCTCTGCATGCTGCCCATGTCCTATGTATGACCATTTGTATGAGTTATTCGTGTAGAACCGTCAGCGATATTTGAGTATTGCTATTTTCAGCATTTAGGAGTTCGCTTTTCTGTACAGATCAAGCAAAGATTCAAGGTTTAGCTCAAAGTTCCTCTGTTGGAAGGCTCCAAAGCAGTCCATTTAAAAGGTACTTTCTCTATAGTTGGATATTATTTTCTGTTTCCTTTTGTATTTTTCACTCCGTCGCGCTATCTATTGAACTCTTTTTTTTTGTTTAACTTTTATTTTTTGCTGATGGTACCCCTCATGGATGAAAACAAGCAACTCTGGCACTATTGTAGCCTCTTCTACTGTGTTAATAGGTCAATCCAAACAATCATTTTTCTATTAAATCTTAAGCCAGTGGAGAATAGTGTTTTAGTATTTTAACTCCAATACTTGAACTTTTGGGCTTGAAACCATTTTTAATTGGCCCATGATGTGAAACTTGAGTTAAGTATGTGCGGCAGCTTTAAATTAGATGCTGGATGGGCCAGGTGGGGTTCAAGAAATAACTATTTTTTCCGGAAGCTCAAGTCGCTAACAAAATGATGGCTTTAAGATCATATCAACAGCCCTCTCTCTCAGCTCTAGGGCTCAAAACCATCTTTAATAGGCCCAACTACTGAAACTTGGATTAACTGGGTGGAGGTTTTTGTTAACTAAAGGGCTTTTTTTGCATTTAGCCCCCTAGCAAATTTTTATTTTAAAAATAACCTTGTCAAAATTTAATTTGCAAAAATGGCCCTGGGCCTGCCACGCAGGCATCACGTTAGCGCCACACGGGCAGGGCCTGGGTCAGTGTATTAAGTTGAACACGGTGAATCATTCACCGTGTCTAAACACGGTGAATGGTTCACCGTGTTTCATATACGTATCCCTTTTCTTTCCTTTTTTCAAATATTCGAATCCGAAAATCAAATTAAAACCCAAACCCGGATCCGAACCCGACGGATTTTAAAAATTCATATCCATATCCATATTCGACAAAAAATTCAAATCCCGAATCTAAACCCAACAGGTTTTAAAAATCTATACCGTTTGATTAAGATATAAGAAATAAAAATTATTAAATATGTTATATATTGTATAAATAAATAAAAATAAGTTATGTATATATATAATTTATTCGAGTTTGGGTTCGGATAATATTTCGAATATCCATATCAATTGACATTCCTACTCCCTATTCCTCTTTTCAATATTTATTATATATTATAAAAAATACGTACTAAACACGGTTTACCGTGTTTAACTTAATATACCACCCCCAGCCCCGCACGCGTGGCGCTGACGTGGCGCATGCGTGGCACACTCAGGGATATTTTTGCAAATTAAATTTTGATAGGGCTATGTGTAAAATAAAATTTATTAGGGGGCTAAATGCAAAAAAAGCCCTTAACTAAATGCTGGATGGGCCTTGTGTGATTTGAACCAAAGAACTCTAACATGTGAAATAACCTTTTTTTTTTTTTTTTTTTTTTGTTTTGAAAACTTAAAACTACTAGAGAATGCTATTTTTAATATATTATTTCCGAAAAAATGGTTATTAAGTTTGCCTACCTTTTATCTTGGGTATACAATTCTTCCATTACTCTGTTGTTTATGCTGATTGGAAACGATAATGCGTGCAGACTGCAGAGTAACCTCAATTTGGAAAATTATTATCATTTCATGCCTTACTAGGCACACTTTTTACTCATTTTCTTGAGGAAAATTGTAAATTTCTATAATAAGAAAATTCTACTATCTATTTGAAGAAGCCGGTTTCAGAATCATTTTGATTCTTCAAATACAATGTATCTGAGAAATGTCTTCTCTAAAAGCTTTAGCACCCAGAAAATAGTATTTTAATACTTTATATTCACTAGCCATGTGAAATAACCTGTTACATTAACGCTCCTAGAGAATGGCTTGAGACCCTTGAAGAGACTTGTGATCTTCTGCTCTGATATGTTATGAAATAACCATTTTGCTCAAAAGCTTAAGCTATTGAAGAACACTAATTTAATATTTCGTATGCAATCGAAAAGTTATATGCATGCTGTCGCCTCAATATGTATCAAATTGTTTCAAACATCAAACATAGACTCTGTCGCGAAGCAAAGATGGAATATATTTTTATTTCGCTGTGGTCAGCTACGTTAGTGGTGCTTTGTGATCTTTATTGGTTTGTTCGTAACTTTCGTTTCCTTTCCAGGGTTCGTCACTGATTAAGTTCAGGTGAATCGCACAGTGGAATTGATTTCATGTACCAGAGCAATCATATATCAAGAATCCTTTACAGGTTCAGGGCATCATTTGGATTCGAAAAGGATTCTCATTTCTGCGGACGTTTTTCCCAATTCTTCTATGGAATTTTGAAGATAGTGTAACTTGAATCTAATTAGAAGTAACTACTCACCTAAGTAAAGATTGTTCTTAAGGTAAATTGGTGAACTATTTGGATTATGAAGGGTTGCCTTTGTATATGGAGGCTCGAACAATCCATTCCATTTGTAGCGCAATTTTGAGATTTGTAGTCTGATGTACAGTCTTTCTTCATGCAAAATTTTTAGTTCTTTTTTGCAGCCCTATTGTTTAATTTCAGTTAGTATTTTTCATGCAATTTTAGCGATTCTGCGTTTGCATCACATTTCTAGCGTAAGTGGCAAAATGTTTGGTGATTGCAGACTGAGGTCCATGTTGGAACAATTGTGTAGAAAAAGTATATAAAGTAGAAAGATGAAAAGACTTCAAGGCGTGTGGCAATGCCACTCTCCTTATGGCTTAATCTGCCTTTCACCGTTCAAATAATTTGGTGTGCACTAGATCAACGAATAGTCTTTTAGGCTATGTTTGGTTGGGGGATAAACATGGAATAAAGAAGTTTATCCTCCTTATTCTACCAAACACTAAATAAGGAGGTGTGAGTTTATTTAATCCTCCTCTTAACAGGTTATTCTAGAATAACCCGTTAAGAGGAAGGATTTATTGTTCCATCTTTTTGGTGGAGTAACAAATTTTTCTCTTTATACCTCTACTAGTTTAATAATAAATATTATTAATTAATATATTATCTATATTATTTTATTAACTAATTAGCTAAATTAAAAATTAACTAATTTAATAATAAAATATTAGCTAAATTAATAATTATTTATTAGTGTGTTTATGCAATAACTAATATCTTTATTGATTAATAAATTAATATTTTTACCGACATAACTAATTAATTAATTAATTAATTAATTTAATAATATATTAATATATTAACCTAATTTGTTAAATTATTAAATTATTTATAGTTAGATAATTTATTAATTAAAGCACTCATGGTTAATTGATTAATGATTAATTAATCTGGTAATTAATTATTAATTAATATTTATGATTATCTAATAATATTCATGATAAATTAATTTTTTAAAATTATAAATTTGAGATTTTAAAATTTATAAAAGTTTATATTTTAAATTTTAAAATATAAAAATTCTAATTCTAATATAAAGAAAAGAATAATATTGTTATTTTTTTTATTTATAACTACCTATTTTAATTCTTATTCCATCTTACCTAACCAAACGCTATTTTTCTTATTTTGAATAACTTAATTTTCATCCAAACGCAAAAATTGATCTAATCCCCACTTATACCTCAATTTATACCTATCCCCGGAATATCCACTTTTTGCTTATTCCGAAACCAAACGATACCTTAGAATATAATGAAGTATAAACTTCAACTGCTTTTGCATACATAAAGTTGAGCCTTTGAGTACTCACAAAAAAACAAAGAAAAAAAAGAATAAGAAACAAGAATAAATATTATTATGAATGGAGACTTTACTTTTCAACGGATTTTTTTTTTTCAGCAACCAATGTAATGGGCTTATATATACACCACGAACTGGTGCTTTATGAATTGACACTTTATGAACAGGTAATTCATGAAGCGACTTTTCAATTTGTAACCTTTCATTTGATCATAACTATCAAGTATCAATAGTTATACGAGTCAAATTCAATGAATGTAAAAATTAATTTCGACGGATATATGCACGAAGCAGCACACTATAAAGTCGTGTGTTTTCATGCAAATCTTTTCACCAAAATGTAATATCTGAGATATTTGAAATGAGGAATTCAAATACAAACTGCAAAAATTTAAAAACTGATGAGTGTCAACAGTAAAATCGTGATGTGAAGTATTTTAAGGGATTAAATTTTCTTAGGTGAAATATCAAAATAGCTAGAATGTGAGCCCATGAAGCCCGTGGTAGATAAATACTATCTTCTTGCACCGAAAGCCAATAAATATTGAGGGCCTTCTTGCACTAAAAGCCACCAAATTAGGCAATCAAATAAAGTCGCAATAAATGCTAAAGCTAACCCCGCATGAGAGTATTGAAGTCACAATAAATTCTATGATTAATATTCAACAGATAAATTTTTAATGGAAGAGAAATAAAAAAAATAAATGTATTTAGTGTTCAATAGTTTACATTTTTAGTTAAAGAGAAATAAATATAAAAATTTATATTTATATAATCTACTATCAAAATATCCATTAAATTATATTTTATATAAATATTTGTATAATACAATATATATTATATATAAATTAAATTTAGTATAATATTTTATTAGGTAAACTTCAAATTGCCACCCATAGTATAGCTCATTTTCACTTTGCCACTTTGTGGTTTGAAAAGTTTGTTTTGTTCTTATTTGATTTAGCTCTTGTTTATTTTGCCATCTCATAGTTTAGTACGATGAACCAAACCGCTCTGTTACTAGTACGTCCTAAAAAATGCGGTTTGTATAGTTTCACGCCCTCTCTTCTTTCAATAGCTATTATACTTTTTTTTTATTTATGGCATCATTTTTTTTTTTTTTTTTTTTTGTTTAAAGTTTTTTAAATTTTTATAAATTTTTTTTAAAAATAAATTAAGGGTTTGGTATCTACTGTACTGTCCTATCTGTGGAGGCATTCCTATTTGGGATTTACAAATAGAAATTTCCTCAAAATAGAACAACTCACCTAAAATTCTCCAGACTGTGCAAACCCAACCCGGACCGGGAAGCTGAGTAACTGCTCCGGGCTGCACAGCCGGCGCAGAAGGAGAGAGGGCCCCTCCGTTGCAGAAGCCGCGGCGGGCGGCGCGCGATGGAGGCCGAGCAGCAGTGCGTTCGGGTGCTGTGCCCCAAGAAGACGCTCCTCCTGTCTTCTTCCTCCTCCTCCTCCTCCTCCGTCGGCCCGCGGCTGCTGCCGGGCGTCCGGTGGCTGATCGGATCCCCTCTCTTCCTTCCCCCTCTCACCATCGCTGCCTCCTTCCGCTGCCTGCACACCCTCCTCCCCACCGCCGCGGCCGCCGATCCCTTCTCCCCCGACTTTGCCCGCGAAGCAGGTCTCCCTTCCTCTCTTCAACCTACTTCTTTCATTTGTTCTGTTATCAGCAACAGGAACTAGCAACTCTATTTAATATATATAGTACTAAAAAGAACTGAATGAGTGCAGGCTTTCTGTAGTTCGTTCGGTCTAAAATTATAAGCAATAATAATCTAGTTTAGTGGTGTCTTTGAAAAAAAAAAAAAAAAAATAGAAACAAAAAAAAACCATAAAGTACAGTGTGGTATTGTATGATTAAGCCTTTTTCTTTAGTTTTCTTACTGCACAGAACATAATAGTGCTTGATTACAAGAAGTGGTCATAGGAAAGTTTGGTGTTATGTTTGTGCATGTAGATGATATTGAATGTCAGGTTTCTATGTTTACAAGGAGATAAGGAGGAAGAAGGAAAAAATCTCTTCGTAGGGAGTAATAAATCTCTCATGTGCAATTCTGGTTATGACTCGATTGAGGTAATGAATTCAACCTGCACCTGCATCTAACCAATTGACAGGAGTGCAGCGGGCGTGAGCGAAGGAGAAGAATTGAAGGGAAAACAAAAGAAAGAAAGAAACATAAGGAAGGGAAAAGTCTACTCGCCTGATTTCAGCATTCAGTATGGCAATTAATGCTCCCGATGAATGGTCGGAATATCGCTACGAACTGTTCGTGGTGATTGCAGCCACCGTTGAGCGATGAAGCGCCTGCAGATGCCTTCACATCGAGCAACTATAATTTTCTTTTTCTAACTGAAGGTTTAGAGAAGCCTTATCAGCGAACAAACCTATTATCCTAGCCAACAGGATCTGCTAACCCATTTTAAGGTCTGCTTATAGATTTAGCACGTAGTGGTGGTCTTATTCTGCTTTGAGGTTGCAGCAATGTTGGGCATGAAAGCTGCCGCAGCCACCATTTAGAACATTGCTCATAACATGAAGTGGCTTCTTGTACTGATGCTTTCATTAGGTAGACAATCAACTTAGTGCTATAGTGCTATTCTGTTCCCTTGAGCCATAATCATGTGCTGCGAGGCTGCAGTCACCTTGCCAGTTGTGGACCACCCTCCTCGCTTCTTTCTTATCTCCTCCTTCCTTTTCTACAATTGTGGCTACTTTAGCGATTGCTTTTTTCCCTCTAAATACACACTGCATAGTTGCAAGCTTACAACTGCTAAAATTAAATCATGCGGTGGCTTAAGATGCTATGTATCTGGAACTAAATGAAACGAAAGAACCCTTTCTTGAAGGAGGAAGAATATGAAGGACAGCCAAAAGAGAAGAGATAAAATGAAAAGGACAATTTGCTGCTACAACTGACTATTGTTATTAGTGTAGTTGCTCTAGATGCTCCCAGAACTTTTCATCAGTCTCTTATATGTTATCATATGTTTTGACTTGCTGTCTTCAAATTGGAAAGGAAAAGGAAATGGAATTATTCACTATGCACAGATGTTAGTCCATGCAGGCATAAAAGTACAAACAAGCACAAGGATGACCTAATGGGAAACTAGAGATGTCTCGAGTCATCTTCTGTTTTTCTTTGGATAATATAGACCTAGGGTGATTCCCTGATGTTAAGCTAGAAGACGTTTCTTCTCTTTTTTTATTTTTTTTTTTATTTTTTTTTATTGCGCCCTCCTAAATTTTCCACACCTCTTGTAATGACCAGAACCAAGACCTACAGAATGGTTAATCTACTTCTTTCATGAATGTTACGTCATACCTTATTTGTCTATCTTGGCCTTTAGTATAAATCCCATACAGTTTTACTTGTTTTACTTTAATATACTTGTTTAATATTAATCTCTGTAACTTGTTATTAGATATTCCATGTATCTATGTATGCTCTCCATATTTGTACCAACACCTTAGTCTCAATAACTTCAAAACATTCTCCTAAGTATGCCTCCTTTGTTAGTTTTAGCATTCAGCTTTCCATTTGTACGTGAATTAAAATAAGTTGTTAACTTCTGGTCTTCATTCTAACAAATTAGTAATTTGTGGAGAAAGGTATATTGGTGTATTTTCCTTCTCACATAAGGTAATTATATGGTTCTCGCTCATCTTCATGTACTTCCCTTCATTGAAATAATTTGATAGGCCAGTTGCTTGCCAGCATGTAGTTTGCAACTTCTAATTTGCAGATCTCAAACTAGGCCAGCAAACTTGGTTGTTGGTTCATATATCTGTAACTTAAATCAAGACATATTGTTGCTTGCTTTTGTTCTTCCCCGTGGGGCGTACGGCTAGGGTTTCCTCACCCTATGTATTAATTACAAACGATGTCAACGAGCTTTTCAACAAATAGAATATTGCTACCTGCATTCTAAATTTAGTGTTAAAAAACTCAACCCTTTTCATGTATCTTTGTGCTCGTAACTAATTTTCTTTTGGAATTTTGTTCTCATTTTCTGGCTAATAATTCCGTCAATGCATGTTTTGATTTACTTATCTTTAATGATGTACTAATAATCACTTCTTTTCACATCTTCTTTGACAGATGATATTAGGACATTATTGTTGAAAGGATTTGATATTATTGGAGCATTATTTGTTGGTGGTGAAAACTACGAGGAAAATGCTAGAAAAGCGATAGAGGCCTCTCGGAGATTAAGAAAGTCCATTTTCAATGATGAAGGAAATTATAATATGATAGGAGCAGCTGCTGATACCATTACCGGTGACATTCGCTTTTTCGTCTCTGATTCCATACCAACAAAAATTATGGAAGCATCTAATGTTGTCTATGATGAAAATCCTGAAAGATATTTATGGGAGAACGGTTGCCTTCTCAGATGTGAGCTGGGGTTCAAGTTGCCTATATATCTTCCTCCAAACAAAACATCAGGTAGTTTCTATATGGTACCTTGTTCCTTTTATATTGCTCCTTGTTCCTTTCCATGTTAGCACTTAAGGACTATGCTTGCATTAAACTCGTAGAGACTAGACTCGGAAACCATTTACTCGTAGAGTGGTGTGAATTTCTTTTACCATCCCATTCGTTATGACAAAATACGTAAATATATCTTAGTTTTGAACTTTGAAATGTAAAATTATAATGCAGATACAAATAGAAGATTTGTAGATAAGTAGCCGATCAACTTATCGCTTTTATGGAATGTGTGTAGAATTTTTTTCCTTCAAAGGTAAATTATTTATGATAATGTAATAGCAGCTTTTATAGTTCAAATTGTACCTCCACCCCGCTCTCATCGTGAGGAAAAGTTAAAAATTAAATCTTGTGGTCATCAAAAATTGTAAGCAATGGGGTAGCCACTAATTATATAGAAATCCGTTTTACAATATGATTAGTGACGGTTAGAAAGTATAATTTTGTCACGCCCCGAGTTGAAAGATTCCCCGGGCACGCCGACAAATCCGCCATGTACAAGAAATTTTTCCTGTACACGAAGCATAGCTGTACCTGTATAACATACAATACTACAAACAGTAGTATAGAGCAGAAACAACTAAAAACAAACTGAACATGTAGAGAAGAAACAAGTCTATATACATACATAATCACGATACAAAAGTACTCGCTCCAGCGAGTTCACAAATATGTACATAGCTCCAAGCCAACAGCAACTACCTGCAGTAGGGAAATTTGCTAACTCAGCACCAGCAGGGAAGGGCTCTAGCTTGCGACGCCTTTGCCACGATCCACCTCAGAAGGAGCAGCAGCCGAGACCGAAGGCCCTGCAACAATGCGGAGGAAAAGGGCGTGAGAACTATCGTAAAAATAGGTAGTCCTCGGTGCCGCCGCCTAAAGTCATCGGTCCACCCACAAGGTCTGTGGTAAGCAAGAAAAGTAAAGGAAAGTCGGAACTCTCTACGCCTATAAGCCGCTATACAATCCTCGCTCTAATACAACTCTCGCAGAACAAGAAATCCGACCCAATCTCATGGATCGTGATACACCCGTCCCGCCTAGTTAGGTAACACCGTAGCTCAAGAGTATCTGGCGGAGAAAGCTCTCTCGAGACTGTGAATACACCCGTCTCGCCTATTAAGGTTACACCATATCTCAAGAGTAACTGGCGGAGAAAACTCTCTAGAGACTGAACACACCCGTCTCGCTCAACTAGGCTCTACTCACGACACAGCCTCACTGAAGGTAGAACAAAGGGGTCACTGACTATCTCACCCGGGCTGCCCAAACGGACCCACCCTGCCTGTATCTAGCTACGCCGTACACCACCTCGAAGGTGGCCGGCTCAGGAACTGTCCCAAACAGCAACTGCGAATCACATCGCACTGAGACTGCGAATCACATCGCATTGAAACCTCATTCCGGAATGGCATTCGCGGGCCGCGACCCACGCGAGTATACATGTGTCTTTGACATATTCATTCTAGCTCTCACAGGCAAAAGTCAAGGTAACAGGGTCTAACTGGTTTAACCACCAATAGGTCACATGCCCTTGGCACAATCTATAACCAGAACAGTAATCTGGGCCCACCGTCACCCCCGACGGTCCCCGACAACACGAAACAGTCAGAACTCTGCTGTAACTAAGCTCGGCATCCCAGCACGAGCGTAAAACAAACTACACTACCCTAGGTATCCATCGCGCTAACCCAGCGACGATACAATACAGAACGGCTCCTAGAGCTAAATCTGGTAGTGTATACATATGACGATCAACCGTAGTTTTCTCCTAAGTCAAATCCAAGTCCAACATGTATGAAATATTACTCGCTAATCATGCTCCAAAATTCAGATATTCAACATACTACTCCGTGAATTTGAGCTATCATATACTAGTCAAAAGCTGAAAATTTATACATGTCGACTATTTTGCGCTTAGGATGAAAAGCCGATGATTAACCCACCTCGATCGCTAATTTCCTGGCAGCGAAGGGCGTCTAGAATCAACCTCGATCCCCGGCTGGTCAATCGAGCTCCTCCAAGATCAGCAACAAAGCTAACTCCAAGCTTTATACAACGAATTCCACAAATTAGCAACATATCAACACTTTAAGCTCGATTAAGTCGATTCCAAAGTCACCACTCACCTAGAGATGTCCCAATCTGGTGGGTGATGTGCCGAGCTCAAAGATGTAACCAGGGGAGTGATCCTAGGGTCTCCAATCCACCTGCACTCGGAATCGGCAACAAGAAATTCCATAAGTTCACAAATCTGTCAAGGAATAACAGCAGCGAAGTAGAGCTTAAATCCGACCAGTCTAACCTTCTCCGAATTCAGCCATTCAGGGCTCTGAAGCTTCGTCTCGAAGTCACGAATCCAACTGTCCAAGTTTCGCCGGAATCCGTCGCTTCTACACTGAGAACAAGCCAAAACACTGAGCGTCGACGCTAGAAATTACGGATCAGCAACTCGGAATCCGCTTCAGAACAAAGAACTCAAGAAAATGGGTTTCGACAGTGGCAAACTCGCTCCAACTGCAAGGTGGCTCTATAGATTCCTCTTGCAGTCTAGAATCCAGCAACCCAAGTTTCGCCGCGATCCGTTACTCCCTCGTTGCGTACGAGCCAAAATATCGAAGGTCGCCACTGGAAATCTGCACTTCGGCACTTTAAAGTCTGCTCGACAAACAGCAGCCCAGTAAAGATGAGGTTTGACCGGGCAAACCTTCTCCAAATCGGGCGATTAAGGACTCTCTGGATTCGTCTCGAAGTCGTGGTTCCAACGAATCAAGTTGCGTCACGATCCGATGCTCCTGCGCAGAGTACGAGCCAAAACTCTGCGGGTCGACGCTGGAATCAGCAGCAGCAGTAGCAAAGCTTGAAAATCAGGGAAGTTTAAAGCCATTAAAGCGATCTCGACGAGCTACTCACCTCTGGGAGCACCCTAGCACAGTCGCTGAGTCAAGGTCGGCGGCCTCCCGCGCTCGCCTGGCTCCCTCGCGGCGTCACGACGTCGAAAACCCCGGAAACCTCGCCTCGGCGTGTCGCCGACGAAGCTCGCACCAACAAGCTTTCTCTCCACAAGCCACTTGAGCTAGGGGAAGAAGGAGAGTAGTAGCAGCAGCAGCAAGGGAAGAAGAAGGAGAAGTCCTTTTCTCTCTCTTCTCTGCTGTAAAGAAGGCAAGGGGTAAAGGGTGATGTGACTAGGTGACTAAAAGTCAACCTGCACCATACTCCACTCTGTACCGGTACAAAACTCCTTTGTACCGGTACAAACAGGTAACCCGAGAGCCTCACTGCGCGGGGCTATACCGGTATAGCCCCGGTGGTTATACCGGTATAGCACACAATGTTGTACCGGTACAGCTACTTATTTGTACCGGTACAACTCACAGAAAAGTCTGCTATTTCGCAGATTTCGTGACACGCGCTGCTCTCGCGTTCCCACGGGGCCCGTTCGACGTCCATTTCGTGCCAACGCGACCCGGACTTGTCCCGACACTCACCAGAGCTATCGACAAGCCTCAGCTGAAAATTTCAGGTCTCTACAAATTTGGCATTACGTATTTTCCACTCATGAACCAATTATTAATAACTTTTGTAATTTTTGTTTATGAAATCTTATTAATTGGCTCAAGTCGCCTCACAAGTTCTCTATGAGACATTGAGGTTCATTGGTAATGCAAAGACAAGTGATACACAAGCATGAAAGGAGACCTTGGTGAGCTTCGTAGCACACAGTTTTTAGATGTTTTTTATGGTGTGTTTGGTTCATGCTATCCTTTTAGGCTGCATTTGGTTCGGGTATAAGTAAGAACTGCTTATTCTAGGGATAGGTACAAGTTTAGGTATAAGCAGGAACTAGATCAATTCTGTGTTTGGATGAAAATTGGGTTGTTCATAGTTAACTAATTAATAATAATAATAAATTAAATAAATTGATTAGTTATAATTAATTAATAGGAAATTAAATAAATAATTAATAATAAATTAATTAATTAAGAATAAATTAATTAATTAAGAATAAATTAATGATAAATAAATTAATAATAAATTAATAATAATTAATTATAAATTGATAAATAAATAAAATAAGTAATTATTAATAATTATAAATACTAATAATTTAATAATAATAATAAATTAATAAATTATTTTATTATTTAACCAATAAATAATGATTTAAATATATTAAGTAAAGTAATTAATTATTTAATACCATAATTAAAATTATTTTTTAGATTATTCTCACCTGGGAACCGATGTTAGTAAATTCGCGAATAATTCGCGAATTTTTGAGAAAATGAATTAAACGGCCGAATAAGTATTTTTCCAAAATTCGGAAAAAACACGTTTTTTGAGGAAAAATAATTATTCGTGAATTATTCGCGATTCGCGAATAATTCGCCAAAAAAAAAATGGCCCGCCGTGCCGGCCCGCGTCCGGGCCGCGCTCGCCCGGCCCGCGCCCGCGCCGGACCGCTAGCACACGCGCACGCGCTCGCTTCCGGCACGTGCTAGCTTCCCGCGCGACACGCCTTTGCGGTGCTCGGCCAAAACAGAGAAAAAAAAAACTTTCCAAAATCCAAAGCGAACACAAGAAAAAAAAAAAAAAAAAACAAAACAAAAATCTTTTTCTAAACATTGCCCCCCCTAAAAAAAAATCAATCAGATAAAAAAATAATCTCTTATGTATTATTTTAATCTCTTATTTACTTAATTTATTATTTATTTTGAGACATAATATAGTTTGCTATTTGTTTTACATAATTAACTTAATTTTGTAGTTTTTTTTCTTATATTTTTAAGAAATATGAATATTTATGCTAATAGCATAAATTTTGAGAGAAAAAAAACTTAATTTAATAGCCGAATTTTTGATCCCGAATTTTTAATTGGTGAACGTATAATATCCGTATAAATCACGTATCCGAATAATTGGCGAATCCGTTTTTTAGCCGTATTTTTCAACGAATTTAAAAATTAGAAGACAAATTTTATTCGAATTATACCCGTACCGAATTTTTGCCGAATCCGAATTAACTAACTATGAACAAGCTTGTTTCGGGGAAAAGGTGCTTCTTGCCCTATATCGGCTTTTTCCGTAAATCCGAGAACTAATGTTCTTGGGTACCAAACGTACCTTTTCTAACAAAAGGAAAGTGGCTTATTCACCCTTTTGTTCCCGAACCAAATGCCACCTTAAGATTCTCGATAATCTAATAGGAATAAAAAAAATGATGGTGTTTGGCTAATGCACTAAGTAGTGTAGCTAGTAATGTTGGATTGACTTAGGAATGAGATTCATTCCAAAGTACTAATCTCATTTTCTTGAGGTTGGATGAATATCCTTATATTAATAGAATGGGTAATCATAATATGTCTAATCTTTTTCTTTCTTGCCACCTACTGCTAGTTGGTATTGTTTTTCTTTACTCTCTAACCTCATATCTCTCTCTTAGATTATCTTTCTCTCTCTAAACCTTTAACTCTTTTTCTCTCTCTAAGTTAAGCTCTCTCGACCTCTCTTTTTCTAAAATCTCAACTCTCTCACGCGCTCTAATCTTGACTCTATTTCTCTCTCTATTTTTTTAAATTATGCTCTCTCTCTAACCCATGCTATCTCTCTGTCTCTCTCTAAAATCTCAACTTTATCGCTCCCTCTAACCCCAAATCTCTCTATTTAAGCTAACTCTTCCTCTTTTTTTGTCCCTTCACATCTCTAACCTAGGAAACTCTCTTTATAATCTCAACTTTCTTTTCCTTTAACTTCAAAATTTTCTCTCTAAGCTAAGTTCTCTCAATTTACCTACAAATAAAATTTTCATTATTATTGAAAAGAAAAAGGTATATTAGCCGGCTATTTTGTTTATTACTATTTGATCATTGATACCTATCCTATTTTTTCTAAAGAGATGTTGAAATTTTTGATAGCATTGTCTGAAATTAATTAACAAAACAAATACATTAATTGTATATTTTTCGTAATCTTAACTAATATGACTAAATAATTTGACCGTGCGAACCAAACACCGGAATGCCGCATTCTTAGTAATACGATGAGTAGGAATAAGATCCTTCGGCATCTTTTTATTCCTAGTAATCTTATATAGTGCGAACCAAACGCCCACTTAGAGGCATCCTTATTGAATGAAGGAGGGTCAGCTTAATGTTTTTCTTATTTTTCTAAATTCACTCATAAATATCCTACACTGCTTTTTGTTTTTGGTTTAGAGTTTCAAACTCTATGCAAATGTTTATGGAAAATTGCTTTAATACACAGTGTAATTTACACTTGATATCAACTTACATAATCGATGACATTAAGGGTGAGTTTGGTTTGTGGTATCTTTCTAAGAATCTCGGTAATTGAACAAGAATAAAAATATATATGACAGTGTTTGGCTAAGTGCACCACGTAATTAGATCAAGAATGTTGATTCATTTTGGAATGGGATCCATTCCAAAGTACTATTATTCCTAAGAGGGTGAGTATTCTTGTATTATGGATTAAGGTAATCATAGAATTCCTATGGCCCACTCTTTTTTGCCTCCCCTACTCGTCGACCATTTATTGAGCTGTTCATCACCCACTGTTCTCCGTTACTCTTTATTCTTATCTGTTTCTTTAAACCTCAACTCTCTTTCTCTCTCTACCTCTATCTCTCTATCTCTTTTACTAATCTCTCTCTTCTTGTTTCTTTAATTGTATTCTTTCTCTCACCTATGCTCTCTCTTTCCCTTTTCCTCTTATCCCAACTCTCTCTCTAAGCTGAACTTTCCCTATCTCTTTATCTCTCTACATCTCTAACCTAAAAATTCTCTCTCCTCCCTCTCTCTAATCTGAACTCCTTTTCCCCCCTTTAACCTCAACTCTCTCTCTTTCTCTCTCTCTCTCTCGACCATAAGCTCTCTCGATTTAACCTAGAAACAAATTCCTCGTGATTGTTGAGAAAGAAAGGTATATTAACAGATTATTTTTGTTTATTGCCATTTGGTGATTAATATTTTATACAATTGTTTTTCTTCTTTTTGGAGAGATGTTCACATTTACTGCTAAGATTATCTAAAATTGATTGCCGAAATAAACATATCAATCTTATATTTTCTGTAATCTCAAATAATATGATTGTGTAAACCAAACACTGAAATGCCACATTCTCAGTATAGGATGAGTAGGAATCAAATCCTTGGACATCTCTTCATTCCTGATAATCGTTCATAGTGCGAACTAAGTGCACTCTAAGTGATTTTCAGTCAAGTCTTAAGGGAGTTTTCTATATATTATAGTTGTTTTTTACTTCTACTTCTTTATGTTCGTTTTATTGTTCAGAACGGAATCCTTACCTTGATAGTCCCATTTGAATTGTGTATTGTAAGGATTTAAGTGCCGTGACACGGGATTGTGCTGGAAACTTGCCGGCACGGTACGTGCCAATGCGTGCCGGTCAAAAAAATTCTTGTGTGCCGACACATAATAGCATGAAATATTTATTTTCTTTAGCAACAAAATATTCTAATTATTTATTATTTCTTTTTATCACATCTTTTGAACTTTATTGAGGAAATTACTTACTAATTTAAAGAATAGAGGATTTTGAGCTGTGCCATTGGCACCGGATTCGTATCGTGTCAGTATCTTGTTGGCAGATGCAAGACGGCTGATACGGGCCGTGCCGACAGCACTTAAAACCTTGGTGTATTGCTTACTTTTTTAGTGGTTTATAGCAGGGTTTTAAGTGCCCGTCGCCACGGGCCGTATCCACCGTGCCTAGGGTGGAAACGAGCGGCTCGAGCGAGCTTACCTCACTCAAGCTTGGCTTGAAATTAATTTCGAGCCTAAATTTAGGCTCAAGCTCGCTTGAAATTAATTCCGAGCCGAGCTCGAGCGAGCCTAACTTCGAGTTGAGCGAGCTCGAGCCCTAAACGAGCTGCTTGAAATTTTTAACATCGTGCAATCTATAATTTAATTTTTATAAAACATTATCTCAAATTTAATACAAAAAATATATAATAGTTACACATATAAAATGAATGCATAAAATAAGATATTATAATATTTTACAAATTAGAAAAAATAATTGTCTGAGCAAGTGAAAAAGAGAGAGAGAGAGCAATTAGAGTAGAATTTTACTGATTTAATTTTGTGGGCCCAATAATCTAAATTCTATATAGATATAATTAAAATACATAATATACATTATTTTATATAATTAAAGTATATATTATATATAATTATATATAGAGAGAGTTCTACGCTATATTGTTTTGAGTATAGATCCATTTATACTCATTAGTTTTCGATCGTTGGATTTATTCTTTTAACTATTTCAATCATAGGGGACCACTATCATCCTAATCGCACATCCAACGACTGAAAATTTATAAGTATAAAGTGATCTATACTTATAAGAGTATAATAGCCCTATACTATATTATAATATTATACATATATTTAAACTACTATATTATATTAATAGTGCAAATGGCTTGCTATTAGGTTTTCGGCCCTTGTATAAGGGGACGGGCGGTCAGATGATAGTAGCCCCCCTAGGGTTCGCAGGGTGGCTAGTTGAATAGTGTGATCTAATGTATGAAATTAGCCAAAGTGGGTAGATCTAACTAAGAAACTCGAGAATACCAAATGCTTGGTACTATCGGTAGTACAAGAATCGAACTCTATATATATAGGTAAATCTAACGATAGAAAACTCGATTGCACAAAATGCTCAGTACTATCAATAGTATAGATAGTATAGTAGCCGGAATATATATAGAGAGAGAGAGTCTGGTTACTATATTATCGATAGTACAAAATGCTTAATGTTATCGAATTTTGTACCGTTAGATCTAACCCTCTGACCATTTTCACCCATTAGATTATACTATTCAATTAATCTCTCACTCAATTCTAGAGAATCACTATCATCCTAACTACACATCTCATTATCCAATGACTGAAAATCTAACAGCAAGTGGTTGGTACTATTAATGATATTGTAGACTATATATATATATTCGAGCTTTCGAGCTTTTCGAGCCTAATTCGAGCGAGCCTAGTGATACTCAAGCTCGGCTTGAAATTAATTTCGAGCCGAGATTTAGGCTCAAGCTCAGCTTGAAATTAATTCGAGCCGAGCTCGAGCGAGCCAAATATCGAGCCGAACGCGAGTCGAACACGAGCCGGCTCGCTCGTTTGCCAGCCCTAACCGTGCCGTACCGTGCCAACAAGATTCCGGCACGATACAGACCCTGTGCCGATTTCACAGTTGAAAACCCTCTATTCTTTAAATTAGTAAGTAATTTCCTCAATAAAGTTCAAAAGATGTAATAAAAAGACATAATAATAGTTAGAATATTTTGTTGGTAAAGAAAATAAATATTTCATACTATTATGTGTCGACACACAAGAATTTTTTTGACCGGCACGGCTCGGCACGCATCGGCAAGGCTCGGCACGCACCATGCCGTACCGTGCCAGCAAGTTTCCGGCACGACCCCGTGCCACGGCACTTAAATCCTTGGTTTTTAGATATATCATTAACATCAAGTGTCTAATCCAACAGCCCTCCTTATCATGCTAAGCCGTAGATCAACTTTGGCTCAAGATTCAGTAAGTGGTTTATGCAGGCTCAAGTGATTCTTGTTTTGGCCCTTCAGAATGGTTATCATGCTTTCGAAGTTCCTTATTTCCTTTAAGCCAAAAATCCATCATAGTTATCTCAGCATTTTAAACTCTTTTGACTGACAAGATTAATTCTTATCTATATATTTTTAGATATCAAAGCTGCGGTTTCTTCTGCAATAAATTCTACTGCTAGCAAATTGAGCGATCCCTGTACTGCATTCCTAGTTGAAGGTCCAAATACCAGTTCTGAGGAAGCATCCCGTTCCACTGTTTTGTGCAGTAAGGAGTTGGATTTCAACATGTATTCCCCCAATCAGATGCATTCAACCAGCACCATGGGATCCACTCCGCATGCTTTGTCTTGTTCATATTTTCTTCCAAGAAGGCATTTTAAATCATCATCAACTGCAAGAGAGGTAAATTGAACATACTAAACCAAAGAGTAAAGTATAGTGCTAGAACTGGCTGGATACAGTTACTTTGTTACCGAGAATGTTTTATATGCTTGCTTTGTGTGACATTATTTGGAGAAGGTGCACTGAAATTTGATCTTGGTGCTTTGATAAAGAGACCAAAATGTAAAGAGAATTTGTTCTCTCCTTTATCACACACTGTATTACGTAGAAAGAAAATCACTGCACAACTCTTGTTTGTTCATCTTTTTAAGGAGAAACAGTTGAATCCCTAATCTGCAGCAATGTTGGTTATTTGAGTCCTATAATTTTGGAAAATAGAGTTCCTCTTAGGTGACATGGACGCATCTAAAATGTTGTCATGGGTGTGTCTTGTCTGAGACTTTAGGTGCATACTCCATGGATATGTCTCCATTCCCTCCTGTAGCCTCCAAGCCACTCTTCACGTGTTCATCATGTTCATCATGTGTTCACTGCATGTCCCTTATGATCATGGAAATCCAGTGCAAATTTGAAGTGCATCAGTTGCATATTTAATAAGCTATAATCTAAGTTAATATAGAGTATTGGTTTTTCTATTTCATTGTACAGCGTTTTGAGTGATCGTTGGTATAAGTATTGTACTTTTTTGTGTTGCTTAGCTAATTCTTTGGCTAAAAGATATGTTTTACATTCTAAATCAATATATTTGTTGTCTACTTTTATATATCTTAGCAGATTATTTTGCTGCTCATTTTCATGAACAAGTGCATACTTTCATTAATTTACAGATTGCAGAATAAACTCTCTAAATGTTTTACTTGCTAGAATGCAGATGCAATTAAAGTAAGTGTCCTGTATAATCAATCAAGAAACGATGGAAGTGTTCCTGTTGTGGAGTATTTTCCAGGTAGTGCTTTGTTGGTAATCTCAAAACTGCTCCTCTTAGGAATCTTTTCTTGTGTCTTCCAATTTGTGTTGGAAGATTCATATTTTACAATACTGTATGTATTGTATCCTTTTGAAATGTTCTCATCTACAAAGTTGGAAATGAACGCTTCTTTTCAGCATTAGAACCAGTCGGGCTCATGGTAATCGGCCTCAAGCTAGATGTACTCTGCTATGCTTCAGAAGATTTTCCAGTTTCAGCTGCAGTTTCTAGATTGATTGTGCCTGGACTGCTTGATCAATTGAATGCTATGAAAATGGCCATTATTCCAGAACTTTTGACACAATCACCTCAGGTAGAGTAACCATTTCACCAAATGCAATAAATAATGTTCATTTTCTGGTAGCTGCAGTATATTCTGTTGTAGCATCAATTTCTTTGCAAAGTACAATTTCCGTATCAACAAATGGAAGTTATAGTGGATTTTTTCTTTGTTTTTTATTTTCTTATATACTTGTTTTGGGAATTTAAAGGGGGCCTTTCTTTTTCTTTCTGTTATCGAGAATTACATTGCGAGGAAACTTGCTATGAATACCACCAAATGTGTCAGAATTTGGTTTTGCCAATTTCTTCAAATGTACCTTGGGATTGTTGTACTGTAGATTAAATGAAAATATCAGTGGGCTTTTCTAATACGATCATAGAATTTTATTTAGTTGTATCAGTTTACAAGTATAAAGGGGGTTGAAATAACCCATTCTTATTTTCTCTTTGATGTTAATAGCTGCTGAAACCAAGCAGTTTGACATTTGTAGCTTCTACAATATAGTTTCAAAATTATGGCTTCATATTATCTATTCTGATGTGTGCAGAAAAAAGTCTGGTTTATTTTATGGTGAGAAATACACAAATAGTATAAGGACAGAGAGGAAAAATTGAAGTCGCACAAACAACTTACCTGATTCTGCTTTGAAGCTTACAGCTGTGGGCAAAAGCAGTGTGTAATATTTAACTATAATAAAAAACAGTGTAAAAGCTGTTGGTCTCTCAGCAAATCCCGGCCCTTTAATATGCCCAATGTTCTCTTATTGTGAAAATTCATAAAAAGGGCATAAAATTTATCAAACAGTGAAAACCTATTATACTACAAGCAGCCAAAAGATCTCCCATTTGGTTTCTCTCCAAATTTTGTCCTGCCACACCATGGGTGAGTTGGGCCGAAGACTGTGAACTTCTAAATTCTAATATTAACTATGTTTCTTTCTTCCAAGGATTTAAGTGCCGTGGCACGGGGTCGTGCCGGAAACTTGTCGGCACGGTACGACACGGTGCGTGCCGAGCCGTGCCGATGTGTGCCGGTCAAAAAAATTCTTGTGTGCCGACACATATATTTATTTTCTTTAGCAATAAAATATTCTAACTATTTATTATGTCTTTTTATCACATCTTTTGAATTTTATTGAGGAAATTACTTACTAATTTAAAGAGTAGAGGGTTTTGAGCTATGCCATCGGCACAGGGTCTGTATCGTTGTCACGTCCCGAGCACGCCTATTTGGTCGATTTCGGGCACGCCGACAGATCGCCGAACGGACAGAGTTTCCCCTGTACGTCCAAGGCGTCGCAATCAATACAATACGAAAGGTTCCAAACAGGAACAGTATTTAATACTCAGATTGCATAAGGAAGTACCAAAAACATAATCACATCCTATGTTATTACAACATTCACTTAACATGCATTTTACATCGCATTTACTTCCAAATACAATTAAGTTATTACAAATTTATTACAAGTTTGATCTTTGTCTTTAACCCCTAAGCTAGACCACCTCGGGGTACTGCTACCTCTGGTCTCTGGGGTAGGGCGCTATCTACGGAGCTACGCCCTTGCCTCACGCCGCCGCGCCGCTTACGTGTATACCTGGAAAACACCCCAAAACAACGTGGGGTGAGAACCAACTCCATGGTTCCCAGTGAGTACGGCCACCCAAGGAAAAAGCTCAACCAACAGGCTCAAAGGAGGCAAATACATGTTAGTCCAATAAACAAATAGATATAAATCTAAACATGTAACTAACATTACCATGCTTTGCCTCACAACTGTAACAATGCCATGTTATATGCAACAATGCAACTATCATAGTAGATCTATTGATTCTACGTTAAACTTTGCTACTTTAGCTCATGTCATTAACTTCTAAGGTTTCTACTACCTTAGGTTTCATCTCAAGTCCAACTTGCTTCTAAGGTTTCTATTACCTTGGGTCCATCACATTTACCATTAGCCCTCAAGGTTCTTCTACCTTATTCCAGCTAGCCACCCGACTCGGCCTCGAGTCAATCAACGATGGATAATCCGCACTCTGCCTGGCTCGAGGTGAAGGACCACATGCACGTCACACCTCGCAAGCCAAGAACCACAACGCCCAACGGTCCGCCCGAAGGTCCGTGCACCGTGGTAAGGGATCCGCCAGTGGGAGAGGAACAAGCCGCATACACCCATAGCCAAGATCCCCGATAGGGAGAGGAACATGCCGCATACACCCTAGCGCTCTCTTTGTTCTTGCTCAATCACAATCCTCGAAGTTCTTCCGTTGGGAGAGGAACATGCCGCATACACCCGCGGAACCAGAACTATCGAGCTCACAAGTACCGGGATTTCGGAATCCACTTCCCAAGTCAAGGGTCCATAACCCTATATCATTGACCTATCTAGGTCCAATGCACTTTGCACCCTAGGTCCAACTGACTCTAGGTCTAATGCCTCAATCTCATAACCTAGGTTTACTTTAACTCTAGGTTCAGTTCTCAACCTATGTTCTTTAACATTAGGTTAGATGCCACTCGATCTATTTATCCTAGGTTCAACAACTCTAGGTTCATACATCATTCTTATTCCTCTTAGGTCCATGATACTAGGTTCATTGTAACCTATGTTTACTAACACTAGGTTAACATGTCATTCCTGTTCAATCTATGTGTTAAAAGAAAAAAAAAAAATGTTCACTTTCCTAAATTCACTCCTCCACTATTTTCTACCATTCCTTCCATTTCTACCACTTTCTCCACCATTCCCTCCACTTTCCTTCCATTCCCTTTATTTCTCCATCACTCCCTCCACTTTCTCCACCATTTACTCTACTTCTCCACCACTCCCTACACTTTCTCCACCATTTACTACACTTCACCACTCCCTCCACTTTCTCCACCAATCCATCCACTTCACAATTCCCTCAACTTCTCCACCATAAACCTCTACCATCCTCTATCTATATAAAGAGAGTGAACAAAGAAAAAAAGGGAGAGGATTCTACTCATAAAAAAAATAAAAAGAGAGAAAAAAAACTTGAAAAGAAGAAGAGCAAAAGAGAAAGGTGTGTTTATATATATATATATATATATATATATTTTTTTTTATTCTCTCTCTTCTCTCCTAGTCAAGGCACTTCATATATCGAGCTTTCTATGCACACCGAGCTACACATGCTGTGGTCAACCTCTACTGCGCTGAGTCATCGTCAACCAATAAAAGACGACCGTTCGTCGGCATTCCTACACCGTTGTTGAATGTCGTTGCCCCGTCGCCATTGATCCCGGAGTAGTGCACGTTCCCGTTTGCTGTTGTGGCGTCATCATCGACCAAGGAAGTGGCCATTCGCCTGCTGCTGCCGCGCTAACGACCCCAACAACGACAACACCAACAATGGCGATCATCCGCTTGACGATTAGCCGTCGGCGGTAGACGACACCAACGACACCAACGACGACGGCGATCATCCGCTTGACGCTTAGCCGTCGGCGGTAGACGACACCAACGACGACAACGACGGCGACGATCATTCGCTTGACGCTTAGCCGTCGGCGGTAGACGACACCAACGACGACAACGACGGCGACGATCATCCGCTTGACGCTTAGCCGTCGGCGGTAGACGACACCAACGACGACAACGACGGCGGCGTTCATCCGCTTGACGCTTAGCCGTCGGCGATAGACAATACCAACAATGGTGATCACCCGCTTGACGCTTAGCCGCCGGCGGTAGACGACACCAACAACGACAACAACGACGGCGACGATCATCCGCTTGACGCTTAGCCGTCGGCGGTAGACGACACCAACGACGACAACGACGACGGCGATCATCCGCTTGACGCTTAGCCGTCGGCGGTAGACGACACCAACGACGACGACGATCATCCGCTTGACGCTTAGCCAACGACGGTAGACGACACCAACGACGACAACAACGACGGCGACGATCATCCGCTTGACGCTTAGCCGTCGGCGGTAGACGACACCAACGACAACACCAACAATGGCGATCATCCGCTTGATGCTTAGCCGTCGGCGGTAGACGACACCAACGACGGCGATCATCCGCTTGACGCTTAGCCGTCGGCGGTAGACGACGGCAACGACGACGGCGATCATCCGTTTGACGCTTAGCCGTCAGCGGTAGACAACGACAACGACAACAACGACGACTATCCGTTTGACGCTTAGCCATCGACGAAAAGCTCCAATCAAATTATTGATTGCCGTTGGCTTTTGTGCACATGCCAAGTGTTAGACAAAATGCCAAAAAGAATTTGTGCATAGCACATTGTTCATGTACGCGCGCTAAGCGTTCGATGAAATGTCCAAGACAATTTGCACATTACTTGTGTGTGTGCCAAATGCTCGATGAAATACCGAAGAAAGCTAATGCATGACTCAGATTATTTGGAGAAATGCCTTGACGAGGAGATGATAATTGTCGCTTTTCTTCTTCTTCAGTTGTATTAAATTTTGTACACTGATATACAAGAGTAATAAAAGAAATGCATTCTGTTTTGCTAATTATCATAATTGACCAGCTTAATCGGAGGTTGTCTAAATGTGAATAGGCGTAATTAATTAGAAATCTTTATGATTCCTAAGGAGTATAGAACCTTTAATCTCTGTTAATATCCCCTCGTTTAACAGAAAAGAAATTGAAATTTTTAACTCTCACACTATGTTTACTCGCACTAGGTTAAATGCCACTCGATCTATTTAGCATCCTAAATGTCCACATCGAGTTTACAAAGCTATCATACATCTTATTTAACACAATCAATAATATGTTCATATGCATGCTCTACATGATCCCATAATGTTAACATGTAACTAGCATTTATTTCACTATGCATATATATATATATATATATATATATATATATATATATATATATATATATATATATATATAAACATGCATTTCTTTATTGTTAGCTACATGCATCATCTAAAAGTTACAGTCTACTTTGACATGCAGGCGACCTAGTCGCTTCGGTAAATACAACCCACCTGTTATCGCGTTCCGATTGCTCGTCGACACTTGCAATCGGCCTCCCGCGGCACCCGTATCCGGCATGGCCCGATATTGCAACTGCGCCTCAACCGTGCTCCGCTTCGCAGCCCCGAAAATTATAGGTCTTCGGTTTGTTGCCACGAGCCCCCGATTCCATTTTCACGATTTTTGGAAGCTTTCGCCGCAAGCTGCAACCATTTTTACGTTAATGGCTTAAATCCTCAATATCTTCGCAACGGCTCGACGGATTGCCGAACCGACTTCGCCAACGTGTTTCGTTACCTATCAATTAGGTTTACATAGGTTCAATTTAGATCAAACCCATCTAATAGCAAAAATTGCATTTCTAACCCTAGGTGCTCAATATTGCAAAAACCATTAAATTAATCTATGATTTAAGCAATATACCTCTAATTAGCATCTAGGAGTTCCATTAAACCCATTCTTAGAGCATATAATCGAAGCCCTAAGGATCTACCATGAGAGGGTTCAAGAAGCTCACCTCAAAACTTGCTCTAAATCAAGGAGAAGGTGAAGTAGATGACGACGATTCACCTCCAAGCTTCAATCTCCACCAAATCCATCAATTTTGGAAGAGATCTAAAGAGAGAAAGGGAGGTTTTTCTCTCCCTCTTTGTATGCGTGTGTGAGTGTGAACGTGTGTGTGTGCTGCTCGGTTTGGGAGGCAGGAAGGAGAAGAAAAGGGGATAAATCCCCCTTTTTACATTTTAGCCCCTTAACTTAACACTATTCACACTTAACTTTTAGTTTAGGTACAGATATTTTTGCCTGCCCTTCTGAATATCCGATTGAGTTCAAATTTGACAGCTATGTTCGGTTTTACTTAACTTAACACAAGAAATTTAAATCTTTCAGTTTCGACCCCGTTTGGTCACCGAAAACTGTACCGAACTATAATCTTTATCAGATAGCATTCGGATTTTATTTCTCATCTTCCGGGTGTTAGAATGGCACGAAACTTTAAATCTAGCCTCATGAACATAATCTTGACATACCCTCTAGTTTTCATAATTTTTTGACACTGTGCATTTTCTGCTAATTTATCTGCCCCGTTTCTCATAGAAAATTCTAAATCTTCTGTTTTCGCTCCGATTTTGGCACAGGTCATTTTCAACTTATATTTCACTTCTCTAAATCCAATAAAAATAGTATCTCATACTATTTTTTATTTATTTCCACTTTTATATTTAAAAATTCGGTATATTATATTCCACCGCAACCTCACCGGAACCATTCAAATGGTTTTCCAACCAAATGTACACCGTAACTTCATAATTTTAGAAGTCCGGTACCTTACAATCGTGCCAGTATCTTATTGGCACGGTACGGCATGGTAGATACGGTCCGTGCCGACGGGCACTTAAAATCTTGCTTTCTTCTATCCCCTATAGAGACTTATTAAAGATTCTCAACTTTCTCATGGATTGAAAAAGCATCTGTGGATTTTTAAGTGGGGTTAGATTATTTAATTGGCTGTTTCTAGTAGCGTCCTTCTTTTCTTTTTTTTCATAAGCCTATATTTTCATTAATCACAAATGAAGGCCTTGTTTAACATTGTTATTTTTTGGAACAAAAATTCTACGTAATTGGATATGCTGGCAGATGGACTTTCACACTCTTGTCATTGTTGGTTAGCTTGCAATGCACTCCACCTAAAACACCTTGGATGGAAGGATTGTAGGCAATCCACCATCCATTGCACTCCATTTTGGCTATTCAGAAAACCGAAAGAAGGGCAACAATAGCAAATGAGGCCTAAGGGTCTTGTATCTTACTAGCATTATAGTAATATGGATGTTCATTTTATATATTAGCTTATGCTACAAAATCTTGAACATTATGTATTCATGAAAATTGGTGGTCTTGTTTCTCTAAAAAAGTTTCATACTTAAATTTCCAGTTTATAGATTTGTTCTTGATGATGCTTTCAGCTCTCTCCTTACCACTTCCTACCTCCTGGGCTTTTGATTCCAGTAACTACAATATATGATCTCAAGTATGGGGAGACAGAAGAAAAGCAAGGTGAGTATTAAACAAGTTGAACCAAAAATTTTGCTTAGTTTCTAAATTCTGCCTCATTCTTATCATTTAAAGCCTAAAGACTAGTACAAATATATAATCATATAATTGTTGTAGATTTGTCATTAAGTGATGTTATATATTCTATTCAGGTCAAATTAGAAAATCCCTACACTTAAGATTGGGATTGCCATTGGACCGTCCTTTATTGCGCATTGCTAATGCACTCACTTTTGGCACAAAAGAAAATACAATCAGCTCATTTACGGATGGTACGTGATACTTATCATTAATCTTCCTATACTGTATATTGACCTATGTTATTTTTATGCCTTTCTCTTTCAAAAATAACACCTATTTGCTTGAAGAAAACTGTTGAAATGTGAAATGTACCATATTCTGTTGGTGACAACCGTACAGGTACCTCATTACTTCAGGACGTCCACACTGAAATCCCAAGCAGTGGCGGTTAGTCTTCTAACAACTTAAATTTTCACTAATGCCATGAGACTGAAATTGACTTTTCCCAATGAGTTCTTGACAGAATGATGATATTTCTTGGATCAACGTGCAGTTTCCGGAGGATTTACTGCTTTAATTGATGGTTCCTATGAATACTATCATTATCTTCTTGATGGATTTGATGACAATGTAAGGAGTCTTTCTTCTTTCCTCTGGACCACATAGCCCTATATCGTCATTCAGTAGGGAAGAGATCAGTTGGAGCATTCATGGGGCGAAAATTTTTTACCCATCAGTTTAGATTGCCCTGTTTCATTCTGCAATTTGTTTTTTGTTTGTTCACTTGAACTTTTGCTGGTTACTACATGCACTTTTAAAATTTCTTGTTCTCTGTTGGATATGGAATAGCATATTGTTTTCAACTATTAGTAACTCTTATTTCAATGTAAGTGCTTTTGCTTCTCTTTTTCCTTCTGGTTTGAATGACTGGCTCTGGTAATTAATTTATTTGATCATAGGCAATCGCAATAAAGATAGAAGTCATGTAGATTTACTATTTTTAGTGGTCAATATTCTGTTAAGCTGCATGCTTCTTACTGCTAATTAAGACAACGTTCAGGGATGGGGATGTGCTTATCGTTCGCTGCAAACAATCATATCTTGGTATAAACTTCAAAAGTATACATCGATCAATGTTCCTTCCCACAGGTTAGAAAATATTGCGATGTCACATTCATAGCCTTATATTCCTTTCATTGTTACGTTTGACAAGTTGCCTTTTCTTTAGTACTATTTATTATACTAGTTTTACGTTTGAAATAGTTTTTAACAATAGAAGGATGGACAAATGAAACATTTGATGCTGCAGGGATCACCGTCTCAATATACCATTGGAGGTATAACTGATTGCTATTTCCTTTTCTTCAGAGAGATTCAGCAAGCTCTTGTTGAGATCGGTGATAAGGAGGCCTCTTTTGTTGGATCACGCGAATGGATTGGAGCCATTGAGTTGAGCTTCGTTTTGGAGAAGCTTCTCGGTGTAAGTTTTTTCATTGTTCCCTTAGTAAAAGCTTGAACTAAGTGCAGTCCGGAAGAAATGCTCAAATTAATGATTGAAGATGCAAAAACTGGAAAGTTTTCTTCTTCTTTTTCTTTTTTGTTTTCCTTCCTTGTAAGATAGAATGCAAAATATATGAATCTGTTGATAAAATTATGTCATTATTAATAAGAACTTTAATTTAGTTGTTTTTAGCTGGAACAATGTATTGAAAACAAAATGACCAAGTTGGCTTTCTTGGCGACTCTTGGTTCAAGTTTTATTATGTAGAAAGGCTTTAGACATAGCAAACTTAATTTGATCTTTTAGATTAACGAACTGATTATGCTATCAAATTTGGTGTTCTAGTTATTTTTAGTGAGATAGTTTGTAAAGATTCGTAACTTTTTAATTATAGAATAGCAAAATAAAGCTCTGCTTTTTCTTTTTAAAGAGAATGTTGCTTGGGCAGGTTACTTGCAAGATCATAAGCGTGAGATCTGGTGAGGAGCTTCCTGAGAAATGCAGAGAGCTTGCTTTGCATTTTAAGACACAAGGAACCCCTATAATGATTGGTATGTATTCATGTTACTATTAACAAGGGCTGTCTGAAACTTTAGTTGAAAAGTCATAAATGAAATTTGATTATTGGAAATCAAAGTGTTTCACCTTTTCTTTTGGTTGAAGAATGTGGAATAGAGTTTGTTTCTGAATCATACTTTCCATTCTATTTTAGTTGACCAACTGTGAATGGAGTTTGTTTCTGAAATCACATATTCCCTTCTTTTTTGCTCCTTAAGTCTATCTCTTCTTGAGTTTTGCTGTGTTTGTCAAAGGTAGTATCTTTTGTTGCCTGCGATCACACTTTTTTGGTGTGCTACCTATTTTGAAAAGTGTAGATGAGAGAAAGGTATATTTCTCTTTACTTAAATCTTATTATTTTTTCAGTACTCTTTTAAATTTTGTATAGACTTTTTTTTTTTAAATCTGGTGGCTTTCTTAGGGTTTACATTGTGTCTAATTCATGTGTTTCTACAGCCCTTTCTCGTTAAATTACACTTGTTGTAGGATATATTTTGTTATTTATACTGGTGACTATTTTTCGAAGCTCAGACAATCTTGGTTCCGCTTGATGTCTACGGACTGTGTGACCTGTTTGCTTGCATTTTGCCTTTTCTCCATCACACATGCATACAGCAATAGCATCTTTAAAGTCTAGCTTGCATTTAGTTGCAGATTTAACGGGTTAAATTGCACCACTAGTTCTTGGACTTTGGTCAACTTCCACTTTTGTCCTATGCTTTCTAAGTCCTATATTGGAAGCCCTAATCTCTTGAAAGTATTTCACTTTAATTCTTGTGCTTATTTACTATGAGAGAATAAACTATTGGCCTACACCTGGTGCATTCAGTAGTACCACCCATAGTTATAGTCTTTTCTATATTTAGAAATTGGACTGTTGGACTGAAGGTATGAGATGGACGTGGAGGGCTGATGGATTTGATTTTGTCATGCATAGATGCACCTATGAACCAGGTGCAAGCTATAATTTTTTCTTCAAGTAGGGACTAGAGTGAAACCATTTTTAAAGGTTAAGTTCTAAATTATCGAACTTAAAATTTTAAGGACTAAAATGAAACTTAATCTGACAGTTAAGGACTAGTAGTGCAATTTATCCCATTTTTAACTACATGTGATAAGATTTTATATTGATTTTCGCCCGGTCTGAGGAAATATGCATAAGACTCTAAGCCCAGATTACAGTGGTCAATTTAAGGCCCAGTTACGAGATCATAAGCCGGCTAATCATATCTTTTATTCAGCTTCCACATTAGCAAGCTCAGCTGTCTAAAATCATGATATAGATGATTGTCGCATTAGTTTGTACCCAAAAAAAAAAAAAAAAACAATTTTAGTGATAATTTTTAGTTATAACTTTTCATTATTTTATATTGTATGCTCTAGTTCCTCATAGAAGTTGGAATGCAGACTTTATGTACATCTAGAACAAAAGTTTTGACAGAGTCATAGTTGGAAAAGCTCAACCTGTATATAGCCTGTATATAGTCTACTAAATGACATTCTTTGCTATCTTCAATGTTTGAACTAGCTATTGAATAGGACAACATTTGATTTCCCAACTACCTATTCTTTAGAAGCGTCATGATTGCATGATTTTTTTCATGGCTTAGATCTTTGACTGAACAAAATTGTGATTATCTTTTTGGATTTTTAAGTTGTATGAACAGCACCCACCCATCCCCCGCATCCTCTCCTTCAGACACCAGTTTTTGCTATGGCTGGCAAAAGGAGTATAAATATTATATATATTCGAAATTAGACATCAATCTTGGCGCCCTAATGGGCCATTAGACTCTAATATAACTATATTGTCCCTGATTCAGATTAAGTTTGCAGGTGGTGGAGTACTAGCGTATACGCTCTTGGGAGTTGACTATAATATGGCTAGCGGGGATTGTGCTTTCCTTATCCTTGATCCTCACTACACTGGCAAAGATGATCTAAAGAAGATTATAAGCGGCGGATGGTGCGGATGGAAAAAGCCGTCGATAACAAAGGCCGGAGTTTCTTCCTCAAAGACAAGTTTTATAATCTTCTGCTTCCACAGCGGCCCAATATGGTCTAAAAAACATGCAAAAATATTCGTTTGGCGAGTAGTACAACAAATAGAAGGCAAACATGAAGGGGAAAAAGGTATACATACTACAAGAAGCCAACATTTTCATGCTTTTAATGCATGTATTAGTTAGAAGACTAGGGAGATTTCCGGAGCCATTTCTATGTCAGTTTCTGTTCTACTTGTTGGTTTGCATTTTATGCAATTCCCGTAGGGGCTGAATAAAGTGTTCTAAGCTCTAGGTCTGTAAAAGTTATGCTGGAAAAGATTTCCGAGTTTTACGCCTGAATTATTTCAACCTTAAACACTTTAATCTTCGGCTGTTTGCCATAAGCTAATATATCCCGTCATCTGGTTTGCTTCATGTTCTATGCAATTGAAGATATTTATCTATGGATTTGCTTACGGTATATGTTAGCCGAGCTGCTATGCTTATATGATGATATATGGGTTTCATACTGGGAAACCATTTTCGTGATTCATGCTATTAAATATATATGATTTGCATTTTACGGCTTCTGAATCTAACTTATGACCCTGTTAATGGCTGTTACGAGGTGTTTAGTAGTCTGACAAGTATTCTTTTACCTCAAAAAGAAAGGTTTAAAAAATCTGATGACAGAGCAAAGTCAAAAGTAAGGGACAATCAACATATTATACTGCAAATCCCTGGATACAATTACCATCCTATCAAGCAATGGAAAACGGCAGCAATTACCACAAAACATACAAAAGCATCAACTATCATCAGTATAATGAAACAATGAGGATATAAATCAATAAATTATCAAATATTAAAGAGCAGCAATGATTACCAGCACTTCTGCATGCAGTTTTCCTGCATGAATATCTAATTCATTTTCCTGTTTTGCAAGCTTCTTAGCCGCTTTCTTGCTCTTTTTCAATTTTTCCCTCCGCTCCTCTTTTGTAAGTCTTACAATATCATCATCCTTGTCCCCTGATGCACATTCGAAATCATCATTTTTCTCTTCTGATCTTCTTTTCTTCGCTGCAGTTCGGGTCATAAATTTCAGCAAAAAGTTAAAAACATAAGCATCATCAGAAAGACCTCCAAGTAATCATATGGAGTAGTATTAGAAATATTATGAAATAGAGAACTACACAAAAAATATGTAGTCATTGTTGTATACACTCAGTCATCTCAAACAACTTATTATATCACAGCCTACATCGGTGAGACCACCTATCAGTCTCAAGTTTCTCAGCCTAGAAAGATTAACTTTAATAACATTTTGCATTAGATAGGCCTGGCTTTTATTTGAAGCTCTATTTTGTGCCTTTTTTGGGCCTGGACAATCCAAAACAACCCGCTTTGACGGAATAGCTTGTTCTACCCAGTTCTGGTGTCATTTGGTTACAAACCGGAGGATATCCCCCCTTGTTTGGGGATATCCCCCACGCCAAATGGAGCCTATTTAAAAGACCTTTTCAACATCCAGAAGCAGCTTTTAGGCATTTGGCAAGCAACAGGCTTAAAGCTTTTGCTCTAATAGGAAGCTCAAGTGTACTTCTAATACACTAAGGCATGTTTGTTCTGGTGTAAGTGGAGTGATGGAACTCAAGTTCCATCACTTCCGTTATTTGTTTTGGTGTAAGTAAAAAATATAATGTAACTCAAGTTACGTTAGAGTTCCACTTCACCTACTCTAGACTTCCTCCTCTAAAGTGCCGAACTCCACTACCACCACAGGACTTTTTTTGAAAATAACCCTGTGAAATCTCATATTTGCCGAAATAACCCTCTAAAAATTTTATTTGTGAAACTAACCCTACTCGCGCCAGCTCGGCGGCCACGTCAGAATTTTCTATGAAAACGGTGAACGATTCACCGTCTTCTGGGCGCCTTACGAAGACGGTGAATGATTCACCGTTTTCTCAAGGCGACCCCCCGCCGCCTTCTGCCCAAAATCCCGCGCGGACACCCCTGCTTGGTGCCCTAGAGAAGACGGTAAACGAATTACCACCTTCTCAATGTATTGAGAGAAGGCGGTAAACGAATTACCGCCTTCTCTCCATACCGCAGAGAAGACGGTAATTTGGATTGCTTTTTTGACGAAATTTGGCCAAGTCCCTGGGGTACACCGCCTTCTCTTCAATACCCCATAGAAGACGGTGAATCGTTCACCGCCTTCTCTAGGTCCCAGAGAAGGCCGTGAATCGTTCACCGCCTTCTGCACCCCTGCAATCTGCCGTCTAGTGGGGTATGTAGAGAAGGCGGTGAATGGTTCACCGCATTCTCTGTAAACACTAAAGACGGTGAACGAGTCACCGTCTTTAGTGCTTACAGAGAAGGCGGTGAACGATTCACCGCCTTCTCTACAAGCACCTGCGACTTAGCCAAATTTCGGCAGAAAAACAATTCGAAAACCAGCAGCAGCAGCAGCAGCAGGAGGCAATTGCAAGAAACCAATCGATATCAACTAGCTCAACTTTGACGCAATATTTTTCAATAAGACATAGAATCCAACAAGAAACATACCATCCCGAGTGGATTAACAAGAGAAACTCAACAGGAAGAAAATTTCATCAAAAATCCAATCAAAATCGAACAAAATACAAGGTTTCATACAAAAATTCCAACGAGTCACAATATCATCGAGAAAGTTCAACTTTGACGCAATATTTTCCAATAAGACATAAAATCCAACAAGGAACATAAAATCACGAGTGGATTAAGAAGAGAAACTCAAGAGGAAAAAAATTTCGTCAAATATCCAAACAAAATGCAACAAAATACAAAGTTTTCATACAAGAAATTTAACGAGATATACAATTTTACCGAGAAAGTTCAACTTTGACGCAATATTTTCCAATAATACATAGAATCCAACAATAAACCTATCATCACGAGTGGATTAACAAGATAAACTCAACAAGAAATATAATTTCGTAAAAAACCCCTTAAATATACAAATATCATGTAAAATAAGTATTATATAAAACAATACAAACTATAAGCGAAGTAAAGAAAAATATACATCTCGGCCTCTCGATCCGCTTCGCTCGCCTCGACGTCCTCGCTACGCCTCGACGTCCTCGGCCACGCCCTCCACGCCCACCATCTACCACGATATCAGGAATAGGTACCTCATCAGGCGCCTCGATACCGGCCATCTCATCGAGCGCTGCAATCATAAAGCCCTCTGGATGATCCGGTACCTCCTGAGGCTCGTCGTCGTCGGTAGTGGCCGGTGTAGATGTACGCCCGGACTGTGATGATGACGCGGGGGGACGTCGAGAATAGACGAATCTGAGGTTATCTCTAGAGGCTGGCGGCGGCAACAAGGACAAGTCCAACGGCCGTAGCGGTAATCTCTCAGGGGCGGGTGGCATATCAGGGGAGCCAGGCATATCAGCATCATCAGGAGGAGATGGGGATCGTGATACTCGGAGGCCCGATGGTCCAGCAGATGTCGAAGCATCACGGTGATGATGACCCGATGTCGATGCTCCTCCATCATCTCGACCTCTGACATCAGCAGCGACTGGTACTGGTATGGTAGGAATGTACTGTAGTACACTCTCCAGATCTATATCCATGTCTATCGTTGCCTGTATCCAACCATCTACGGACGGTGGATCATCAACCAATCGTCTCATCCTGGCCTGTGTCAAGCGTATAGCGTCCACATGCATTTGACAGAAATAATATATTAAACGCCCGGCAATCTATATTATACATAAGAGTTAATAAAATATTGAATTGCCCGATTGATCGTACCAAAGCTCTCTCGGTCTGGCCACGAGGCTGGTAAGTCAATGGTGGACGCTGAACAGGACGAGAAATCCATCGTCTAGTGATCCGCCAAGCACCATATAAATCGATGCCGCCTGCACCGCGTCATCACCCACAATCGGATGCTGCTCTATAATGTCCTCTAGTCGATGCCCCCATCTCTCGATGTGTGCAGCATGAAACTGTGCCAAGTCCTCATCATTCCGCCCCTGAGAAGTCACACGCCGGATGGCCTCCTCAGTAATCGGAATATGCTTGAGGAGGCCAAACTGCCGCAAGACTCTATCCGGGACGTGAAGGTCGACGTTAGGAAATGATATCAGTGTCGTCCTAGCTCGCCAAACCTCACCGCCCGTACACGTAATGGTGCGCAGTATAATCTCATCCGTGCACGCCCGCCACGCTATCCGTGAATAAGACAAAATAACTCGTATGATGAAATTAATACGGTATTATACTTTAAAATGTTTGACAATATCGTACCTGAGTCTTTCTCTGCTGATCCAACTCATCTCGATAAAAATGAATATCCGCCGTCCTCACGTTTGCTCGAAAGCGTAACCCGCCGGCGTTCGCCCACCTAATATTTTTAAAGTATGCGTGCTAGTAAAAAAAAATGTTTACATAGAGCGTGTAAATTCTGTTGAAAATTTAAATGTCATACCGGCACCCGATAGGGCGATCAGCCATGTCGGCATCAAATCGAACCCCAGTAGGTCGGCCGACGTTCAGATGGTCCCAGGCCCAGATCTATAAATAAATAAATGACAATTGTTAGATACTAATGATAATAGGAGATGCAATGTCATACCAGTTAATATATATTACTAATTATACCTGGACTAAGGTCGCGAAGCAACAGCATTTGACTTTTCCATTCATTGCAGCCGAGCCGAGAGCCCGATATAGATACGCCAGGCATGCTGCTCCCCATGCTAAACCGCCGCATACGTCAAAATCGACCAAAAGGGGAAGCCACTTCAAATGAACTCTGCTACCGGTGGGGTTTGGAAAAAGACTACAACCAATCTGATACAATATGTATGCGCGTGCAGTCTGTGCAAGTAATCCCGCCGGAGCATCTGCTGGAATATGATGGAAATGCTGGTATATCCAATCAAGGCTAATCTGCCCAGCCCTGATATCATCCGGCACGGCCCCTAACAATGCCTGGCAGATCTCCTCCCACGGATACACTGCCGTCCCCGTCACCGGCTCTCCATCGACCCGAAGACCAGCAATAACCGCCACGTCCTGAAGTGTAATCGTCATCTCCCCGTGGCGGAAGTGGAATGTCTGGGTCTCCCGTCTCCATCTCTCCGCCAACGCTCCTAACAAGGCCTGGTCGAGCTGTAGACGTCTGACTCGAGATATATAATAAAAACCAGCCTGGCGGAGCAGATCAAGCACAGCGTCATGCGATAGATCCCAATCGTTTAGTTTGCGCCCATGCTCTGTGAACTGCACGGCGCGATATCCCTACAGCGACAACAAAGTTAGTTAGAACAGTGCTGATATATGATAAGAATAACCATGTAAAAAATAAATTTTCGTGCTCACCTGAGTAGTGATGAATGATGACCTATGGGTATGCTGCTCGGTCAGGACCGTCCCATCAACTGGTCCCGCGTCCTCTAGCTCTGTCATCTGCACTTTACAAGAAATTTTAATTTGTAACAATAAAAACCACACAATGAATATTGAATTATTGCAAGATTAATAAATACAAGAAGATAGGTATCAATCCTACGTCTGCGTCTCGATGTCGATGCTCTCTGTTCGAGGACACGTATTTCTATAATGGCCTCTCTCGCTACGATACCACATGTGGTTCGTCGGCCACTCGTTTCGTCCATTATATTCCGAATACGTGTTGATCGTGGTCGACCTTTCTTCCTTCGCACGGGAGGCGGTACAATGGGTGGGCCCGGGTCGTGGCCGATGGCGTCTGTCCGGAATCGGATGGAACAACGGTGCGTATGATCGGCGATAACACTCTACAGTATACCAATGGGAACAAAGACTGTGGTAATCTAAACTAATTTGCGAATTACTGCAAACTGCTAAAATATGCGAGCACGGTATGCCCGTTAGCTTGAATTCGCCGCAATCACAGTCCGTCTCTGATCCATTCATGTCTACACTGTAATGGGAGTGTCCTGTTTGTACTTCGAACCTTAATGGCCCGAATCGGTAAACCATGTGTCCCCGCGCCATCATCATATTCAATGTAATCCTAGTTTGTATTTTAGGTGTGATTGTGGCCGTCATACCTTCACCGTTTTCACGCCGCTTTACGAAATAGCTATTCAGCTTGTAAAAAGTCCCCGCGACAAATGCCGTTATAGGCAGAGCACGCAGGCCCTTAAGTACCCCATTTAAACTCTCCGACATATTCGTGGTCATCAACCCGAAGCGGCGGCCACCATCAAATGCCCAAGCCCAATACTCTTTGTAAACTTCGAGTTCGTCGACCCACTTCCACGCATCCTCATCTAGCGCTTTTAACTCTTCTTTCAGCTTATAATACTCTACCTGTTGGAGCACATCCAATGCTATAAAATTTGTCTAATATTGAATCATTTTTAAAACGTTTATTCATATTTGCATTCATCTGTCGAAGACACCACCGGTGTACATGGCCTTGTCTCGGAGGATATATCTCAGCGACTATTTCCTTTAACCCACTAAATCGGTCAGATATAAAACAAACCGCTCGATTGCGTGTAACATAATGCTGCAAGTTTTGTAAAAACCACCGCCAACTTGCACCATTTTCTCATTCGCAGATTGCAAACGCTAAAGGAAAAATGCTATCATTTGCATCGACTCCAGTCGCTATCAATGCGTGGCCTTCGTATTTGCCATATAAGTGAGTGGCATCAATACTCACGACCGGCCGACAATGTGCGAATCCACGAATAGAAGGACCAAATGACCAAAATAATCGACCAAACTGGAATATTCCCGACTCTGGCCACCTATGATCAAGCCGCCAATAAGTACCACGATTACTACTCTTCAACATTGTAAGATATCGGGGCACGTCTGTGTATGACTGCTCCCAACTCCCATAGATGATCTGTAGTGCTTTGCTCCTTGCTAGCCAAGCCTTCCAATAATTAATTTCAACATGCAAAGTGGCTCGCACTGTTTCCTGCACTTCTTTTGGCGTCATATTAAGTCTTGCCTTCATTTGGGGGAGAATCAATTGGCATATTAGATTTGAAGTACGATTACGATTGCACATTTAGAATGGGAATAACACAAGTGTGTGGCCCAAGATATGTCTTCACTCGAAATATGTTGCATCTTTAGGGACCGACGTGCAATCTCCAAGGACATCCCTCAACCGTGCATTTTACAGTATAAGTTGTTTTTGTGGATTTTACAACCTTCATTTGAACATTGTGAGTAATATGCCATCGATCAAGAGCGTCCACTAAAGATGCCTTTTCATAAAACGTTAGACGAAGCCAAGTCCCGTCAATACTTGGTAGATCATTATTGGTACGTCTACTATCAAACTCAGACGAATTGACAACATACTCTTGTATCCAATTATTATCTGTTGGATATAGCTCCGGGTGGTCAATGAAATCAAGTTAATTCTTCCCATCGTCTACGGTGCTTTAATTTGGAGATCACCATAAATCTTCGTTCTTCTTCTCCGGACGGAGGTGTGTTGCGCGGGGATCGCGTGTAGGGGGAGCCGAGGACTCGGTGGAAGCTTTGTGGATTCGAGGCGTTGGCGCGGCAAGGAGTTGCGGCGTGATCGGTTGGAGGACTTCAATCGATCGTGGACCCGAAGGATATTCACATAGAAGATTCGGTTAATCGGGTAAAGTCGTGGGTGAATCGCCTTGTACTCGGTTGTTTCTTAGTGAATTTTCGTGTGATCGGTCCCGTGGGTTTTTTACTCCGAGTTGGAGTTTTCCCACGTAAAATCTCGGTGTGTTGATTTTATTTTTCCGCATTTATTTAAAATCGCATCGAGAATTTTTATTAGGCCATTGTGCACCTATTCACCCCCCTCTAGGTGTTAATTATCTTTTAGATCCTTGAGACCTATAACCAACATGGGGAGCTCCGGTGCTGTTTGAGAAAAAGAAAGACGGCACACTTCGACTTTGCGTTGACTACCGCGAGTTGAACAAGGTCACAATCAAGAACAAGTACCCGTTGCCGAGGATTGACGATTTATTCGATCAGTTGCAAGGGTCAAGGGTTTATTCGAAAATTGACCTTCAATCGGGGTATCATCAGTTGAAGATACGGCCCAAGGATGTGCACAAAACGGCGTACCGTACGCGGTATGGCCATTATGAGTTCACGGTTATGCCTTTCGGGCTTACTAATGCCCCGGCGGCATTTATGGACTTAATGAATAGAGTCTTCCGTCCGTTATTGGACCGGTGCGTCGTGGTATTCATTGACGACGTATTGGTATATTCTCGGACTGAGGAAGAACACGAGGAGCACTTGAGAATCGTGTTGGAGACACTCCGGCGAGAGAAGCTTTATGCCAAATTGAAGAAATATGAGTTTTGGCTACCGAAAGTTACTTTCTTGGGTCACGTTATATCTGGAGGCGGCGTCTCTGTGGACCCAAAGAAAGTTGAGGCAATTAAGGATTGGCCTCGCCCGACAAATGCAACGGAAATTCGGAGCTTTTTGGGGCTTGCGGGCTACTACCGGCGGTTCGTGGAGGGGTTCGCTAAAATAACAACTCCACTAACGCGCCTTACGCACAAAGGGGTGAAGTATGTTTGGAGCCCCGAATGTGAGCGAAGCTTTGAGGAGCTTAAGAAAAGATTGACGACGACTCCGGTGCTTGCTTTGCCGACGCCGGGGGAGAGTTATGTCGTGTACAGTGATGCTTCTTACGTTGGTCTCGGGTGCGTTCTGATGCAAAATGGCCGAGTTATTGCTTATGCTTCGCGCCAATTAAAGACATATGAGAAGAACTACCCGATTCACGACTTGGAGTTAGCGGCGGTCATTTTCGCGCTAAATCTTTGGAGGCATTACTTGTACGGGGAACATTGTGAGATTTACACGGATCATAAGAGTCTCAAGTATTTGTTCACCCGAGAAAGAGTTGAATATGCGACAACGGTGGTTAGAATTGCTTAAAGACTATGATGTTACTATTCTATATCACCCCGGGAAAGCAAATGTCGTGGCCGATGCTTTGAGTAGAAAGTCGGCGGAGAATTTAGCGACGGCGATTACACCTCAATCTGCATTGCACAAGGAGATGCAGCGGTTAGGGCTTGAAGTGGTGGCGCCGGGAGTGCCGGCAATAATTGCTATGTTGATTGTGCAACCCACCTTGTTGGAGAAGATAAAGGAATTGCAAGTTTCCGATCCTTATCTCCAAAAGGTGCGGGTCGAAGTAGAGAGCGGTAGTGCCGAAGATTTTGGCATTGGGACCGACTGAACGATACGGTATCAAAACCGTTGGTGTGTGCCCAAGGACGATGATCTTCGGAGGGCAATTATGCAAGAAGCACACCAATCACCCTATAGCATTCACCCGGGCGGCACCAAGATGTACCAAGACTTGAAACTCCATTATTGGTGGCCGGGTATGAAAAGGGACATTGGAGAATTTGTGGCACAATGTCTCACGTGCCAACAAGTAAAAGCGGAGCGTCGCTTTCCAGCGGGGAAATTGCAAAGTCTACCAATACCCGTGTGGAAGTGGGAAGACATTGCTATGGACTTTGTGACGGGTTTGCCTAGGTCACAAGGCGGGCACGACGCGATTTGGGTAGTTGTGGACCGGTTGACAAAATCGGCTCACTTTTTGCCGATCCACACTACTTGGTCGGGAGACAAGCTAGCTCAAGTGTATCTCGACGAGGTCGTGAGGGTACACGGGGTTCCGGTGTCAATTGTATCGGATCGGGACCCGAGGTTCACCTCTCATTTTTGGAAGAGCTTGCAAGATGCTTTGGGTACACGGCTCAATTTTAGCACGGTATTTCATCCTCAAAGTGACGGTCAATCGGAGAGGACTATTCAGATACTTGAGGATATGCTTCGGGCTTGTGTACTCGACTATAAAGGCGGATGGCACGATTTCCTACCAATGGCGGAATTCGCATACAACAATAGCTACCAAGAGAGTATTGCGATGGCGCCATTCGAGGCCCTTTATGGTAAGAAGTGTCGTTCTCCAATTCATTGGAGCGACGTGGGCGAGAGAGCGACTCTTGGCCCCGATGTTGTGCGGGAGGCGGAGGAGAAGGTCCGCCTAGCCCGACAAAGACTCACGACGGCGCAATCTCGGCAAAAGAGTTATGCCGACAAGCGGAGGAAGGATCTAGAGTTTGCGGTTGGAGACCGCGTATTTTTGAAAGTATCACCTATGCGCGGCATAAAAAGGTTTGGAGTTCGGGAGAAGCTAAGTCCCCGATATATCGGACCTTTTGAGATATTGGAGCGGATCGGTGCGGTAGCATACAAGTTGGCATTACCACCGAGACTTGCGGGAGTGCACAATGTGTTTCACGTTTCAAACCTTCGCAAGTATATCCACCATTCGGCTCATGCATTGGAGTATGAACCGGTGGAGTTAAACGAGGACATGACCTATGAAGAGTACCCGGTTTGTATTCTTGGGAAAGGCGAAAAGAAGCTTAGGAATCGCAAGATTTCCTACGTCAAGGTCCAGTGGAGCAATCATGCGGTGCGTGAAGCCACTTGGGAACTTGAGGACACAATGAGGAAGGAGTACCCTCACTTGTTCGAATCGACAAGCTAAGGTATGCGTTAAGTTTCGCGGACGAAACTAATTTTAAGGGGTGGAGAATGTAGCATATCGAAAATTCGACGATAAGATCGGACTTTGGCCAAATTGACTAAAGTACGAAAACAAAATAGTTGGACATGTTCCAATTGCCATTCCAAACTTCTTGGAAAGGTTAGAAGATAATCTAAAAGAGTTAAAAGGGTTTTGGCGTTATCCGGCGCGAAGTAGAGTCGAAACAGCGCGAAAAACACAAGTCTGGAGCACCCATACCGGTACAGCCCTGGTGTCTGTACCGGTATAGCCATCACACCCGAGAGGAGGAGAGCTCTCGGGTTTGACAGTTTTATGGCCCATCGTACGTCCCAGGTATAGTCATCGCACCCAGATCAGGGCCCTCGGGTTTGATAATTTTATGGCCCCATCTGACCCGGGTTGTTAAGGATTTTATAAGTTGGCGGATTTCGTGAAGTTATTGGAGTCTTGAAGAAGTGAAGAGCACAAAGATGAAGTTTGGAGACTCAAGGCTCGATGGAGAAGCTCGATACCTCAGGTATGTCTTAAAGAGTATTTATGGTGATTTAAACTAAGATAATAGTGGTTAGAAGACTTGAAATACTTTTAATTTGACAAAACTATGATTTATGAGGTCAATGTCCGGACCTTGGTCAATGTCCGGATCCCGTGGGCTTGACATTGCATAACTCTTATGTAAGTCCGGACATCCTGGCATTGTCCGGTCTCAGTACAATGAGATCAATGTTACGCAAGGTAAGACCGGACATCCTCAGGCATTGTCCGGACTCAGTACTCTGCGAAAATATTGACGGAAGGGTGGACCGGTCAAGGAGCTAAGACCGGACAGCATCAAGACCGGACATTCCTATTAAGACCGGACATTGGACACGAAAATTTCCATAAAAGGCTGATTTCAATCCTAATCTATTTCAAAAAGGCTGATTTCAATCCTAATCTATTTCTAAGTCTTCTAACACTATATATAGACCATGGGGGGTTCATTATTGATATGCTTAGAATTCTTAGATTATAGATCCTCTTAAAACCCTAGAAACTCCTTTTAAGCTTTATGATTCAATTCTAAAAGCGAGTTTCGTTTTTGTTGATCGTCGAGTTGATTCTAGGTTTTTTCTTTAAATGTTCATTTATGAATCAACTTGATGATTGACTAAAAGGGTCCCCCCATAGTCTATGGTACTTTAACGTTAAGATCACCACAAATCATCGTTACTATCTCTCCGGACGGAGAATTTGCGCGGGGATCGCGTGTGAAGGCCGAGGACTCGGTGGACGCTTTGAGGAGTCAAGGCGTTGGCGCGGCAAGGAGTTGCGGCGTGATCGGTTGAAGGATTTCAAGCGATCAAGGACCAGCGAAGGAGATCCACGTTGAAGATTCGGTAAAATTGGGTAAAGTCGTGGGTAAATCGCCTTGTACTCAATTGTTTCTTAGTGGATAGTTCGTGTGATCGGTCCCGTGGGTTTTTCACTCCGGTTTGGAGTTTTCCCACGTAAAATCTTGGTGTGTTGATTTTATTTTCCGCATTTACTTTAAAATCGCATCGAGAATTTTAATTAGCCATTGTACACCTATTCACCCCCCTCTAGGTGTTGATTACCTTTTAGATCCTAGGGTTTCATAACTTTCACGGGTGTCTGTACCGGTATAGCCATCGCACCCGAGAAGGGGAGAGCTCTCGGGTTTGATAGTTTTCTTTGGCCCATACCAGAGTGCAGTCGCCCCCATACCGGTATAGATCTTTAAACCGAGGAAGCTGCTCTCGGGTTTCTGCCACTGTAGCACCCCATTCCGGTACAGATCTCCCCCATACCGGTATGGGATGGTCCGACGGTTGTGAACTGCGAAATAAAAGAAGAAAGAGGGCTTTTTGGCTATTGTTACAACACAATAAGCTCTCCCTTCACTCATTTCACAGCACACACACACTCACTCTCTTTTCTCTCACTTTCTCTCTCTAGAGGAGCTCTAGGGCAAGGAAGAAGAAGGAGAAGGAGTTGGAGAAGGTGGCTTGGAGCTTGTTGGAGGCTTCTTGGAGGATCTTGGAGCTCTCCTACAACAAGGGCTTGGGTTGAGCTTGCTACAAGAGGTAGGTTCTTGCAAGTTTAACCCTAGGGTTTCGGTTTTAGCTTGAGATTTGGAGTTTCTAGCTTGTTGCTAGTGTTAGAGGGCTTGTTTGGCCATGAACTCCATGAAAACTCATGAGAGCTTCATGAGCTCTAATGGTGGTTGGCTAGGGTTTGTTGTAAACCCCAAATGGATGGTTCTAACGGGTCAAGGATGGTTTTAGAGAGCTTCTAGATTGATCTAAAGCTATATTTTGCTTGTGAATGAGATCAAAACCCTAGGTTTGACATAGGGCATTGTTGGAGCACCCAAATTTGGGGCTTTTGAACATAGGGGTTCTTGGGTCAAATTGACCTTGTAGAAACCTAATTGGGGGTATTCCCGACGCGTGGGACAACTCCGTTTAATTAAACGAAAATCCGATATAGGGGCTACTATGTAAAATGGCCTGATTAGGTTCACTTTTAAACTGCAGGTTTTTACCTAGGCCCCGGTAGGTCGTGAAACTTCTTGGGCATCCTCACAAAATTATTTTTAGGTAGGGGGTGCATACCGGAATCATCGAATTCCCTTCTATGTCTGTTTTCACCTTTTGAGCATATTATATGTATAGTATATTCATGCATGATAGGGTAGAGGTTAAATATGCTATGGTTGAACTTCAATTATTGTTCTAATATGAAAATAAACTTAGAGATTGTAATGGAACCATAGAGGCATGAGAATTAGAACCCTACTTGTGTGAATATAGAATGGACTTGATCTTAGTCAACAAAGGTGATATTGAACATAGAGACAAGATTGGCATTGAGATAACCTTAGTTAAACATAGTTTAACTTAGTGGCATTATGGCAAGAATGATATACATGATTAGGTAGAAAACCTATCATTGACAAAGGCATGGTAACTAGTGGCTATGAATCCTCAATGTGAGGATTAGATCGATACTCTTGACAAGTCTTGGCTTGAGGAGGTCGCTCCTCCTCAGCGGTGAGTTCCGGAACAGTCACCTAGGGGATCGTGGCCCCGACGGACGGTCCCTCGGGTCTTGTAGGCTTAGAGCCTCCCCGTTCAGTGAGGGATTTTGGGTCTTGAGTTTGTTGGGGTTAACTATGTTAACCGGCAAGATTGGGTAATGAGCCAAGTAAAGTAAAGTAAAGTAAAGTATGGTAAAGAGCATGCATGCAAACATATTCAAATTCGATTATCTATCTATCTGACTCTTTCTTGCAGGCATAGTATTAGCATTTTTATAGTTTGGTTACTATTTCATTTTCGTTGAAATACTTATGCCTGGATAGACCTAGTGGGTAAGTCGGCGGGGTCGGTTGCCGAGCCCACTGGGAACTTCGTTGTAGTTCTCACACCACTAACCCCACAGGTCCTAGCACGAGCGGGGCGGCTGAGTACCGGGGCAAGGGGTTAGCGCCATAGCTAGTGGCCACCGGAGTCTTGCATCTAGTCATTTCCTTTTTGTTATACTTGTATCAACTTTATTTTGTTGAACTATAGATGTCAAGTTGTAAACATTCAAGTAAATTTTGGGAGATGACAATGTAAAAAGAAATGATGTATCGAATGCTTAAAGAATGTAATAGATTAGTTTACTTGTATTTGGTTCAAATGTAATCAAGTTCATGTGTGGTTTATATTCTAGCTTAGTGCTTACTCTTCCGCTGTGTTGTTGCTTACCTTCGTGTAAGCCTTGTATAATTGCAAATTCTCTTTGATTTGTTAAATTGTACTTGTTGTTAGAGCCTTGGGCGGGCGGGGAGGCCACTGTCCGTTCGGCGTCTGTTGACGTGGCCCGAACCCGACCAAATAGGCGGGTGGCGGGGCGTGACAGATAAAGTGGTATCAGAGCGTAAACGGAAGTAAGCAAAGGTCTAGGATTGACTTAGGAACCTTAGGATTGGAGACCTTAGGGACATAGGAAGCGTTTAACGTGGATTTGGTAAACGCGAAAGCTAGTGGATTGGGTTGACATTAAGACTTCTCTAGAAGGAATTAGAGATGAATTCAAGTATTTATTTCTGCTTAAGGAACCTTGTGGGGCGGCCGACCACATGACACCTAGAGTGGGAAATAATTTACTTATTTGCTTTCGCTTAATTGGGTAGTTATTTTGGAACGTGTAGGAGTCACGTGTATTGAGTATTAATGTGTGTGCTACGTTTCAGGACGTGATGGCACCACGAGGACGCCCTCCTAAGACGCGATCCACTGCGGCACCACCTCCTGAGGTGCCCGAGCAGTCGGGATCGGGCGAAGTACGCGAGCTGCAAGCCCAAGTAGCGGCGTTGGCCGGGGCTATGAAGCAGCAAGCGGAGCAGCTTAGTAGGCTCCATGACTTGGTGGCCCAGCAGGCGGCGGCGGCGCCGTGCCTCGGGACCGACGCCACTGTTGAGCTGCGGCACCACCTCCGATGGCGGCGGTACCCGATGTGATTGTACCACCGCCAGTTTCGGGTTCGTCGGCTTCAGATCACGACACCCCCGAGGCGGAGCGGGAACGGGCGGTAGCGGTGTTGACGGCTTTCAAGCGGTTAAAGCCACCAACCTTCAACGGGGAAGACAAGGACCCGTGGATGGTCGAGACGTGGTTGATCGCTATGCAATCCTTGTTCGAGGACTTCTATACCCTCGAGCGGGACAAGGTGCATTTGGCGGCCCATTGCTTCGAGGGGTCGGCGCGCCTTTGGTGGAGGCAAGTGAAGGAGGATCGTTCTTTGAGCGATACTACCATGGCTTGGGAGACGTTTCGGGAGATGCTATTGATGGAGTATTTCCCCGAAAGCGATAAAATAAAGATCGAGGAGGATTTCCGCAAGCTAAGACAGGGGAGTCGCACAGTGCGCGAGTACGAGAGGGAGTTCACGCACATGATTCATTGCGTGCCGAGCTTGGTCCACGGCGACGGGGACCGGGCGAAGAAGTTCGGGCGTGGGTTGAGGCCGGATATTTTTAAGATAGTTGATTCTTTCCGGCTGACGACCTATGGAGAGGTTCTGGACCGCGCACTTTGGGTGGAGCGCGGCAATGCTATAGCGCGAGAGGAGCACGAGGCTTTTGAGAGGGACAAGGACAGGGAGAAGTCCAAGAAGCGGGCATCGAGTGGGTCTGCGGGGCAATCGAGCTCTAAGCGGCCCCCTCGACCTCAGCGGTCACAGTGGCGCGGCAGTCGGAGTCAGACTCAGAGTCAGACCTCCTACCCGTGTGTTATCTGCGGCGGGAACCACAGAGTTGTTACTTGCCCTCAGCGGGAGGGGCGATGTTTTCGGTGTGGCCAGGCGGGCCACATTGGTCGCAGTGTCAGAGCGGCTCATCTCCTGCACCTTCGGCGGCTTGATGCGGTACACTCCGCGACGGTTGGCGGGACTGCCACCCGCTATGTATGCTGGACGATCATCGGCACCACGTCAGCAGGAGGCACCTCGAGCACCTAGTGGGCGGGTTTTTGCCACTCAGGTGGAGGAGCAGTCGACTCCAGCACCAGTTCCAGATGATGTGGTGGCAGGTATTATTCTGATCCAAGGCACTCGAGCTAAAGCATTATTTGATATAGGTGCATCTCATTCATTCATACGTGCATCATTCGCCGAGGCTCATGGGGTAGAGATAGGGCGTCATGATGACCATTGGTGGGTCAACTCTATCGAGCACTCTTTTGCTGTGGATGAGGAGTGCGAAAATTGCCCAGTGCAAATTGGGGATTGGATTATGCTAATCAATCTCCTAGTGGTCGAGCGGTTGTCGGGCTTCGACGTGGTCTTAGGGATCAACTGGCTCTCTAAGTACTACGCCGTCATCGATTGTGAGAGTAAGGTTATCACATTTCGTGAACCTGGACGAGAAGAAATGGTCTACCAAGCGTGTAAGGGCGCACGTTTTGCGGCGACCATATCGTCGGTGAGGCGAAGAGGATGATCAAGGGTGGTTGCAAGGCTTATTTAGCGACCATCGTGGATACCAAAGGAGCACCGGAATTGAGTAGCATTCGGGTGGTATGCGAGTACCGGATGTGTTTCCGTGAGTTCTGGGATTGCCACGGGACCAGGGAAGTTGAGTTTGTCTTTGACTTGGTCCCCGGGGAGGCGCCAATCTCGAAGGCTCCGTATAGAATGGCACCGGTGGAGCTTAAGGAACTTAAAGCCCAACTGCAAGACTTGCTCGATAAAGGCTTTGTGCGGCCGAGCGTGTCTCCGTGGGGCGCTCCGGTGCTGTTTGTGAAAAAGAAGGACGGCACACTTCGACTTTGCGTTGACTATCGCGAGTTGAACAAGGTCACAATCAAGAACAAGTACCCGTTGCGAGGATTGACGATTTATTCGATCGATTGCAAGGGTCAAGGGTTTATTCGAAAATTGACCTTCAATCGGGGTATCATCAGTTGAAGATACGGCCCAAGGATGTGCACAAAACGGCGTACCGTACGCGGTATGGCCATTATGAGTTCACGGTTATGCCTTTCGGGCTTACTAATGCCCGGCGGCATTTATGGACTTAATGAACAGAGTCTTCCGTCCGCTATTGGACCGGTGCGTCGTGGTATTCATTGACGACGTATTGGTATATTCTCGGACCGAGGAAGAACACGAGGAGCACTTGAGAATCGTGTTGGAGACACTCCGGCGAGAGAAGCTTTATGCCAAATTGAAGAAATGTGAGTTTTGGCTACCGGAAGTTACTTTCTTGGGTCACGTTATATCTGGAGGCGGCGTCTCTGTGGACCCAAAGAAAGTTGAGGCAATTAAGGATTGGCCTCGCCCGACAAATGCAACGAAAATTCGGAGCTTTTTGGGGCTTGCGGGCTACTACCGGCTGTTCGTGGAGGGGTTCGCTAAAATAACAACTCCACTAACGCGCCTTACGCACAAAGGGGTGAAGTATGTTTGGAGCCCCGAATGTGAGCGAAGCTTTGAGGAGCTTAAGAAAAGATTGACGACGACTCCGGTGCTTGCTTTGTCGACGCCGGGGGAGAGTTATGTCGTGTACAGTGATGCTTCTTACGTTGGTCTCGGGTGCGTTCTGATGCAAAATGGCCGAGTTATCGCTTATGCTTCGCGCCAATTAAAGACATATGAGAAGAACTACCCGATTCACGACTTGGAGTTAGCGGCGGTCATTTTCGCGCTAAAGCTTTGGAGGCATTACTTGTACGGGGAACATTGTGAGATTTACACGGATCATAAGAGTCTCAAGTATTTGTTCACCCAGAAGGAGTTGAATATGCGGCAATGGCGGTGGTTAGAATTGCTTAAAGACTATGATGTTACTATTCTATATCACCCCGGGAAAGCAAATGTCGTGGCCGATGCTTTGAGTAGAAAGTCGGCGGAGAATTTAGCGACGGCGATTACACCTCAACCTGCATTGCACAAGGAGATGCAGCGGTTAGGGCTTGAAGTGGTGGCGCCGGGAGTGCCGGCAACAATTGCTATGTTGATTGTGCAACCCACCTTGTTGGAGAAGATAAAGGAATTGCAAGTTTCCGATCCTTATCTCCAAAAGGTGCGGGTCGAAGTAGAGAGCGGTAGTGCCGAAGATTTTGGCATTGGGACCGACCAAATAGGCGGGTGGCGGGGCGTGACAGTACCGACGGCAACCCGGATACCCACCTGTGTATCTGAAGAACTGGTCTGCCGACTGCTGGAAAGGAACGACCGAACCTATGAAGGTTCACCGGGTTAGAATCTAACCCACCGAAAACCAGAACTGTAGCTCACAAACCCCACGAACGTAACTGCCTCGAAACGATTAAGATAGAACGATCGTTTCGATCCGGGTTCCCGAAAGTGCCGAATTTGACACCGGAACCCACCGTTGCACACCCGTCGTTTCTGGACCCTCGAAACGACGCGGGTGACCAGCCAATAAGGCTTAGCGACAAAGGAAATACCCTCAGGGAAGCGTCGGAAGAAATCCGAACCAAAGTCGCGTTCCGTCGTCGAATTTCGCTGACGAACGCTCCGGAATTACACTTATTGATTTCCGAAAGGCTCGGGACCTTGGACGATCAGTCCAGAGGTTACCCGCAGCACGTACACGCTGTCCAAAACAGCCAGGAAACCTACAATTTCATAAAAGCCCCTCAAACAGCACGAAATCGCGTTATTTCATGCGATTTCGTGGCTTTTATGGCCCGTCTGGAGTAACCAGAACCCAGATAACCTAAGAGAGGCACAGGTTGATAGTTTTCGACGTGCCGGAGACCGTGCTCACCCTTCGGAGCGCTGTCGGCCTCCGCAGCACGCGCACGGGCGATGTAAAAATGGCAAAACAGCGCGCACAACACGTACATCGCGAATAATCTGACAACCGGTGCTTCGTTAAATTAAACGGAGGTGAGCATCGCGTTCAGCACGTAAAATCTTTGACCGTGCTCACCTCCCGAGGTCAATTTGACCTACCGGATCACCGGATGGGTGACCGGAACCCTAGACCTAGGTGCTGAAAGCCAAATAAAGCTTACCGGAGCCTAAGGGAGCTAGGGATGGCCGGCCGGCGACAGGACGGCGGCGCTCGGGTCAAAGGAGGAAGCCTCGGGTCCGAGAGGTCCGAGGAGGGAGGTAGCCGGTGGCCGGAGGCGCGGCGGCGGCGGCGATCCAAGCCTCCCACTTGCTCTCGGGTTGGGGGTTCTCCGGCGACGGCGCGGCCGCCGGGGAGCTCGGGCGGGGGCGATCCGGCGGAGGAGGTCGATGGGGAGGTGAAGCTCCCCCGCGGGAGGTGGCGGCGGTGGCGGATGTCGAAGCCGATCAAGACCCGCAGCGGCTCGGGGCGGCCGTAGAGGAATGGAGCGGCGGCGTGGCGGCGGCGACGTCGGGAGGTACGCCCGGGTCGCCGTGATCACCGGGGCGAGAGGAGGCGGCGCAAGCTCGACGAGGCGGCGGCCGCGCGCTAGGCCCGAGCCCAGCCCGTTCGGTCCGGCGGCCCGCGAGGCGCCGGTGGCTCGGGGCGGCGCCGCGTTGCTCGGGGATGGCGGGAAGAGGCGCCGGCGGTCGCCCAACGTCGGAGGAGGTTCTTGCACACCAAGAAGAGCGGATGCGGCGCGCGGGAGTCGAGGGTGCTCGGCTCGGTCGAGTGATCAAAGCGATCGCGGAACAGGATGGCTCCGGCGGCGGCTCAGATGGCGGCGGCGGCCGGTGATGGGCGCCGACGATCCCCCTCGGTCAGGGAAACCCTCGAGAGAGGTTTGAAGTCTTCTTGATTCCTCTCTGGATCAGATGGAGGAGGAGGTGGCCGAGGGAGATGGAAAAGGAGCTTGGGGAGGTGCTCCGGCGGTCGGAGGCGCTCGCCGGCGGGGGGTGGCGCGCGCACTGGATGCAGGGGTGATGCCGGAGGCGGCTAGGGTTGGTGGAGGCTCGGGTACAGGCTAGGGTTAAGGTTTAGTGGAAGTAAACCCTAAGGTCACCTATATACCCCAAAGTGCTCTTTTACAATTTAGCCCTCACAAGCCTACAATTCATACTTTAGTCCCTGCCATCGTGCGTAATACGCGCGTACGACCCTTGCCGATCAAACCCTCGCGATTCGGCGCATAAAATACTGGGTTTCTTCGCGATTTATCGTTTTCGCTGATTTGACCCCATCGCGAACATTTCGCGATTCCCGATGATCCGTCCGATGGATTTCCGATCGGATCGAGCCAGCGCTTTCAGCACGTCGCGAACATCGAACCTAGCATTTTATTTCGCTCGATTTGATCTCAGTTTCGCGACGAACCCATCTCTCCATCTTTTCCTTCAATAACCAACTTATAACATATATATTTTATATATGCAAAAATCGTTCGGGACCCTTTTTCTCGACAACCATGCATTGGAATCCGATTCCGTCAGTGCCATTGGTTCCAGCATAGTCGAGCCGTTCGAAACGAGCTATTGGAGTCCTATATTTGGAATCCGATACGCCCCTGAACCCAACTTCTGTTCCCGACTCATCCGGAAAACTAAAGTTACTATTCACTTAAGTCGAAACTTCCGGGTCGCGTAACTTTTCCGTTTTAGCTCGGTTTCGCCTGAAATTTGACGTGTGCTCTCATAATACAATTACACAGAATAACGTTTAAAAACGAAAGTCAAATTCCATTCAGATAAAAAGTCGGTTTATTACAGTAGTTCTGGATTCTGTTGATACACTCTGGTGACCTATTCGTTTGTTCGTTGTGCATATATCCTATATCATGACCTGATTGGTCGAGTTTTATATTCTATACTAGTTGACTTGAGTAGTCAGTACTTGTGTACCTTCGGTAGGATGTTGAGTTGTTCCATCCTAGCTAGTTGACCTGAGTGGTCAGTTCTTGTGTTTTCTTGAGTAGTACTTGCATACAGTTGAGAGGATGTTGAGTTGTTCCGTCCTAGTTGACCTGAGTGGTCAGTTCTTGTGTTTCTTGACTAGTACTTGCATACAGTTGAGAGGATGTTGAGTTGTTCCATCCTAGTTGACCTGAGTGGTCAGTTCCGATGCTTCCGTACAGTTTGATGACCTATTGGTCGGTTAGCCCGAGGGGCAGTGATTGTCAGCTAGTTGCTGACGATTGACTTTTGAGCATATCAGCATTGATCGCCAGAGACACATTCGCATTTCACGAACAACAGCGGTTTGGCCACCGCAAGAGGGTGTTCTTTTCCGGAAAAGTGGTTGGATGTGCCAACCCGTGAGCCATGATCGGGGCGGGTCATATGCGGCTGTTAGCCCGGCGGTCGATCTTGGGTGCCCGGTGGTCGGGGCCAGGTTATTTGCAAGTAGAGTGGCGGTGGGTACACGCTTGAGGTACTGCGGACCAACGGAGCGACGATTCCAGTTGGGTATATTTGGTCTATACGTCGGTTGACGCATATGTCTATAGTAGCATTGGTTGCATATATATATACTTACAGTTCTTTCCATTTACTTGTCTTGCTACTATAGTGTTGTTGCAGGCATGCATTCAGTTATTCTTTACAGTAGTGGTAGTTGTTCTTATACATCTTGTTCATGTATATTGTTGCTACTGTATCTAGTATTTCACTTACCCATATTATTTTTTATCTTTTCCTGATCCGGTGAGTACTCGCCTTCATCGGCTTGCGGTACCCACTGGGAGGGGGAGACATGTTTACATGTTCTCACCCCCTCCCCCCCACCACCATTTTTCAGGTATTGCGGGCAGTGAGAGTTGAGACGAGACAGGAGATACGTTCGTAGCGGTCGGTAGAGCTTCCGACCCAGTGTATTTGGTTTAGTTTCTATCCTTTACTTCTATTGATATTCATATGGTTCAGTTGGTTTTATTTACTTGGGTAAATATGATTTTGACAAATGAATAAAAGGGATTTGTAAATCTTTGTAAAGTTCAAAAGGTTTTCTACCCCTCGTGGTAGCGTTTTAAAAAAAAAAAATAGTTTTAAAAGGTTTTCCTGTGAATTTATGTTAAACACAAATGTGAATGGACCTGTGGTGAATGGTGTATGTGAATGTATAACTATTGATTGTTGTTATATTCATTCGTTGTGGTTGTTTTCTAGTTGTATTATAATACTCTGTACTTGTGCGACGCCGTGCAAATACAGGGGAGACTCTGTCCGTGTGAACAGTGGACTCCCTGTATTTGTGGCGGATCTGGCATACCCTGGGGTTAAGGTTTTAAAAAAAAAAAATTTCGCTGTGTTTTTAACTACAAAGTGACCCCGGGGCGTGACAAGAGAGAAAAGGAGAGAGAGAAACAGAGAGGCAGCTTTGTGTGTGTGTGTGTGAAAAAAAAAGGGAAGAGGAATTAGGGTTAAGGAAAAAAAAAACGAGTTAAAAGTGGACTTTTTTATAAAATGACCTTCCAAAAATTCATAATTGGCAAAATGACCCTGCCAAAATTTTATTTGTAAAACTAAGCCTCATTTCACCACGTGGGCGCCACGTCGGTTATTTCTCACAAAGATGGTGAATCGTTCATCGTCTTTGTAATATCTGCTGTAAAGGCGATCGCCTTATGAAGACTCATAAGGCGGTGAACCATTCATCGCGGGGGGGGGGGGGGGGGGGGGGAGGTACACCTTCTTTTTTGTCGCCATTGAACGGTAAATAGAGCGAAAATTGCAAAGAAAATTGAGAAAAAAATTCGAAGTGGATGAGAAAGAGGAACATGAGAGTAGCAGGGGTTTTATTAGGGTTTTATGCGCAATGGAGACGAAGAGGGGAACGGCTCACTTCGTGCCAGGTAAGGCTGTCAACGAGCCGAACTCGAGCAAGCCAGAGCCAGAGTTAGCTCGAGATCGGCTCGAAAGTGTTCAAGATCGGCTCGTCTTCGGCAGGCTCGTGACGAGCTCAAAAGTCCGCTCGTGATCGGCTCGCAATTTATCCGAGCTAGCTAGCTTTCGGCCCGTTTCTCTATTATTGCTACCTCACAAAAATATTTTTCTAGACAGGGAGGAAGTTGAGCGGGATACGATCTATCTAAATTTCTATAAGAAAAATTACATAAAACTTTAATAAGAAGCTCAAGAAAGAACATCCTTATATTCTTCTAAAAAAAACCATAAGAAAAGTGGAAAAAGAAAAGATGAAGATCATGGAAGATGAAGAACGAACCTGCTGAAAGCATCGCTGCCGAAGTTCCATCGAGATATGCGAACGGCAAAGAATACGCTGCCGGGAGTGTGCGAACGGTGAAGACGAAAGAGCGCTGCCGGGGAGGGTCTTCGGGCATAGAGAGAGAGAGAGAGAGAGAGAGAAACAGAGAGGCGGCTTTGTGTGTGTGTGTGTGTGTGTGTGAAAAAAAAAGGGAAGAGGAATTAGGGTTAGGGAAAAAAAAACGAATTAAAAGTGGACTTCTTTATAAAATGACCTTCCAAAAATTCATAATTGGCAAAATGACCATGCCAAAATTTTATTTGTAAAACTAAGCCTCATTTCACCACGTGGGCGCCACGTCGGTTATTTCTCACAAAGATGGTGAATCGTTCATCGTCCTTGTAATATCTGCTGTGAAGGCGATCACCTTATGAAGGCTCATAAGGCGGTGAACCATTCATCACGGGGCGGGGGGATCACCTTCTTCTTCTTCGCCATTGAACGGTAAATAGATCGAAAATTGCAAAGAAAATTGGGAAAAAAATTCGAAGAGGCTGAGAGAGAGGAACAGGAGAGTAGCAGGGGTTTTATTAGGGTTTTATGCGCAATGGAGACGAAGAGGGGAACGGCTCACTTCGTGCTGGGTAGGGCTGTCAACGAGCCGAACTCGAGCGAGCCAGAGCTAGAGTTAGCTCGAGATCGGCTCGAAAGTGTTCAAGATCGGCTCGTCTTCGGCTTGAGCTCGTGACGAGCTCAAAAAGTCCAGCTCGTGATCGGCTCGCAATTTATCCTAGCTAGCTAGCTTTCGGCCCGTTTCTCTATTATTGCTACCTCACAAAAATATTTTTCTCGACAAGGAGGAAGTTGAGCGGGATACGATCTATCTAAATTTCTATAAGAAAAATTACATAAAACTTTAATTAGAAGCTCAAGAAAGAACATCCTTATATTCTTCTAAAAAAACCATAAGAAAAGAGGAAAAAGAAAAGATGAAGATCATGGAAGATGAAGAACGAACCTGCTGAAAGCACCGCTGCCGAAGTTCCATCGAGATATGCGAACGGCAAAGAATACGCTGCCGGGAGTGTGCGAACGGTGAAGATGAAAGAGCGCTGCCGGGGAGGGTCTTTGGGCGTAGAGAGAGAGAGAGAGAGAGAAACAGAGAGGCGGCTTTGTTTGTGTGTGTGTGTGTGTGAAAAAAAAGGGAAGAGGAATTAGGGTTAGGGGAAAAAAATGAGTTAAAAGTGGACTTTTTAATAAAATGACCTTCCAAAAATTCATAATTGGCAAAATGACCCTGCCAAAATTTTATTTGTAAAACTAAGACTCATTTCACCACGTGGGCGCCACGTCGGTTATTTCTCACAAAGATGGTGAATCGTTTATCGTCTTTGTAATATCTGCTGTGAAGGCGATCGCCTTATGAAGGCTCATAAGGTGGTGAACTATTCATCGCCTTTAGTGCAACCCCCCTCCCTAGAACCTATCGGTCGATTTTTTGTTAATCATCGTGAGGAATCCGACGTATTTGAGATTAGTCCTCACGAAATCGCAGTCCTCGTCTGATACCTCGATCTCATTGTCGGTGATTTCGGGAGGGAGATCGAGGGGGAGGATCACCTCCTTCTTCTTCGCCATTGAACGGTAAATAGATCAAAAATTGCAGAGAAGAAAAATAAAGAGTATGGGAGCGTATGGCATACGAGAAAGGAAATGGGACGAACGACATAAGAGGGCCCACAGAGCAAAAAACGTAGGACCAGCAAGCACAGAGAATGTATGGGCATAGAAAATTAAAAATTAAAATTATAAATATAAAATTAAAAAAAAGGTAAACAAAAAAAGAACCTAATTAAGTACATACACTCGAAGGTGTCGCCACAGCCACTAGATGCTCCACCACTTTCCCTCACCATTGACCATGGCGGTGGCAAAGAGGTTCTCTTAAAGGACGTCGATAGTAGCGAGGCGACGATTCTTGCTCGGACCAGCAAGCGCGGCAGAGGTATGGGCATAGAGAATTAAATCATAAATCAGATAAAAATTAAAAGGAAAAAAAATAGGTAAAAAAATAGAAGAGCCTAATTAAGTACGTACACTCGACGGCGGCGCCACCGAGGGCACCGCCGCCACTTGACACTCTGCCACTTCTCGTTGCCATTGACCGCAACGGCATTGAAGAGGTGCTCCCGGAGAAGGTCGACGGTGGCGAGGCGGCAGAGGTGACAGCAATCAACAAAGAGGGCAAGATCGGAGGGGGCTGGGAGGAAGAGGAGAAGGATGGATGAGTTGTGGAAGATATGGGTTTAGAGTTAGGGAGGCATGTGAAAAGAAAAAAATGTCCGTACATTTAGAATAGGAAGGAGAATTGGGGGAAGGAGAAGTAGGTGAACATCTGATTAGATGTTATGGTGGGAAAAAAAAAAATCTACAGTGCAGCAAAATACCCCAACCCTAAAAAAGACATTCCCTTATTTTAGGGTGTCACGCCCCACTACTCGCCTATTTGGTCGGGTTCGGACCACGTCAACAGACGCCGAACGGACAGGGACTCCCCTGCCCGCCCAAGGCTCTAACAACCAGTATAATGAAACAATCACAAAAGATTTACAATTATACTAGGCTTGCACGAGGGCAAGCAACAAACACAGTGGAAGTAAAAGCTCTATGTTATAAGATACAACACACAAGTCATTTGATTACATTTTAACCAAATACAAGTAAACTGAACTATTACATTTTTTTTCCATTCGACGTCATCATTTCTTTTTACATTAGCATTCCACCAAAATATACTTGATTGTTTACAATTTACAACTATAGTTCAACAGGAAAAGTTGATACATGTATAACAAAAGGAATGCCTAATGAAGTGCTCCGGTGGCCACTAGCTATGGCGCTAACCCTTTGCCCCGGTCCTCCGCCGCCCCGCTCGTGCTAGGACTTGTAGGGTTAGTGGTGTGAGAACTACAACGAAATTCCCAGTGGGCTCGGCAACCGACCTCGCCGACTTACCCACTAGGTCTAATCCAGGCATAAGTATTTCAACGGAAATGAAATAGTAACCAAAATATATATGCTAATACTATACCTGCAAAAGAAAAGTCAGTGAATAGATGATCAACTGAAAATAACCATGCATGCATGCTCTTTTACTTTACTCTACTTTGCTTGGCTCTTTACCCAATCTTACCGGTTAACATAGTTAACCCCAATGTACTCAAGACCCAAAATCCCATTTGTTCGGGGAGGCTCTAAGCCTGCAAGACCCGAGGGACCGTCCTTGGGGGCAACGATCCCCTAGGTGACTATACCGGAATGCACTGCTCGAGGGGGAGCGACCTCCCTTAAGCCACGACTTGTCATGAGTGTCGATCCAATCCTCACTTGAGGATTCACAGCCACTAGTTACCATGCCATTGCCATAGATAGGTTACTACCATATCATCTACATCATCTTTGCCATAATGCCACTAAGGTTAAACAATGTTTAACTAGGGTTGTCACAATGCCAATCTCGTCTCTATGTTCAATATCACCTTTGTTGACTAAGATCAAATCCATTTCCATATTCATACAAGTAGGGTTCTAGTTCTCATGCCTCTATGGTTCCATTTCATTTACTAAGTTTAACTACACTAGTAACAAAGTAAAGAGGTTCAACTATTTTGCATAATTTCCAACTACCCTATCATGCATGAATTTACTATACACATACAATGCTCAAAAAGGTGAAATAAACATAGAAGGGAATCCAACGATTCCGGAATGCACCCCCCACCTCTAAATATTATGGTGGAGTTGTGGTTCAAGTTCGTAGCTATCTGATCCCTAGTTTGCGACCTGCGCGTTAAATAGAGCCTAAATCAGGCCGATTTACATAGTAGCCCCTATATTGGCTTTTCGTTTAAACGAACGGAGTTGTCCTACGCGTCGGGGATACCCCCAATTATGTTTTCACTGTTACGGATTTTGTGTTGGCAAGTTTCGTGACTTGAGTCGTGATTCGAGTCGGAGTCTTGAAAGATCGGAGCGGATCGAAGATAGTCAAAGAATCCTAGACTTCGAAGAAAGCAACAAGATGAATCACGATGCCCAGGTAAGTTTTTAATCATAATGTGGTGATTCATACTTAGTTGTAGGGCTTAGAATCATAAAATTGTTGATTATCGGATTAGAAGTTATAACTATACTTTGTAATTTTCGAAAAAGTGAAAATCAGCAAAAATTACAAAGTATACCGGTACAAGATGAAATCCATACCGGTATAGCCATCATGTCCATACCGGTATTGCCATCAACCCATTACCGGTAATGACGCTTCGAAAAATAATCTTCCGTCATTGTATTACCGGTAATGCATGTTATTTTGTACCGGTACAAGTTGGCAGATTTGGAAATTTTGCTAATCCGAGTTTAATTGATTCTAAAACCTATAAATAAGCTATTGGGGTTCTCTAATTCCGTGGACAACATAAGAATACATGTTTTAGAAACCCTAGAGGCTAGGAATTCCTTCAAAACCTATTTTCTACTAAATAGCCTCTTCTAGGTCAAATCGAGATATCGTAATTCTTCTATTATATGTCGATTTGATCTACGTCTTCGCTTGGAGTTTTCGTTTTCGGTTTTCATCGATACTCAAGCGAAGAATCACCATATTCATGATTCTATCATGAGGGCGTCGTGGATTCGGCGTGATTGAAGACTTCGTGGATTCGGAGCGTGGCGTCGTGGATTCGGCGTATTGAAGACTTCGTGGATTCGAAGCAAGGCGTTTCGTGGATTCGGACGTGATCGTGGACAACTCGGTGGAGTGCGCGGAAATCCATAAGAGAGTTAGAGAGGTTAAGTCCGTGGAGTCGGTAATCACCTTGTAATCTTTTCTTTTAGTGGATTGGTATTCGCGTGTTGGTCCCGTGGGTTTTTTACTCCGAGTTTGGAGTTTTCCCACGTAAATCTCGGTGTGCTTTTTATTTTCCGCATTTATTTTTTAAAGCATCGAGAATTGTGGTTTTTGGCCAATACACCTATTCACCCCCCTCTAGGTGTTGTTTGATACAATCTAGATAGATCCTTTGGGGTTTCCCCGTAACTCACAATTGGTATCAGAGCGGGATCTAGATATATTGTTATCTAATGGCCGAAGGCAGTAACATCAATCGACCACCGCTCTTCGACGGTACGAATTATGCCTATTGGAAAGTTCGCATGAGAGCTTTTCTAATTGCGATCGATGAGCGGGTATGGCAAGCGGTAGAAATCGGATGGAAACATCCTACCGAAGTGGTCGATAATGCTACCGTCCCGAAACCACGGACCAAGTGGACGAAAGATGAAAACGAGAGATCTTCGTTTAACGGCAAGGGCATAAACGCTTTATTCAATGCCTTGTCGCAAACTGAATTTACTCGTGTTTCGGCTTGTAGTACCGCGAAAGAGATTTGGGATACTCTACAAGTTACGCATGAAGGAACAAGCTTAGTAAAGGTCCAAAAATTACAAATGCTTACAAGCAAATTTGATTCGATTTCTATGGATGAAAACGAGACCTTTACCGAGTATTATACGCGTCTACAAGACGTAGTAAATACATGCGCTAACTTGGGAGAGAAAATCCCGGAGTCGAAAGTTGTTAGAAAAATCCTTCGAACTCTTCCGGAGCGGTTTAGGGCAAAGGTTGCCGCGATCGAAACCGTTAAGCATCCGGGCGAGATGAAAAGTCGAAGAATTAGTAGGCGCGTTACAAACGTATGAGATGACTTTTCCTACTAATCAATTTTCTTCCAAGTCTTTTTCTAAAAGCACATGAATAGCACTCAAATCTACAAAGGAAGAAGACGACAACACGATTCCAACGGAAATATTATGCTTGCGGATTTTGAACATCAATTGGCGCTTCTCACGAAGAAATTCCGACGGAACTTCCGAAAGAACAATACTTCATCTTCGAAGCGAAAATCCTTTTCTAAACCCTCTTCTAATTCTAAATCTAAAGATAAAAAACTTGCAAAGTCTTCGAAAGAGAAAGATGAATTTGAAGGGGAGATCCAATGCTACAAGTGCAAAGGCTACGGCCATATAGCACCGGATTGTCCTTCAAAGAAAGCCTATAAACAAAAGACATTGCAAGCACAGACTTGGGATGATTCAACTTCGGGTGATTCATCGCCAAGTGATGATGAAAAGGATCATATGGCTCTATTTACTAATTCCTCTTTGACTAATGTTGCTTGTTTATCTTCAATTGTTTCTAATTCTAATGGTTCTCTTTCTTCGCATGAATCTTCGAGCGAGAATGGCGAAAGCGAGGAGGAGGCAAAAGACGAGTATATAGCGGAAGCATACAATCAACTTCTTGTTGAATCGCGAAAAATGGCTAAATTCAATAAGAAGTTGGAAAGTCGTTTGTTGGAGATTGGAAAAGATAACAACAATATGAGAATCATGAATGAAGCTCTTGAGGAGGAACGGGAATCAACTTTGAATATCAATTCGGTCCTCCAAAAGAAGCTAGAAGAAGCGGATTTAACGATCAAATCTTATTTGGATAAGATTGGATTTTTGGAGCAACAATTTAAGGAAACCTACACATCCAATCAAGTGTTAACCAAGCAAGTTCATCAACTCAAATCGGATCTTCAACAATTTTCCTCGGCTTCGAAAAGGTTGGATAACATGCTTGGGTTAGGTCAAACGAACAAGTTGGGCCTCGGATACGAAAGGACATATGTTGAGAAGGCTTCTACATCAACTTCGAAAGTCTCAACTATATTTAAAGAGAAGGTGTGTCACCGATGCGGCGTCAAGGGACACATCAAAAAGAGTTGCCCGAACAAAACAACGGATAATCGATCGGCAACATCGAAATCTAAATTGGTATTCACTACTCGACTTCCCCCACGGAATCAAAGTAAAAAATCAAATTAGTCGAGTATCGCAACCAAACCGGGAGTCTAAGCCTCAACGTCAATATCAACCGAAGAACCAAGCATCGAAACAATCATCGGTTGAGCAAAGGTTGAAAGGAGTCACGCCTCACGTCGACAAGTCAAAGCAACGAAAAATTCGACAAGTTTGGATCCGGAAAGGTGATATCTTTCCTTGCTCCTCGTCTTAATTTATTTTTAGTTATATAATGCTTTGATTGGTGCATATTTTATATTTTCATGCATTGCATTATATAATTAGGGTTATTTACATACAGGTCCCTGCAAACATAGTCAATTGCGGAAATATCCCTGCAAAAGCGAAACTAGGTGAGATGTCCCTACAAAAGTCCAAAATTATGCGAGATATGTCCTAGTGCCTTTTGCGGGGACATATACGCATAATTATTTTTCGAATATGTCCACCGCAAAGGCACGGCGGGGACATATCTCCATAATTTTGGACTTTTGCGGGGACATCTCACCTAGTTTCGCTTTTCTGAGGATATTTCATAATTGACTATGTTTCAGGACCCATATAATTAGAGCGTTTTTCGGTACTTTAAACTCGTTTGTTTGAAAATCGTTTTTGAGGAAAGGTAAAGGGGAGTTTTTAAATTTGATTAAAAATTTACTTGAGAAGGGTGATGATTGAAAATCATTAAAGCAGAGAGCTTAAAGGTTTTTCAAGGAGAAGTAACCGGTATTTAAAGTCAATTCAAATTGAATTAAATTCATATTAATTATCGAGTTCACTTCACTTTGTATTATTTTGACGATGATTTATTATGTGATTTCTTCTTACATACATTCATCAAAATTTTGAAATTAATTTTAATCTCTTGGTAATTAATTCATCTTGATAGTGAATGTTGAATATAATTGATGGATATTTACTAATTGACTAAGATTCGTCAAAATTATTTTCAATTGTGAGATTGTCTAATTGAGGGGGAGTTTGAATTTTTTTTTAAAAAAAAGGGGGAGAAACTCCTAAGTATAAAAGATGTGGAAAAAGTTACATCTGAAAGGAGTGTGAAAACTACCACCACATGTAGGAAAGAGCTACCACCCCGGTCGTTCGGTAAGTGTGTGAAGCTACCACATGGAGAATTTATATGAAAAACCGAAAAGGTTGAAAAAAAAGAAATAAATATTTAAGAATTTTTTGTGATATAAGATGATAGTTTGTAAAAGATGCTCAAAGAGCCACCCCCGGAGCTACACAAATGAAAGAACTGTTATGCATGCGGATACATGATATCTGCATAAATGCATGTATATATATGCAGGGCATAGCTAGTTAAAAACGGATCAGTAAATATTTTTAATAGAAAGTCAATGTATCTAACCAATTACTCCACATCAGAATAGTGCTAGTTGATGAAAGTTACTTGGGGATCAAGAAAGGTAAAGTCAAATTTTGGTTATTCTCTCAATTCCAATCGATATTAGTTAAATCTCGATTTTGAACGGGTTGCGACAAATTGGTGTCAATTTGTTAAATTTTTAGAAAATTATTTTTCATAAATTTGCATCTTGATGACTTTATATAATTTGATTATTCTTAATATCAAATTTTGATGATATGATGTCTTTTGAAATCATAGAATATTTTATTTTCATCATAATAATTTTTGAAGTGAAATCAGTAATTTTTATGAAATTAATTTATTTTTGGAGAATTTTTCGGAGAAAAAGGGTATATTTCGAAATGCTGTGTATCTGTACCGGTACAGATTCATCCCATACCGGTATAGAAAACTGTAGCCGCGCGATATAATACCGGTAAGGATTCACTTTTCTCTCTCTACACTCATTCAAACCGTGTTTTTTCTCTCTCTAAAAATTCCCAGAGCACTTCTCTTGCAGATCTATTCGATTTCCCTCAAGATTAACAGGTATTATGCTCGGATTTAAAGGTCGAACCCGATTTTTGCATATTTTTGAATATTCCGGAACAAGAGTTCGATCTTTGTTATTACTCGTTTTTTATGCGATTTTTTGCTGTAATTCACTATCTGAACTTATTATTTTGTGTTTAGAACACTTAGAACTAGTTTAAATTTGATATTTTTCGCAGATCTATGTTCTAGGTTTCTATATTAATGGAATTTCAGGAAAATTGTTTGATCTCTGTTTTTGTTTCTTTTTGATGCAATTTTTTGCTGAAAATCGGTTATTGGACACAAGATCTTGCATCTAAAACACTTAGAACACATTAAAATCCGTTATTTTTTACAGATTTACGTTCTAGGGTTCAATATTGGTAGAATTTCGGAATTTTTGAAAATTAGCCAAATTTGATGAAATTGTTTTGCATGAATTAAGTTTGATATTGCATTATTATTTATTCTGGAATTATTTGTGAATTTTTCACAATTTTTAGAGAATTTTTTCAAAAATGTGTTCATGTGAGGTTTTTCACGTGTAGGAAGATGGCTTTTTCACTGGTTCTTGTACTTCTGGTGCTCATGGCTGCTGGAGGTCGTCGAGGACGTACTAGAGAAAGTAGAGAGACTTCCAAACGGACTCGCCAAGCTGAGGAGTCAGAGGGATCGGACCCCGACTATCAGGCCGAGGAGGCTGAAGAAGAAGAGGAAGAAACTAAAGAGCCTGTTTCCCGTCCCGACAAGGGAAAAGGCATTGCTGGTGAGTCATCACGAGGAGGTGGTGCTACCAAGGAGCGACGAGCCAAGAGGATTGCCGAGGTTCCTCCTGAGAGAGCTCGTATTTATTCTGCTCGATCGTGCATTGCTGAGCGACATGTCAGCTTCCGGGACCTTACTGAGCATGTTCCCGAGTTTGGACGTCTTCTTTTGAGAGCCCCTATAGAGCCTGTTGGTAATGTCGGAGCTCGTACACCGTTCTGCGTGGAGCTCATTCGGGAGTTCTATATGAGAGGCGTCGTACTTGCTGAGGATGAAGAGACAGAGACCTATGTTTTTGAGACCTCAGTGCGTGGAAAGAGGATGACTGTCACTCCGCATGATATTGGAGACCTCTTGGGCATGGTTGTTGATGTATCAGGACTCCACTACACTGCCGGGCCGCTACAGTCTTCTACCAACTGGGATACAGTGATTAGAGCAACTTACAAGCCAGGAGTTCGCACCGATCGCTCGGTTGTTGAGTCGAAGGATTTACGCCGGAGTATCACTTGTCGCTGATTATGTGCTACAATGTTCGACCTACGATTGGAACCAAGAGGAGCCGGTGGGATCGACTTGTGTTGCTATATCTTCTTGGTCACCCTGAGCAGGCTCATGGATTGAACATGAACATTCCATTTCTTATCTGGCAAAGGATGGTCCACGTCATTCAGACTGCATTGCGACGCGAGTTACTACCGTTTCCTTTGATGATCATGCGCATTCTTCAAGCGAATGGAGTGGATACTACGTGTCAGAAGTACGATTATGGACTTGGGCCAATTGATGCAGTCACTTGGGCGAAATCTGTGAGCACATTGAAGACTTTTCAACAGACCAAGGGACCTCCACCGCATGCTGCATCTAGCACAGCTGCACATTCTCCGCCTCCACCTGCACCGTCACGACGGCCAGAGCGTCCAGAGCGTGCTGGATCATCGAGCTCAGGGGGAGCGGTCACTTTGGACTCTCTTCATCATGATGTCACTATTCTCCATCATGAGGTCGGTTCATTGAAGAAAGGCTTCAAACGCCTTGAGAAGGGAATCAAGCGGATTTTGGAGAAGATGGGGTGCAGACACGACGACATCTTTCCCGATCTCTTATCGGCGATCGACCTCTCGACGGCCCTTCCTTCATCCACCGACCGATGCTCCGATTCTTTGGCGGTTCACGCTCTCTGTTGGAGGAGACGATGACGACGACGAGGCGACTGAGTGATTTTTACCTCGTCCTTTACTGCTTTTACTAGGATTATGTCTAGTTTTCTTCTGCTCAGTACTTGATATTTATCTTTCCTTTATGCATTTTGGTCTGTATCTATGATATACTACTCTCTCTTTAGTTAGTTTTTTTTTCTCACTATTTCTGTCTTTCTTTTTGGCAATTTTTGACAAAAAGGGGGAGAATGATTGCACACGTACAGGGGACAAAGGGGGAGATTGGAGCATGTGTTTTAGGAGATTGGAACATGTGTTTGGAGCATACTCGAAGGGGGAGACTTGATATTTTTGAAGGGCGAAGGAGATAGGAGGGCGAAGGAGATATTTGAACAAAGAAGAAGTTGAAGGACAAAGTACAAAAAGGGGGAGAAGATGAGAACAGAGACATTGATTGTTGACTAACTAATGTTTTGATTTTCTACTCTATATTGTTTTTGAAAATTGTTTTGCAGGAACTCAAGACTTCAAGACTCCTAGTTACCTCTAAGTCATAGAGTTTGTTTTAGGAGTTTTTGATGTATTTTTGGATTTTAAATTGTATTTGGACTACACGCGAGTAGTTTAATGTTTTGGTGATGACATTGAACTTCGTTTTCCTTGTGTGATGTATTTTTAGTTAGCTTTTGGGTTTTGTCACGAAAATTGCCAAAGGGGGAGATTGTTACGGATTTTGTGTTGGCAAGTTTCGTGACTTGAGTCGTGATTCGAGTCGGAGTCTTGAAAGATCGGAGTGGATCGAAGATAGTCAAAGATCCTAGACTTCAAAGAAAGCAACAAGATGAATCACGATGCCCAGGTAAGTTTTTAATCATAATGTGGTGATTCATACTTAGTTGTAGGCCTTAGAATCATAAAATTGTTGATTATCGGATTAGAAGTTATAACTATACTTTGTAATTTTCGAAAAAGTGAGAATCGACAAAAATTACAAAGTATCTACAAGATGAAATCCATACGGTATAGCCATCATGTCCATACCGGTATTGCCATCAACCCATTACCGTGTGACGCTTCGAAAAATAATCTTCCGTCATTGCATTACCGTGTAATGCATGTTATTTTAATACTAGGTACAAGTTGGCAGATTTGGAAATTTTGCTAATCCGAGTCTAATTGATTCTAAAACCTATAAATAAGCTATTGGGGTTCTCTAATTCTGTGGACAACATAAGAATACATGTTTTAGAAACCCTAGAGGCTAGGAATTCCTTCAAAACCTATTTTCTACTAAATAGCCTCTTCTAGGTCAAATCGAGATATCGTAATTCTTCTATTATATGTCGATTTGATCTACGTCTTCGCTTGGAGTTTTCGTTTTCGGTTTTCATCGATACTCAAGCGAAGAATCACCATATTCATGATTCTATCATGAGGGCGTCGTGGATTCGGCGTGATTGAAGACTTCGTGGATTCGGAGCGTGGCGTCGTGGATTCGGCGTATTGAAGACTTCGTGGATTCGAAGCAAGGCGTTTCGTGGATTCGGAACGTGGGCGTTCGTGGATTCGGACGTGATCGTGGACAACTCGGTGGAGTGCGCGGAGATCCATAAGAGAGTTAGAGAGGTTAAGTCCGTGGAGTCGGCGATCACCTTGTAATCTTTTCTTTTAGTAGATTGGTATTCGCGTGTTGGTCCCATGGGTTTTTTACTCCGAGTTTGGAGTTTTCCCACGTAAATCTCGATGTGCTTTTTATTTTCCGCATTTATTTTTTAAAGCATCGAGAATTGTGGTTTTTGGCCGATACACCTATTCACCCCCCTCTAGGTGTTGTTTGATACAATCTAGATAGATCCTTTGGGGCTTCCCCGTAACTCACATTCACAAGGTCAATTAGAATTTGAAACACCCTAGGGCAAAAGCCCCAATTTCCAAACCCTAACAATGCCATTTTCACATTGCTCCTAGATTGATCTTAACCCTAAGCAAAATATAGCTTAGAATCACTTAGGAAGCTCATTAGAACCATTCCTAAGCCATTAGAACCATCTCTATGGTGTCTACAACAAACCCTAGCTAGCCACCATGAGAGAACTTGAGCTCCCATGAGAGCACTTGAGCTCCCATGGAGATTTCATGGAGCTCCTAGCTCCACTTAACCTCTAATACTAGCAACAAGCTAGAAATCCTCAAAACCTAAGAGAAAACCCAAACCCTAGCACCAAACTTGCGAAAACTCACCTCTAGTGCAAAGCTCTTCCAAGCTCTTGGTGTGGGAGAGCTCCAAAGTCCTCCAAACACCCTCCAAAGCCTTCTCCTCCAACTTCTTCTCCAAGATCTCCTTGCTCTAGGGCTCCTCTAGAGAGAGAAAATAAGAAAAGAGAGTGTGAGAGGAGTGTGTGCTGTGAATAGGAGGGCCCAAGCCTATATTGTGTTGTAACAATAGCACATAAGCCCCCCAATCCCATTTAATTACATTCTGCCAGAACTGGGCAGATTTCGGGTGGGAAGTCCGGTCTCGGCTGGATGTCCGGTCCTAGTGTGTAAGGAAGTGAATTCTCGAAATCCGAGAGTTGCACCACGTTTAGAATCGACTGGTTGTCGAGTGGATGGACTTCGGAAAGTTCGAAGTTGATCCGAAGGCCAAAAGTGCATCGGAGTTGCTCCCGGTGAAGTTTGGAAGCATTCGGGCGTTTTGTGCGCATAGGCGCGAAAATGGAACCCGAAAAGCTATGTTGGGTCGTGAGCTAAATCCGGCATTAGCGTGGATGAAAAAATGATGAAAACGTGCTCGAAAACATGTTTGGAAAGTCTCGGTTCGATTTGAAATGAATCGGAGGTCGTACGAGCAAAAACGAGCAAAAACGAGCGAAAACGGTGAAAAAAAAGCTAAAAATTTGGCTAAGTCCTGGAAATTCTGCCTACGGGATCCGGATCCCATTTGTGAGGTCCGGACCCCACGCGCGATGGGACTCTGGTGAAGACACTTGGAGTCCGGACCCCATACATGGTCAGGACCCATGACGAAAATGCCCGGTTGCTTACGGGATGCGGATCCCGTGAGCAGTCAGGACCAGTGCGCAGAATGCCCAGTTTTGGGCAGTTTGGAAAGTTGAGGGGCATCTTTGCATCTTGTTACAATAGAGAGTTATAGAGGGCATTTCTCCCTCTCTTTCTTTCATTTCCCTCTCACAAACACACCAACACACTCTCCCTCTCTCTCTCTAGAAAGAAGAAGAAGAAGGAGAAAAAGGAAGAAGAAGAAGGAGAAGAAGCTAGAGAAGAAGTTCTCCATCCTCTTCCTCACCTTCTTCTTGGCTTGGAGCTACCTAGAGGTGAGCTCTCTTGAACCCTAAACTATAGGACTTAGGGTTTTGGGTTTCTATGCTTGGAAATGGGCCAAATGGGACCCTAGCTTGATTCTAATGAGATCAAACCCATGTTTTAGGGCTTTGATCAAATGGGTTAGCTAGTGTGTAAACCTAGGGTTCCAAATAGAGGGTTTTTCATGGTAACTCCTCCTAGAGTGTTCTAAATCCTCTAAGGATAATTTTTATGGAACCCTAGGCTTCCTAAGAGATGATTTGCACAAGTAATTTGGGCTCTAACGCGAGATTTTTCTCGGGGCAATTTCTAGGGCTCAAATTGGGGGTTTTCTAAATAAGAGGTTTTGATCTCTTTTAACCTCATTTCTAACGTATTGTTAGGTCCACGAACGCGTGGGAAGCGACGGTTTGTCGATCCGACGAACGGTTTGAGTGATCCAAGCCAAACAAGGGCTTGGAGCTGCAGTTTGGCCCAAAGAAGCCAAAGCGGAGTTTGGAGACTACGAGTCGGACGTCGTAGCTTCGTGAAGCTTCCCAAAAGGTGGGGGGTGCCTTACCGAATACTTCGAACTCCTTTCTATGTCTTAGAAATAAATAAATTTCATCTCTTGCATGTAGCATAGTAGAATTGCATGATTAGACTATTCCTTATGCTTTCTAGTGATAACCTAGTGTACGTGGAATGCTAGGTAAATGAATAGGTGAGGATTGGGTCTGGACATGGATTCTATAGTGCTGAGGATAGAGATAAACTCGAGGGTTATTTATGACATAGATCGAGTGGCATTAATATAGTGTATTTGACACTAGAGGTCTTTGGACATAGGGATAGATAACATCCCAAGAGAAATGACTCGTGAACATAAACCTTAGTAAAGCTAAGCACATGTAATTGTTGGTCGGAATAGTGGAGTTCCGAGAGAATTGTTGACCCTAGTTTGTAGAGTATCCTCACGTGGAGAGGATAGATCAAGCTCACGGTCTGTATTTATGGTGGTATAGCCATCTGTGTCGTCGAGAACTCCGGAGTGTCGCACGATCGGGACCACGTGGAGGTCCACAGACGATCCCGGGTTTGAGTGCACGTGGAGCCTCCTACCCAAAAAGGGATTTATATGTGAGGCGTAGGCAAACCCCAGGGTTTCGCCACAGATTGGGTAAAGGAGATATTAATATTGACATTGAACAGTCATTGTTGAACATAGTGAGAACTTGTTAGCATGTTAGTAAACCTCTTACTATATGATGCATGCTGTTGAGGCATAAAATATACATATATATATATATATATATATATATATATATATATATATATATATATATATATATATATATATATATATATATATATATATATATATATATACATACATACATATATATATATACATACATACATATATATATATATATATACATACATACATATATATATATACATACATACATATATATATATATATACATACATATATATATATATATATATACATATACACACACTTATACATATATATATACATACATATATACATATATATATATATATATACATATATATATATATATAATATAAACAAAAAATAAATAAATAGAAAAAGAGGATGGTGTACGAGATGGTCCATACACTAGGTCCATGGACAAAAATCAGATCCAATTACCCCTCCTTTTTGGTGCACGACCCAAACCCACACCCCACCGTCCCGAATACCACTCGCCTGCTCCCCACTCATCCCACTTCCCTCATCTCCCAACTTCCCACACCTCCCAACTTCCCCTACCCATCATCACACGATCAAAAAAAAAAGAGAGGGAGGAGATATCATTTAAACCCACTTGAAACAAAAAAAAAAAAGACAGATAGTCTTTTAGATCTCAAAAACCTTCCACACAAAAAAACCCAATCCCACTGTTCACGGAAGAAGAAAGAAGGTAAAATAATAGGCTCTCTTTCTCTCTCTCTCTTTCGGTAAAAAAAAAAAAAAAAAGCAAAAGCCCTCTGTCTCTCTCTCTCTCTCTCTCTCTCTCTCTCTCTCTCTCTCGTAAAAAAAAAGAGAAGAGAAGGGAGGAAATAAAGTTTCTCTTCTCTCTCTCCCTTGGTGAACCCGAGCTCCGACGCTCGGAGCTCCGCCATCGCGAAAGTCCTCGGCGCCCACCTCCTCTGCTCCGGCTCACCAGCGTGAAGCTCCTTCGTCGCGGAGCTTCGCCGTCGCGAAGGTCCCCGCGCGAATGTCCCCGGCGCGAAGCTCCTCTCGTCGCGACTCGCCGCCCTCGGCCATCCACGCGGCACCTCGGACGCATCATTTCCTCCTCCGCCGCTCGAGCGATCCCGTCTCGCTCGGCCTCCTCGAGCCGCGCGCCGCCCTCGCCACCGCGCGCGTGCTTTACTTCGCCCGAGCCACTCGACGGGTCGCCCTTGAGCTCCTCGATCCCGCGGCCGCCTCGACCCACCTCGGATCCGGGGCCGCCTCGAGCCACCTCGGTCCGGATACTCTCAACCCGCGCTCACGGATCGAGTTCTCTTCATTGCCGGACCGCGCACTGTAAGGACTCGAAATCACAAACGAGAAACCGGACTATGATTCAAATTGATCAAAGTCAAGTTAGGAATGCCTTAGAGTGATTAAAGGCATTAAGTAAGCTAAAAGTGCGCTGGAAATTACCTGTGCTGAAATCGGAGCGGAAACAAAAGATTTAAAATTTTCTGTGAGAAACGGGGCAGATAAATTAGCAGAAAATGCACAGTGTCGGAAAATTTTGAAAATTGGAGGGTATGTCAGGATTATTATTATGAGGCTAGATTTAAAGTTTCATGCCATTCTGACACCCGAAAATGCCCAAAATTGGGCTGTTTTGAGAGGGTTGTGTGGGAGGGCATTTTGGTAATTTTGGCATCAAGAGAGCTATTTAGACTTGGCTTCTTCCTCTCCCTCTCATTTCTTGCAGCCAAAGCAAAGTAAAGGGGCTCTTCTCTTTCTCTCTCTAAGGAAAAGAAGGAGAAGAAGAAAAAGAAGAAGAAGTTGGGGGAAAAGCTTGGAGGAGTAAGGTTTCTCTCTCTAGCCTCCTCTTCATCAAGAGAAGGGTTTCTTGAGGTAAGCTTTGGACTTCTAAAGCTTTGATTTCTCTAGGGTTTTATTAATTGGCCTTAGAAGTGGATTTTATGAACTCTAAGATACTAGCTGTTGCTAGAGACCTAAATCTAGAGTTTGTTACGGCCGATTTTGCCGTAGTTGCGAGCTAGGGCTCCGAAATGCATTTTCACACACGGCTAGGGTTTGATCTAATTTGACCCTATCCTTGCGATGGTTTTAGGCTCACGAGCGCGCCGGTGAAGTCAGTTAGCGATTCCGACAAGCGAGCGCGAAGGAATCGGGTCGGGAGCCTAATTGGGCTCAAATTGCCGTAGAGTGCGGCGAAGCTTTCGGAAAGTTGGCGAAACGCACCGGTGGAGTCGACGCGACTATAGAAGGTGGGGGGTGTTGTCCGAAGCAGCTGGGCTGCTCCCTATGTCTATTTGTGCATATATGTATACAAGTATGTAATGTCGATCTAGTGTAATTGTCAAGTGCATGATAGGGTTGAGATATTCTCTTTATTTGCATGTATTCTAGCTAGTGTAGCAAATCGAGCTGGGCACTAGGAGAGAATACAGGAATAAAGGTGAATGATCATGTAGAAACCCTTAAGCAAAGAACTTGTATGAGTAGCAAACAAAGGACATTGACAATATAGATCGAGTGGCATCTAGGAGAAATGATAACCTAGAATGAATGACATCTAGACAAATGAGAACCTAGATCGAGTGGCATCTAGTAAGCAAGGACATTATCAAGAACCTGTCGAACTAGTGTGTAGAGGTACACTGTGCATATTGGGCTAGAGATGATAGCTTTGAGAGATTTCACCTTTAGTTGACAGGGTATCCTCGAGAGTGAGGATTGGATCATACTCACGTGTCTGTTCAGAGCTTGTAGGCGGTCGCTCCGCACAAGCGTGCACTCGAGTTTGTCACACGAGGGGCTAACGTACCTGCCCATGGACTAACGTACCTGTCCAGCAGACGGTCTTCGGGTAGACGAGTGACCAGTGCCTCTTACCCGGGGATTGAGTGAGTCGTGGCGAACCTTGAGGGTAAGCCGAGAGATTTGACAAAGTAAAGAACATAGTTTCTTTTGAGCATAGTAGCATGGTAGTTTATTTAATACTATATTGAGCATGCTTACTTATGGTTTGGGCATAGTAGGATAGATGACTTAGAATGATTTACTGCTTTCCATATCTATCTATCTATCTATCTATATGTACATGTTTATGCCCTATGGACCTAGTGGAGAGATCGGTGAGGTCGGCGGCCGAGCCCACTGGGAACTAAGGAAGTTAGTTCTCATCCCACTACTATTACAGGGCCTAGTGCGAGTGCTCCAGGCGAGGATCGTGGCAAGGGCATAGCGCCCTAGACCGAGGTAGCGGCCACCCTTTTTGCATTAGAGACACCGACATGTATATGAGTGTAGATGCTGTATAGGGGTGAGGTTGAGAGTTTGTGTATGTATGTATCCATTTTGCAAGTTCAAAAGTTTAGCTTGTTGTAAATGGTGAATGATGTATAAAGCTCGAATGTAATAGTTAGGTATTCCTCTCTTTGTACTTGTATGATTTTATTTGTATCACTTGCTCTTGTTGGTTAGCACTCTTGTGCTTAATTTTGTCATGTATGCTATGAGTTTGATTGCCTGGGAATCTTCTTGTACATGACTCGTTGTTGAGCCTTGGGCGGACAGGGGAGGTGCTGTCCGTTCGGCGTCTGTTGACGGGCCCGTGCCGACCAAATTGGCGGCCACGGGGCGTGACAGATAAAGATGGTATCAGAGCCATAAGAGCAAGTGAAAAGAGAGAGTCTAGGATGGACCTAGGAGACCCTAGGACGGAAACCTTAAGGGAATAGGTGTGTGAGTGGAACGTGGACCTGTTACGATGGCGGAGGTTGATGGATTGGGTCAATGTGGTCGTATGTCTCTAGTAGCCACTAGAGATGGACTCGAGTGGTACTAGTTCTTGACTCGAGGAGGTTATGTCGGCGGCCGACGACATAACACTAAGAGCCCAGAATGAGTATGCTCGCAAGCTTCCGCCCGATTGTGTTAGTAAGTTATGCGATTAATAAGTGCGTAAGAGTGTTGGTTTGAGTTGCTAACCAACTTGTTGCGTTTCAGGAGCTAATGGCACCCAAGAGACGCTATGCGCGTGGGACCGTTCCAGGATCACCCCCGGCGGTGCCTGAACAAGCGGAGTTGCCCGGGCAAGGCGAGTTGCCCGAGCAAGCGGAGTCGCCTGAGCGGGACGAGCTACCCGAGCAGGCTGGGACGAGTATGGTGCAGGAGCTGCAAGCACAAATGGTGGCGCTTGTCGGGGCAATGCAACGACAAGAGGTTCGATTTGGGCAGCTTCAAGCACTAGTGGAGCGCCAGCGGCCGGCGGCGGCCACAACGACGACGGTGGACCGGGATCCGCCCGCGCCCTCGGTTCAAGTGCCGAATGTGGCTGAGGGTGTGGGCATGGCAGCGGCGCCGGTGGCGGCACATTCCCCGCCGGCAAGTGCTCGCCCGGCAGCGTCGGGTTCGGCCGACACTCGATGCGGCGGCTGAGGATGCTGAGCGAGAGCGTGGCTACACGGCTCTCACGAAGTTCATGAAATTTCGCCCTCCGACGTTCGACGGCGAGGTGATTGACCCATGGATCGTGGAGAATTGGCTTGCCACGATGGAGACATTATTCGAGAACACCTACGCCTCGGAACGTGATAAAGTACAGTTGGCCGCTCATTGCTTTGATAAGAGGGCTCGACTGTGGTGGAGGGGAGTGAAGCGGGATCGATCTCCTAGTCTTCCGCCAATCGATTGGGAGGAGTTTCGGCGACTTATGTTCGCGAGTACTTTCCGACGCCGATAAGAGAAAGATGCGGGAAGACTTCAGGAAGTTGAAACAAGGTGGACGATCGGTTCGAGAGTATGAGCGGGAGTTCACGCATTATGTGAACTGCGTTCCCGATGTGGCAAAGACAGATCAAGAACGAGCGGAGTGCTTCGTTCGGGGACTTCGGCCCGACGTGTTCAGGACGGTTCATTCCTTCAAGTTCTCGTCCTTCGCGGAGGTGCTTGACCGTGCTTTGTGGGTCGAGCACGGGAATGTGTGCGTCCGGGAGGAGCGGAAACCTTTGATAAAGAGAAAGGGAAGAAGCGACCTAGCGGTAGTTCGGGGACCGAGTTCTAAGAAACCCTCGAAGTATCCGCGGGCTCGAGCGGGAGCCATGGAGCACGGTGCGTAATTTGCGGTGGAGGCCATTGGGCGGCACGCTGCGATCAGCGCCAAGGCAAGTGCTATAAGTGTGGCCGGGCGGGGCACATTGCTCGTAACTGTCCGGGCGGAGCTTCGCCCGCTCCGTCTATTGCATCGGCCCCGGCTACGCCGGCACATTATGGAGGGATTCCACCTGCGGCAGCATCTGCTGGACGCGCGATGGCGCCGCGTCAACCTGAGTCTACACGATCGGCCCCGAGCGGACGGGTATTTGCCGCTCAGGTCGAGGAACCAGAGGAAGCTGAGGATCGCCATGTTGTAGCAGGTATAATTCTAATCAATGGAATTCGCTCAAGGGCAATGTTTGACACGGGTGCCACACACTCATTTATTAGTAGACCGTTTGCACAAATGCATGGTATAGAGTTTGGCCTAAGTGAGAATACTTGGCGTGTGTCGGGCCCCGGGCGGGACTTTGTGATCCGCAAAGAGTGTAGGTCTTGCCCAGTGCAAATTGGAGACTGGGTGATGCCAATTAGGATGTTGATCCTTAAAAGATTGAAGGATTTCGACGTCATATTAGGCATGGATTGGTTGTCAAAGTACTATGTGACGATCGATTGTAAAAGCAGGCTGCTTACTTTTCGTGAGCCGGGACAAGAAGAGTTCACGTATAAAGCCTGTCGGAGCTCGCGCTTTGCCACGACGGTATCGGCGACAAGGGCGAGAAAGTTAGTAAACAGCGGTTGTGTAGCCTTTTTGGCGACCGTTGTGGAGGTGGAGCGGACGACTCCGATACTTGAAGAGTTATCCGTGGTCCGAGAGTTTCCCGACGTATTTCCTGCGGAGTTGCCAGGACTACCGCCGGACCGGGTAATCGAGATCGTGCTAGACTTGGTTCCCGGACCGCGCCTATATCCAAGGCTCCGTATCGAATGGCACCGCCGAATTGAAGGAGTTGAGATCTCTTGCAAGACCTCTTAGATAAAGGATTCATTAAGCCGAGTGTGTCACCCTGGGGAGCTCCGGTATTGTTTGTGCGGAAGAAGGATGGCTCGTTTCGACTCTGCGTTGATTATCGCGAGTTGAACAAGGTCACCGTTAAGAATAAGTATCCGCTACCCCGTATTGATGACTTGTTCGATCACCGAGGGTCGAGCGTGTACTCGAAAATTGACCTCCAGTCGGGCTATCATCAATTAAAGATTAAGCCGGAGGATGTTCAGAAGACCGCTTTCCGCACGCGGTACGGACATTATGAATTCACGGTAATGCCATTTGGGCTCACGAACGCCCCGGCAGCGTTCATGGATCTTATGAACCGTGTCTTCAAAGCATGCTTGGACCGATTTGTCGTAGTCTTCATTGACGACATTTTGGTGTACTCGCGGAATATTGAGGAGCATGCCGAGCACTTGAGAGAGGTACTTCAAATCCTTCGGGAGGAGAAGTTGTACGCCAGGTTAAAGAAGTGCGACTTTTGGCTGCGGGAAGTTGCATTTCTTGGGCACATTATTTCTGAGGGCGGGGTTTCTGTTGATCCGAAGAAAGTTGAAGCGATCAAGGATTGGCCGCGCCCGACGAATGTCACTAAGTCCAGAGCTTTGTTGGCTTAGCGGGCTACTACCGACGGTTTGTGGAGGGCTTCTCGAAGATCGTGATTCCACTTACCCGTCTGACGCAGAAGGGCACCAAGTTCAATTGGAGTGACGAGTGTGATCGGAGTTTTAAGGAGTTGAAAGAGAAATTAACTTCTACTCCGGTACTCGCCCTACCGGTGCAAGACGAGGATTTTGTAGTGTATAGCGACGCGTCATATTCGGGACTCGGGTGTGTTCTGATGCAGCGGGGGCGAGTGATAGCTTATGCATCCCGCCAGCTGAAGAGTTATGAGAAGAATTACCCAGTCCACGATTTGGAGTTAGCCGCAGTGGTGTTTGCTCTCAAGTTGTGGAGGCATTACCTATACGGCGCGCGTTGTGAGGTATACACTGACCACAAGAGCCTCAAGTACTTATTTACACAAAAAGAGCTTAATATGCGACAGCGGCGGTGGCTTGAGTTGCTAAAGGATTATGATGTTACGATCCTTTACCACCCCGGGAAAGCAAATGTTGTCGCGGATGCACTTAGTCGAAAGTCGGCGGAGAACCTCGCACTTTGGGTTACTACTCAGGAACCATTGTGGAAGGAAATGGGTCGACTAGATCTCGAGGTTGTAGCTCCGGGTACCTCGACTACTTTGATGACTCTCGTTGTTCAACCGACCTTGTTGGAGCGGATAAAGGAATTACGCTTTCGATCCGGCTCTCCAAAAGGTTCGGCGAGATATAGAGAGTGGACATAGCGGCGATTTCCATGTTGATGCCGACGGTACGCTTTGGTTTCGGAACCGTCGATGTGTGCCGGAGAACGAGGAGATTCGTAAGCTGATCTTGGAGGAAGCTCATTGGTCTCCTTATAGTAATCACCGGCACCAAGATGTATCAAGATTTGAAGCAACACTATTGGTGGCCGGGTATAAAGGCCGATGTTGGGCGCTTCGTAGCGAAGTGTTTGGTGTGCCAACAAGTGAAAGCGGAGCGTCGGTTCCCAGCGGGCAAGCTACAAAGTTTACCCATTCCCGTATGGAAATGGGAGGATGTATCCATGGACTTCGTGGTCGGTTTGCCTCGTACCACGGGCGGCCACGATGCGATATGGGTAGTGGTGGATCGTTTGACCAAGTCGGCGCACTTTCTGCCGATCCACACTACGTGGTCAGGAGACCGTTTGGCGCAGGTCTATCTCAGCGAGATAGTGCGATTGCACGGGGTTCCGAAGTCTATAGTCTCGGATCGTGATCCCCGGTTTACTTCGCACTTTTGGAAGAACCTGCAAGATGCGCTTGGCACGCGGCTCGAATTCAGCACCGCTTTTCATCCTCAGACAGATGGACAGTCAGAGAGGACTATTCAGATTCTGGAGGATATGTTGCGGGCGTGTGCCATTGACTTTGGGGGCAGTTGGTATAATCACTTGCCGATGGCCGAGTTCGCCTACAACAACAGTTATCAGGCTAGCATCGGGATGCCACCGTTTGAGGCTCTTTATGGGCAAAAGTGTCGATCCCCGATACATTGGAGTGATGTGGGCGAGCGTTCGGTTTTGGGCCCCGATGTTTTGCGAGAGGCGGAAGAGAAAGTCCGCATCGTGCGCCAAAGGTTGCTTACGGCGCAATCTCGACAGCGAAGCTACACTAATAAGCGTCGTCGAGACCTGGAATGCGCGGTAGGTGACCGCGTTTTTCTTAAAGTATCACCGATGAAAGGCGTGAAGCGATTCGGGGTGCGGGGAAAGCTAAGTCCCCGTTATATTGGGCCTTACGAAATATTGGAGCGTGTTGGAGCGGTAGCGTACCGACTCGCGTTGCCACCGAAGTTGGCGGATGTTCACAACGTATTTCACGTCTCCAACCTTCGTAAGTATTTTCACGACCCCGAGCACGCTTTGGTGTATGACCCACCGGAACTGCAAGATGATCTAACATATGAAGAGTTCCCGGTGTCGATTATTGCGCGAGAGGTGCGCAAATTGCGAAATCGCGAGATTCCCTACGTGAAGGTTCGTTGGAGCAATCACGATGATCGTGAAGCCACGTGGGAGCTCGAGGACTTGATGAAGGAGCATCATCCCCACCTCTTCGAGAATTGAGAGGTAGAAAAAAAATTTAAAAGTTTAAAGTTAATTGGGGTGATTTGGTTCAGTTTCGAGGACGAAACTCCTTTTAAGGAGGGGAGGATGTAAGGACTCGAAACTGCGAAACGAGAAACTGGACTATGATTCAAATTGATCAAAGTCAAGTTAGGAATGCCTTAGAGTGATTAAAGGCATTAAGTAAGCTAAAAGTGCGCTGGAAATTACCTGTGCTGAAATCGGAGCGGAAACAAAAGATTTAAAATTTTCTGTGAGAAACGGGGCAGATAAATTAGCAGAAAATGCACAGTGTCGGAAAATTTTGAAAATTGGAGGGTATGTCAGGATTATTATTATGAGGCTAGATTTAAAGTTTCATGCCATTCTGACACCCGAAAATGCCCAAAATTGGGCTGTTTTGAGAGGGTTGTGTGGGAGGGCATTTTGGTAATTTTGGCATCAAGAGAGCTATTTAGACTTGGCTTCTTCCTCTCCCTCTCATTTCTTGCAGCCAAAGCAAAGTAAAGGGGCTCTTCTCTTTCTCTCTCTAAGGAAAAGAAGGAGTGGATGAAACAGAAGAAGAAGTTGGGGGGAAAGCTTGGGGGAGTAAGGTTTCTCTCTCTAGCCTCCCTCTTCATCAAGAGAAGGGTTTCTTGAGGTAAGCTTTGGACTTCTAAAGCTTTGATTTCTCTAGGGTTTAATTAATTGGCCTTAGAAGTGGATTTTATGAACTCTAAGATACTAGCTGGTTGCTAGAGACCTAAATCTAGAGTTTGTTACGGCCGATTTTGCCGTAGTTGCGAGCTAGGGCTCCGAAATGCATTTTCACACACGGCTAGGGTTTGATCTAATTTGACCCTATCCTTGCGATGGTTTTAGGCTCACGAGCGCGCCGGTGAAGTCAGTTAGCGATTTCGACAAGCGAGCGCGAAGGAATCGGGTCGGGAGCCTAATTGGGCTCAAATTGCCGTAGAGTGCGGCGAAGCTTTCGGAAAGTTGGCGAAACGCACCGGTGAGTCGACGCGACTATAGAAGGTGGGGGTGTTGTCCGAAGCACTGGCGCTCCCTATGTCTATTTGTGCATATATGTATACAAGTATGTAATGTCGATCTAGTGTAATTGTCAAGTGCATGATAGGGTTGAGATATTCTCTTTATTTGCATGTATTCTAGCTAGTGTAGCAAATCGAGCTGGGCACTAGGAGAGAATACAGGAATAAAGGTGAATGATCATGTAGAAACCCTTAAGCAAAGAACTTGTATGAGTAGCAAACAAAGGACATTGACAATATAGATCGAGTGGCATCTAGGAGAAATGATAACCTAGAATGAATGACATCTAGACAAATGAGAACCTAGATCGAGTGGCATCTAGTAAGCAAGGACATTATCAAGAACCTGTCGAACTAGTGTGTAGAGGTACACTGTGCATATTGGGCTAGAGATGATAGCTTTGAGAGATTTCACCTTTAGTTGACAGGGTATCCTCGAGAGTGAGGATTGGATCATACTCACGTGTCTGTTCAGAGCTTGTAGGCGGTCGCTCCGCACAAGCGTGCACTCCGGAGTTTGTCACACGAGGGGCTAACGTACCTGCCCATGGACTAACGTACCTGTCCAGCAGACGGTCTTCGGGTAGACGAGTGACCAGTGCCTCTTACCCGGGGATTGAGTGAGTCGTGGCGAACCTTGAGGGTAAGCCGAGAGATTTGACAAAGTAAAGAACATAGTTTCTTTTGAGCATAGTAGCATGGTAGTTTATTTAATACTATATTGAGCATGCTTACTTATGGTTTGGGCATAGTAGGATAGATGACTTAGAATGATTTACTGCTTTCCATATCTATCTATCTATCTATCTATATGTACATGTTTATGCCCTATGGACCTAGTGGGGAGATCGGTGAGGTCGGCGGCCGAGCCCACCGGGAACTAAGGAAGTTAGTTCTCATCCCACTACTATTACAGTGGCCTAGTGCGAGTGCTCCTGTGCGAGGATCGTGGCAAGGGCATAGCGCCCTAGACCGAGGTAGCGGCCACCCTTTTTGCATTAGAGATACCGACATGTATATGAGTGTAGATGCCGTATAGGGGTGAGGTTGAGAGTTTGTGTATGTATGTATCCATTTTGCAAGTTCAAAAGTTTAGCTTGTTGTAAATGGTGAATGATGTATAAAGCTCGAATGTAATAGTTAGGTATTCCTCTCTTTGTACTTGTATGATTTTACTTGTATCACTTGCTCTTGTTGGTTAGCACTCTTGTGCTTAATTTTGTCATGTATGCTATGAGTTTGATTGCCTGGGAATCTTCTTGTACATGACTCGTTGTTGAGCCTTGGGCGGACAGGGGAGGTGCTGTCCATTCGGCGTCTGTTGACATGCCCGTGCCGACCAAATTGGCGGCCACGGGCGTGACAGCCGCCGCTCGAGCCCCTTGCCGGATCCCCGAGCATCCTTCTCGAACCGCCTCGAGTGCCGCCGCGCCGGACCCGAGCCTCCTTCCCGAACCGCCGGAGTGCCGCCGCGCCGGACCCGAGCCTCCTTCTCGAACCGCATCGGAGTGCCGCGCCGCCGACCCGAGCACCTTCGGCCAAGCCTTGAAGCTCGCCGCGCCCGTCGCCTCGGCCATCCTCGACGCCGCCGCCGCGCCTCGAGCTTCGAACTAGTCACCATCGCCCGAGGCCGATCCCCTCGCCGAGCCCCCGTCGGCCGCGCACATGCCGCCGTCGCCTTGATGACCGAGCCTCGGCGGCGCCCGAGCTCCTCGCCGGATCCGCCCGCGACGCGCCTTGCTCCGCCGCCGCCTTCCTCATCTCGTCCGCGCCCGCCATGGAAGCCGAGCCTTGAAGCCTATCTCGCCTTGAGGACCGCGCTCATCCCGCCTTGAGGACCGCGCCATCGCGCGCCGGAGCCCGCGCCGCCTCGGATCTACTCCGATGATCGCCCGCGCCGAGCGGGCCCATGCCGCGCGCGTAGGACCCTTCGCCCTCGGATCCCGCCGCCCATGCCGCCGGACCCGAGCCTCGATCCCGCCGCCCATCCTGCCTTGAGGACCGCGCCCCTCGGCCGAGCCTTGAAGCTTGCTGCGCCTTGACGGTGAACCGGCGACGACGAAGGCGATCTCCGTCTGATGCCTTGCCATCGACGGAGGTGACCGGCGACGACGAAGGCGATCTCCGTCTGATGCTTTGCCATCGACGGAGCCTTGACGGCGACGAAATCGACGGAGGTGCCATCGACGGAGCCTTGACGGCGACGAAATCGACGAAATTGACAGAGGTGAACGGCGACGACGAAGGCGATCTCCGTCTGATGCTTTGCCATCGACGGAGCCTTGACAACGACGAAATCGACAATGAGCCGGTGACGACCAGGACGACGAAAGTTCGCCGCCATAGAAGGAGCCTTGACGGCGACGAAATCGACGGAGCCTTGATGACGACCAAGATGCGCCCGCCATATGTTCGATGAAATACCCGAGTCGTTGCTAACGACTCCGTCCGATGCTTAGCCATCGACGAACGACGATTTAAAAAACTCGTTCGATGCTTCGCCATCGACGGAGTTAACGACGGAACGACGACGAAGACTCGTCTGATGCTTAGCCATCGACGGAGCAATTGACGAAACGCCAATTAACCGTTCAACGGAATGCTAGCCAAACCATTTGACGGAATGCTAGTTAAGTCATTCGACGGAATGCTAGCCACGTGCTCGACAGAATGTCAACAAACCATTTGACGGAATGCTAGTTAAGCCATTCGACGGAATGCTAGCCCCGTGCTCGCCACAATGTCAACAAACCGCTCAACGGAATGCCCAAATGAACTTAATCATGTGACGTAATACTCCGACGTCGACAGTGGTGCTACTCAAAGAGAGAGATTCACCTGATAAAGAGAGAGGGGACTTTGCTTGATCAAAATGAAATCAAATTAAAATTTCATGATATTAAATGGACATTTGATTTTGAATTTAAAATTTTGATTAAATCCCACAATCGGAATTAAATCTAATGGGACCTAATTAAGCCCGAATTTGGAACCGAATACCCAATATCACATATCATAAACCTATACCCATTAACCCAATAAACCCCATAACCCATATCATTAACCCATACTATACCCATTAACATCAACCCATAAACCTATAAACCTATTAACCCATTCACTTAAACCCACAAACCAATTAACCCATATATCCAATAACCCATCCATAAACCCATTAACCCATATATCCAATCCTCATTTAACCCAAAATTCATTTAAACCCAATACCCATTTACCCAAAGAGGCCCAATACCAAAGCCCACTTCGAAATTAAACCCATTAAACTAAACCCGTACACCCGGTCCATGAACCATGAACCATAAACCTGTACACCCGGTCCATGAACCATGAACCATAAACCTGTACACCCGGTCCATGAATCATGAACCATAAAGCCATACACCAAGTCTATGAATCATGAACCACAAATTCATACACCAAGTCCACGAACTATGAACCAAAACTATGGACCAATCCATACACCGAGTCCACAAACTATGGACCAATCCATACACCGAAACCATAAACCTATGAACCCAAGTTCATAAACCGTAAACCTATGAACCCAAGTTCATAAACCATAAATCTATGAACCCAAGAGCCTAAATTCATGAACCAAATCTCAAATACCCAATACCATAAACCTTATAATCCAAATCCAATTTCGACCGAAATGTCGTTAAACTAATCCAAACCTAATTTCGACCGAAACGTCGTTAAACTAATCCTAAGTTTAAAACCCACTTCGACCGAAACGTCGTTAAACTAATCCTAAATCCAAACCCAATTTCGACCGAAACGTCGTTAAACTAAACCCAATTTCGACCGTAACGTCGTTAAACTAAACTTAAATCCACTATCGACCGAAACGTCGTTAAACTAAACCTAAATCCTAATCTCGACCGAAACGTCGCTAAACTAAACCCAAATACAACCTTGACCGAAATGTCGTTAAACTAATCCAATTCCACTTCGACCGAAACGTCGTTAAACTAATCCTAAGTCTAAAACCCCGACTGAAATGTCGTTAAACTAAACCCAATTTCGTAATGTCGTTAAACTAAACCTAAACTCAAATTCGACTGAAACGTCGCTAAACTAAACCAAAAACTCAATCGACCGTAACGTCGTTAAACTAAACTTAAATCCACTATCGACCGAAATGTCGTTAAACTAAATCCAAATCCAATTTTGACCGAAACGTCGTTAAACTAATCCTAAGTCTAAATCCCACTATCGATCGAGACGTCGTTAAACTAAACCCAAATTCAACTTCAACCGAAACGTCGTTAAACTAAACCCACATTGACCGAAATGTCTTTAAACTAATCCAAACCCAATTTCGACCGAAATGTCGTTAAACTAAAACCAAATCTCAATTGACCGAAATGTCGTTAAACTAAACCTAAACCCAAACTTGACCGAAATGTCGTTAAACTAATTCAAATCCAATTTCGACCGAAACGTCGTTAATCCAAACCCACTTTGACCGAAATGTCGTTAAACTAATCCAAACCCACTTCGACCGAAACGTCGTTAAACTAATCCTGAGTCTAAAACCCCGACCGAAATGTCGTTAAACTAAATCCAATTACAATTTCGACCGAAACGTCATTAAACTAAACCCAATTTCGACCGAAATGTCGTTAAACTAAAACCAAATCTCAACTGACCGAAACGTCGTTAAACTAAACCCAACCCATTTTTCACAAATCATCTGATCCTCTAGCATATAAAACTAGAGCCAGATCACAATCATATTCGATCAAATTCTAATTATATGTTTAGAATTGATCAAACCATTTAATCAAATTAAACTTGTTGGACTTTAATACATTTGCTCGGAGTTCAAACAAACGAAGTTAAATTAGATTCCAATACATATACTTGGAGTTTAATTTAAATTTGACTAATCCTAATACATATAATTAGGATTTAGTTAATATTTCATCTTGAGATGAATCAAAATCAAATGTGATTAAGCTCTAATACATAAACTTAGAGCCTAATTATATCAGACTCTAAAAATATAAAATTAGAGTCTAATTCAAATTTTTGAGCTAGTCCTAATACATACATGGGATTACAGCTCAAATCAAACTCTATTGGGCTTTATCATATACGTTAAAGTTCAATAAACCAAATCAAACTCTAATACATATAATTAGAGTTTAATTTGAATCAGATTCGATTAAATCCCACTACATATACAGGGAATTTAATCAATCTTTCATCTTAGGGTGAACCATGTTGAGCTCCAAAACATATAGAGTCCAACAAAATTAATTTGACCATCTTAGAACATATAACTAAGATGAAATTAAACATTTTCTTTTCTGTTCTGTTCATGTACACTGAAGGTATGCCCTTGGTTAAAGCCATGTAATTGAGCAATAAATTATAAATTTTCTTTTTGTCAAATTCCAGTTCATCTTCAGTATTTCAGAGGTCTCTTAATCGAAGGTACCCTAACATTTATGGGGGTAATTAACAATAGACGCTTGCGTTTATTGGAAGCCATGGATCCGCAATACCTGATAACCATATATATACAAATATTAATCTGAATCATGAATACTACCCCATGGAAAATTCAAGATAAATTTCACCGTGCGAGGTACGTCATTCGTGGTGGCAGACAAAATGGCACGCCCGGTGGGACATGGCTTCTCCTTCCATCTTTGAGACCGATGATATGCTAATAGAATTGGACGATAGATATTTAACCTATATTCATTATTTTCTTGCAGAAGAAATGGCACCAAAGAACACTGCTGCTGCTGCTGGTTCGATGCTGATCAACGCTGGTCAGGTTTACCTACCAGCATCCGTCCTCACCATTGGAGCCGCTGGAGCTGCCATCCAGTTCGGCACCATCCCTGGGGAGGCTAGGGCTGCGGCTATGGCCCCCTTCAATGCTATCACCGCACCAACAACGACAACGCTCTGGCTCCCTGCAAGAGCAATGCTGTGGTTCCCCGCCTTCCTTCTCGTGGGAGGCGCCCGAACGTCATCATCCCCAACCCTCCTCGCGTTCCAGTGAAGGAGAGGATGACCTCCAACTTTCCTCGCGTCCCTGTGAAGCAGAGGATGATCCCCAACTTTCCTCGTGTCCCCGTGAAGGAAAGGATAACTTCCCTTAGCACTTCAAAGAAAATGGAGTTGCAGGGTAGGTTGGTGTTCCTAAACAGAAATGAAGGAACATCGTTGCTTAACATGGCCCCTAAAGCGTCAGTCTTCAATAGATTGACGTTCCCCAAGGATACTCTATCGCCCATGACGAAAGCATTCAAGTCTCCGCCGTACTTTGAAACAGCAAGAGTCGAACAAGGAAATAAAGTTTCGACAAACCCCACGTGCTAGGTTTGTCGCTGGACCTGACGTTTTGGTCCACAACCGCTACGCACCTCTGAGGTTTGTGAGAAAGAACTCACCTACGGCCGTTCTGCGCCCAGAGTCAGAAATGGCCCATTTAAAGCCTTATGTTGCAAGTCCTCGCTTGAGAAGCAATAGCGAGAACTCTGTATCCAAGCGGATATATAAAGCCTTCAAGGCTGCAAAGGGGCGGATGAACATAGAGAAAAAAATCGAGAAGCCGCAATGGCAGCGCAAGTCAACACCGTCATGGAAGCCCAAAACTATCACTCAAATCAAAGAAGAAAAATCTAAAAATTTGGAGATTCATACTGTGAGAGTTATAGGGCATACGCCCGCAACTGAAGCCGCCGCTGATGAAGAAGAAACTATCCAGCAAATGCTTACGAGAGCTGCCGCAAGAAAAGCAGCAGAAGAGAGAGCAAGAGCTAAGGAAGCAAGCTCTTCGCAAAATATCACGAATAAAGACGATCTACCTGATGATCTACATGATCCACGAGAGGAAGAAGAAGTTGTGTTCTTCCCGAGGGATCCAAAAGATGCTATGATTGCATCATTGAGGAAGAAAGTTGAAAAAAAGATAGAGATATCATAAATCTCTATAAGAAGATGGAAGAGGTCATGGATATGATGTTGACTGTGCAGAAGCAAATGGAAGATCAACGGCATCAAACCAAGACTCTAGCTCGCACGGAAGCACATATACCCCAAGTCATTGATGAACAGGCTAAAACAACTGTTCCTAAAGAGACTACTACCTCTTTGACTAAAGAAGAGATTCATAATCTGATCACTTCTCAAGTTAAAGAGACGGTAGCGGGGGCAAATCCGAAGCCGAAAGGGAAAGGACACCCTTATCTATCAGAATATGACGATACCTTTTGACGGTATCAAGTCCCTAAATTTAAAATGTTCTATGGTGTTGGTAATCCTGATCAGCATCTAGCACATTTTAAAGCCATGTGTGGAAATACCGGGAGTAATGGGCCTCTACTCTTGCGACAATTTCCACAAAGCTTATCGGGTATAGCTTTTGAATGGTACTACTCCCTCGAGGATGAGTCCATTAAAACTTGGGCCGACATGGAAGAAGCTTTCAGAGCAAAATTTGCCACCGTTAGCGATAAGATTACTATCGCTGATCTAGTAGCTGCCAAACGAAGAAGAGATGAAACAATGCTAGATTACATTACAAGGTGGCGGAATTTAAGTATAAGGTGTGAACAACCTCTAGACCAGCCTCAAGCCGTTGGTCTTGTCATGGGCAATATTGATAACTGGATGGCCCCTTTTCTGTGCACATCCAGTTGTTCCACTTTCCATGAATTAATATTAAACGTCTCTAGACTGGAGAGAACTGATCCCCAAGTCTTAGTAAATGCACAAAAGACAAAAAGGGATGATAACAAAAGAGTCGAGACGAAAATGGTACAGGCTAGACCGGCACAAGCTAGACCAGCCCGCACGAACATGATAGAGAAAGGTAAGAAGGCAATTACCTCTGCAGTCGAACAGACCCCTGTAAAACCTATGTTTGGGGGTAATAATCCAAAAGGGTTTTCTTTAGAGGAGCGAAGAAACAAAGTATACCCTTTCAAGCGGGAGAAAGTGAAGAAGATTTTTTACGATGCTGTTAAAAATGGTCTTCAACTGCCCGAGCCAAAGAAGCCAGATGATGTAGGGAAAACTGATAATCCAAAATATTGCCTATATCATAGGCTAATTAGCCATCCAAACGAAGACTGTTGGGTTTTCAAAGATCGGTTGAAAAACAATACAAAACTGGCGAAATCACTCTTTCACAGTCAGTATTGTTAGAGACACCAGTCGAAAAGACCAATTTGATTGGTGTGGGTACTGAAAATATAGAAGAAAGCGAGAATGAACTTCCTCCCGAGTTTTGGAATATATTCTTATCTAAGAAAACTCGGAAGATGATGAAATACTTAAAAGAAGTTCCAGGAATAAAGTGGCGAGGCCCTTTAAATCTAGAAGTGCAATCTGAGGATAAGCCCATGCCTCCAACCAAAAAAATTAATACTTCAGCCAAGTCGATGCGCAGAATAACTCGGGCGAAGAAGAATAAGAAATTTGTTGAGCCGGCTGAACCTCAACATAAAAAGCGGCCTATTGAGGAACACATTGACTCGATGGAAGAGTATAAACAAATTGAAATAGAGCCTCTTCTGATTCATGATTTTATTTCTAAAGCAATAGAAGAGGCTAAGAAAAAGAAGGTCTCTGATAAGAAAGAAATTCTCGTCGAGGAGTGTGAAGAAAAAGGAGAGCCTTTTTGGGGAGAGACTTGTAGAGTCATCACTGCACGACGAGATGATGAAGAAATTATCTTTTCTGCTAGCCACCTTAGGGAACAAGAAAGGAACCTCAGGGAAGTTCATGACCAATTAGCAGAAATAAAAGAAATGACACGCTGCAACTTTCACAAGGTGAATGATAAAATATTGGACATGACAACGCAACTAAATGTGATGTTCTCTATGATGATTGGGATTGAGGCTAGAATAGAACAATTAATGAAGATTACTCCTCCTCCTCAACAGTCCCAGTTGCAAAATAACAGAGAACGAGATATAGAGCTGTTACCAAAGCTTGCAAGTCGATCTTCAAATCAGCATTCACCCGAAACTTCTCAAAAAGATAAAGGAAAAGCCCCTCTTATAGAAACCAGAAACATGGGTGGAAGGGAATGCCCGAGAATGATGCCGACAGAAGGAGTTAATTCTCAGTCTTCTAATAGCAAAAATACACCCATGTATTGCCCTTTTCATCAAGTAAAAGGACATAACTTAGAAAACTGTCACACTTTTCAATATACAAGAAGACCAAGAAATTAGTTTTCTCAAAGGGCAAGTGTCGAGCAAAATGTCAAAAGCACAATTCAGGAGAGACATAAGCACAAGACTATTCCTTACACACGGGAATCATGTCGTGTCATTACAATAGCTGATGACGTGTCAGAAAGCTCTGAGCCGACCCTGGAGGCAAATCAACAGACATCCACTCCAAACGATGATACTTATGTTGATCCTTTGGAATTATACAACACTTCAACTCACCGTGATCCAATGAAGAAGTTGTATAGAATGGAGTGTCGCTTGATCAGAATGGAGGGAGAAATGAGGAGGCTCCACAATGAAGTTAGCCTTCTAAAGATGAATGTGAACAGTATGGCTGGCGATATAAAAGGCATAGATATTCAAATGAGAACCATAATAGATATGCTTAAAACGGATGCTACTGAAGCATCAAAAAGATGTCGGGTCGAGACGTGCCGAGTCATAACTACGCAAGCTGATCCGGAGCAATCAAAGTCGACAAAAGCCGAGTACGATGCAAGTTTCTATGAAGCACACATAATTGCTCAAGAGCTTAAAAGAATGTCGACGAGAGGAAATGCAGGGCCATCTTCACTGAAAAAGAAGAAGAATCCAACCTCAAACCAGCAGTCAGAGGTTCACCAGAATAATGAAGCTCTAATCAAGGAAGGAAAAAAGAAAATCATCTCGACAGAGTTCTGTTCCTATCATAATACATGGGGGCACACTCTAGAAAATTGCCGCCAGTGGAAAAAGGTGCAGAATCTACCTATAGACAAGGTGAAGCCAAAGATCAATCAACCGACAGCTCCCGAATCAAAAAAACTACGATGGAAGAAACATCTGCCGCGATTCGAAAAACAAAAATCCATGCCTCTAGAAGAATTGAGAAAAGTATGTTATGATGCTTTTGATGATATGAAATTACGCTGTTTTTGGTGTGGAGCGAGAGGTCATGCTTATGATGTATGCGTGAAACTTCGAGACCATAGAAAAAATAAATTACAACTCAAAGAGTTATGTCGAGTAATAACGATTTCTGAAGACCAATCTGAAGACTCTATAAATCAAGTGAATAGGATCAGGCAATCTGCTGGTACACATGAAGATGATGATACTGCGTGGCTAGCATATAATACTCCAAGCAGGGATTGCGGCGCAAGGAGAATGGAGTATCGCCTTCTTGAGATAGACAATGATTTGAGGAGAGTGCAAATTGATGTACGCATTCTGGCAACAAACGTAGACTGTATTGCCATGGCAATAAACAGCATGAAAGAGCAATTAAAAGAGATACTCAACAAGTTGAATACTCTTGAAAAGACCAGAGTCGAAACATGCCAAACTATTACCTGTGGTGTCGACTCTAATACCGAGGAAAATAAAGAAGCTGAGGATTCTCTCCAGATTACACTGAAGTCTGGAAAAGTATTACCTGAAAGGCAAGGGCAGCCACAAAATAGTAAGGATAAAGAAATTCAGATAAATCAAGAGGCACCGACTTCATCAAATCAAGGGAGATTATCGAAGATTGAGTATAACATACTTTCTCATCTAAGAAAAGTGCCTGCCTTGTTGAGTGTATATGACGCTCTAATGATGTCTAAAGAACTACGGGACGTACTCATTTACGCTTTACAAAATCCCGAGTCATTTTATGCTCATTTTGCCGAGGTGAATATGAAAGAGGTATTATACTCCAGACATATTGCCAATGTCATTTTCACTGATGAGGACATGCTGCTGGGAACTGCTCATCACAATAGGCCATTATATGTGACTGGGACAAGCGATGGAGAGAAGATTAATCGTATTTTAATCGATCCCGGATCCTCAATCAACATTCTGACTTTACGAACTTTGAAAAGTTTAGCTCTGAATGTCGATCATTTGTCATCAGAAAGAATTTTGATTCAAGGCTTTAATCAACATAGCCAAAAAGCTCTCGGGTCGATCATTCTTCCTATCAAATTTGGAGCATTACGGACCGATGTAAAATTCTATGTCATAAATGCAGATACTTCGTACAAAGCATTATTGGGACGGCCTTGGTTGCACGAGTATAATATTGTCCCCTCTACTCTTCATCAGTGTTTGAAATATATCAAGGATGGAGAAGAATTCAGAGTTGATGGTGATATACGTCCATTTGGAGTGCATGAGATACGATATGAAGATGCAAGATATTTTGCAGAATCTGAAAAAGATATAAAACTGTCTCGCGAACTTAAAGAGGGTAAAGTTCAGAGCGATAAAAAATCCTCAAAGGGTAAGATAAAAATTAAGGATAATAAAGAAAATGCGATTCCACACTTCGGAAGTGATTCAGAAGATTCCGATGATGAAGAACAATTAAGAAAAATGTTGGAAACATTTTCTTCCAAGTTAAACATGCCCTGGGGAGAAGACTCATCAGAAGATGAAGAGGTTTTCTCGACATCCGAATCAAATATGTTCATAAGAACTCCTGAATTGATTGAGGATTCCCTAACTATTACTAGAGTTCCAGATGGACATATAAAGTCTCTTCATATAAGTGAGCCAATAAAAGTGAATGATCTGAAAACCTTCTTTGTACCTCCTCGAGTTGAGAAAGTCAGGGGAAAAGAAAAAATAAAGAAAGGGATTCTCTTTTATAAGTCAGATGATTATAAACCCTCTGATCTTATCAAGCTCGACAACTCTGATGAGGAAATATATGAAGACGTCAACATACCAGCATACTTTTCGAAAAATCTCAAGAAATGATGAATAGCTCAGGATTTCCTACAAAAAGGTCACGGGCTAATCGAAAATATTTTCAGAGAATGTGGAATCCACCGCAAAAAAGAGTTGTGCTTCCAAATGGGCGAACAGTACACACAAGAGGGCTAGGATATCATCAACCTGCTCGGGTGTCTTACAAAGAGAGCGTTGGAATAACAGCTTCTGAAACAGCTCAACTCAATCTCATGCCTCCGACGACAGAGGTAACCCATAATGATTCATCTGTCATACAATATGCCTGCACTATGATTACAATAAAGGATATGGAGCAAGATGAGGACATTGAGCCAATAAAAACAGAGCTTCTGGATTTAAAAGATGCTCCACAAGAGCTCGAAGACGGGGCAAGCCACCATTGATGAGCTTTTAGAAATAAATTTGGGCACCGAAGAAGATCGAAGACCCACTTATATCGGTAATCGCTTTAAAAAGATCAAGATATGTTGAAAGCATTGTTGATAGAATATAAAGATCGCTTTGCTTGGGCATATAAAGAAATGCACGGTCTAGATCCGAATGTGGCTGTTCATAAACTTGCTCTTAGCCCAGATGTGGCTCCAGTTAAACAAGCTCCAAGGAGGACAAGAGTTGACTTAGAAGAACAGATCATAGCAGAAACTAAAAAGCTTATTGAAGCAGGGTTCATCAGAGAAGAAAAATACGCTGATTGGATCGCAAGTATAGTCCCAGTAAAGAAGAAAAATGGTCAAATTCGCGTGTGCGTCGACTTTCGAGATGTAAATAAAGCATGCCCAAAGGACGATTTTCCACTGCCAGTCACTGAACTAATGATTGATAACACTTCAAGTTACGAGATGTTTTCTTTCATGGATGGTTCCTCTGGATATAACCAGATAAAGATGGCACCTGAGGACGAAAAACATACTGCTTTTAGAACTCCAATTAGCATATACTGCTATAAGGTTATGCCCTTTGGTCTAAAAAATGCAGGAGCCACTTATCAAAGGGCTATGACAGTAATTTTTGATGACTTGCTCCACAAAACTGTTGAGTGCTATGTTGATGATTTGGTTGTCAAAACTGTAAACAAAGCAAATCATTTTGAAGACTTAAGAACGGTTTTCATCAGGATAAGAAAATATAATCTGAAAATGAACCCTCTCAAATGTGCATTTGGAGTTTATTCAGGCAAATTCCTTGGGTTTATTGTCAGACATAGAGGAATTGAAATCGACCCAAAGAAAATTAAGGCCATCATGGAATTGCCGCCTCCAAAGAATTTGAAGCAATGCGATCCTTTCAAGGAAGATTGGCATATATTCGAAGATTTATATCAAATTTATCTGGCAGAATTAAACTATTTTCTAAATTGGTGAAAAAGGATGCGCCTTTCATATGGGATGATGATTGTCAAACAGCATTTGAGTACATTAAGAGATATTTATTAAGTCCCCCAGTGCTTGTCGCTTCTATTCACGGTGCCATTAATTTTATATACATCGGCACTTGAAGGATCGCTGGGTGCACTTCTCGCTCAAAACAATGAAGAAAGGAAGGAAAATGCCTTATATTATCTCAGCAGGATGTTAGTGGGGGCAGAAAATTCCTACTCGCCAATCGAAAAGCACTGTCTAGCCCTTATATTTGCCGTTAAGAAATTAAGACATTATATGCTGGAACACAAAATTCACTTAATTTCGAAGGTGGATCCGCTTAAATTCTTAATGACAAGACCAGTTTTGACTGGAAGATTGGCGAAATGGGCTGTTATACTCCTCGAATTTGACATCACTTATGTGCCACAGAAAGCCATTAAAGGTCAAGCACTTGCTGATTTTCTAGCTGCGCATCCAATTCCAGATAACTCACCTTTGATCTGCGATTTGCCTGATGAGCACATCATGTTTACTATGGAAGACCAACCCTATTGGAAAATGTATTTCGATGGCGCGTCCTCAATTCAACCAGCTTTCAGTCCAAATATCCCTCAGATTAAGGCCGGGATAGGGTTAATCTTTGTAACACTGAAGGAGGCATTTTGAGATACTCATTAGCTTTCGAGCCTCGCACAAATAACGAGGCCGAGTACGAAGCTCTTATTGCCGGTTTAGAAATTGCAATCCAGTTGAATATACAAAAATTGCATATCTATGGAGACTCCCAATTAATCATCAACCAAGTTGAAGGGGAGTTTAAAGTACATAAACCTGAGTTGATCAAATATCAAATAAAGGTGAAATGTCTTATAAAGAAAATCCCATGGATAAAAATAGAAAAAGTGTCCAGGGCTATGAATGGAAAAGCCGATGCCCTGGCTAAATTGGCTAAAGAGCTTGCTGATCCTACCATGGATGAAGTCCAAATAATTATACGAAATCGAAAAATAATGTCCCCGGCTGACTTAAATCAAGAAGAAGATACAGAGGAAGCTGAAGTTGCAACCATCGATATAGAAGATGATTGGAGAGAATCTTTCATCGATTTTCTCAAATATAATAAACTGCCAGAAGAAAAGTCAAGACAGGCACAAATTAAGAAAAGAGCAATGCGATATGTATTCGTTAATGATCAACTTTATCGCAGATCTTATGATCAATTATGGCTTAAATGTTTATCGCCAGATGAGATTAAACAAGTC